>JBBPCZ010000001.1:25745480-25757443 GCA_037974445.1 Brycinus macrolepidotus
CAGTGCCTGACCTCATAAATGCTCTACAGAATGAATGGACACAAACTCCCACAGAAACTCCAAAATCTTGTGGAAAGCCTTCCAAGAAGAGTGGAAGCTGTTAGAGCTGCATATTAAAGTCTATGGATTTGAATGCAATGTCATTAAAGTCCCTGTTGGTGTAATGGCCAGACGTCCCAATACTTTTGTCCAAATAGTGTAGCTGAAGTGTTAAAGGTAATATTAGAAAGCTTTCCTCGAACCTGAACATGAATTTGGCACAATATAACCACAGAGGGTGTGACTTCAAAGGAAGCGAGGTAGACACATTTGTTCTAGTCGTTTTTATTCATGTTCACATCAACAGTTGACAACCACAACAAAGAATACATCTTTCATAGGCAAAACATCTCAGCTCAATGTATCGGGCACTCGGCCGACGCCTCGATGCCACTGAGAGTTAAATAGAACACACACTGAACCCTAACCGATACTGGAGACTCCGAGCTGCCTAACTGGAGTGTTCTACACGATCACATGCCAATGAGAACCTACTGCTTGGTCTCACAGATACAACATAGACTGACCTTCAAATGCTACGTGTTGGGAGCATCTTGTGAGAGGAATCATTGTCATAGGGGTCAACGATGACCTCTAACCTCTGTTCCCACTTCTGCTGCCTTAAGGACACTCAAGGACACTTCTGCCTGTCACCAGTCCTTCTCATTTTGTTCCCATAAAATAAAGGTCAGAGGGCGTGAAAACGTGGAAAGATATTTAACACTGATCATGCGTGTGCAATCAAGTCTTCCTGTGCTGTAGTCTTTCATCGTGAAACACCTTCCACACATTAGTGGTGTGATAAAGAATGGTGTACTATTTTTTCTAAACACATTTTTTCATCAGTGATGCATAATAACATTTTAATGGCCATATCAGTTGAGATTAGTGTTCTTGGCTCCAATATTATCAACACAATCATGTCTAACAATCTCAGAAGAGGTTTTAACGGCCACTGGATGTGAGGGAAATTTTCTACAGCTAGTTAAATAGAGACCATTCATATTAACCGGTGCTGAACCCTGTGGACTACAGTGATGGGTCACTGAATGGGCAATCTTGTTTAATAAGAAAACTCCAACAAGTACAACGCCTGGCAAAAATGATGGAATCCCAATACTTGACATGTTGACAGTTTTTGTGCTCCATAGTAAATAAACAGATATGACACTAAGCAAGTTTCACTTTGAGAAACATAAATTGCATTTTAATTAACGGCATTTTTTCCCAGACCAAGCAAAGTAAAAATAAGAATCACTCAATGTGGGGAAATTCAACATGGAGTGTGGAAAAGAAGTTGGCTGATCCTGGTCAGCATTTGCCTAAAATCTGGTGCAAGTATAAACAAACTGGGAAGGTTCTAAAAGGAAAACATGATTTGAAACATGATTTGACCACAGAAGACAAGCAACATGTCTTAAAAAACAGAAAATGCACAACAAAACGAATGAAAAACAAAAGGGCAGAAACAGGAGCGAATGTTTGATATATGACTGTAAGTCATCGGCCGAATGAATTTACATTCAGAAAAGCCAAACAAAAACCAGCAGTAAGAAAAGAAGGTTAAAGAGAAGTGATCCTGGAGCGTGGAAGATTGGATGAAAGTGATATTCAGTGATGAATCATGAATCTGAACTGGCCAAGGAGAAGACGCAAGAATTTTTGTCTGTTGCTGTTCTAATGAAACACAATGACGACTGCCTGAAGAAAAAAAAAAATCAAAATTCCCCACTTATTGGTGATCTTGGGCTGCATGTCAGGTAAAAGATTAAAGATTATCACCTCAGCAGTCAGTGTACAAGTTATTTATTTTGTTAATTTTTCTCATTCAACAGAAATGTTTTGACGAATTAATTTGTCTTATGAAGCCAGAACGTTCAGCTATTTAAAAACGAATGCCTTTTGTCATATCCACGATTTGTTTATTTGGTACGAAGCGACAAAGCTGGGTCAACGTCCTCTTAATTATGGTGATTCCATCTTTTTCGCCAGGGGCTTGCATATATAGAACTATACGCTTTCAATTCACCATTAAGTGCTGTGTCTCAGTGTAGACAAATTGAAATTGAGTGCTCAGCTACATTAAAAAATGACTTGATAACAACGTTCCATTGGTCAGACTTGTCCATCGTTTGGCACAAGCATTCACACAGAGCATGCATAATTCACAAACTGGCAAGGCTCAGCTTTGCTTAGCAGGTTCAAATGCTTTGTAATAACTGTACAATCAGTCTCGTTTAAGAAATGTATAACTAACGGACGCTCTTTTACCCTGCCTGGCTTTGCATCGGTGTGCTTTTGGGTCCCAACGGATGGTGCAGTTTCATGTAAACTGACCATAAACTGTAGTGAAATGAAGCATGATGTTTGACAGAGTTGCACTAGGTGCTTATTTGCAAGTATGACATTAGTATTCTTGACTTTTTGTCTTACAGTATCGTCCTTTCTCACGAGGGTGGCTCATGTCGCACAGGTGGGACGTTTTATTACTGTAATTTAATGTGCCACGTTCAAATATAGATGAGTTTTGCTGATGTTCTGGTCGAAATGAAAATGAAGTCTGTTTTCTGAAGCGTACAAATTATTGCTGTTTACTTTTTTCTGTGCATCATGCTCATCACACACATTTTCCAACACAGTCGCTCTCAATCTGGTCCATAGGGACTCCCCAGATAATCTATATGATTGTTCAATCCCAATTCTTAACACACAGGGATAGAGCAAAAATAAGTACAGTCAGGGGGTTCCTGAGGACCAGCATGAGAATCACTGCTCTAACACACAAAGGATTGTCTCTTTTTGTCTCATCAAATCTACTAAAAATATCTAGACATTTACTGTTTCCTCCCACCCGTACACACCCGTCAACGATTTCTCTTTATCACTTTAGTGGAATGGAAAAAAGGACTACACATAAACATTCATTGTATTTTAACCCATTGAACACCATCCAAATAAGATACACAACTGCGAACCTTCCTTTTTGTGGTGACAAATAAACTTTGAGGTGTATTTACAAAACTCCTGTGTATGAATGAGTGAGTGAGGGGTGGGCAGCATAGTCTAAAGCACTGTTATTAGGAGTGAGCGTTCACTGTTGTTCACTATATCTGCGAGTGTGTGTGTGTGTGGCTATTATACACTGAAGCTTATTCAACTTATTCAACACTGTACAGTAAACACAAAGAGAGCTAAAGACAGGACGGCTGTAAATATATTCACTGGCTCACATCGGCTCGGATATTACACAGTACTTATATGCTGAATTCTGAATCCACGCGGGCTTGTCACTATCGATTATATAAATTGAGTTATCTAGCGATTATTTTGATTATTTACTGAGTAATCATATACATCCAATTTATGAGAGCAGACAGTTCAGTTTACTTCACATACATGAAATTTGTAACTACAACTATACACAAGTTTGTGAGACCCTGCTGTCGGTTTCCTCCCTTTCAGTGATTCATACAACAATTTATTATCCACAAGCGCCCCCTTGTGGATAATATTCAGCCTGCCAAACATGACCTGCAGTTACTGTTTACCACTCCAATTGCAAACTATTCACTATTCACTAAATTCATACTTCTTAATGGATTCATTTAAATCCAAAAAGTAATCGTGACAGCCCTAGAATCCGCTCTGCAAAGCCTTGACATTCACAAAATGTTAATACTCTAAACAGGCCTCCTTGGTGATTTACATTTACACTGTATCCTCAAAAAGATTTCTAGTATATCACTGCAGAGACTTTGATTTTTCAGTCATAAGGAATGTGGCTGTAAATATATTGGGGTGAATCACACATAATAGCATTTTAGTACCAGTAAAGAGTTCACTAGCTCACTTTGCCTTACAAAACTCTATACTGACTGACTGACTGAAGTGAGGGGCTTGCATTGTAAAATGGTTTGGGAAATGAAAAAGGAATATCACCAAAGGGGTGGACTAAATATTGATTCGGAAACACCTCTTGGCCAGACATGCACCTACAAAGAACACTTTATGATGCCTTATGATGATTTATGATGATTATGTAGACATTCCTTAGAATAAAGGAGGCAAATGATTAAATAATAAGTCAACAACAGAATTTAGATGGATACCACTTGGCCACATTAAATAGGGCTGAACTGAACAGATTGTCCTTCAATCACACTGTCATCTGAAAACTCTTCAGCTGGCTCGTTCACAACCTCTCCTGTTTGCGGCCAAATGTATTTTTGTCATGCAGTCTCAGCATGTTTCCCTTCTGCATTCTGTACCTTCATGCGTCCCATAGCATCTCATGTTTCTTTTTCAATCCCTCTTCCTTCTAATGCTGCTTGTCAAGCTTGTGGGACTGATTTTCTCTCCATGCTGAGCTACAGTACATGTTGGCGATGTGTGTATTCAACTACAATTCAACTAGTTATGTTGTTTTCCAATAACCTGGAGAAATCCTGACGGAAGAGAAAGACAAGGTAGTGACTGGACTCATTGGTACTGTAATCTATGTACATTACAGCAAAACTGTAAACGTCCTACAATTCAAACAGCCTATAGGTGTCTAATAGTGTGTTTCCTGGGAGGCGGGTGACAGTGCGGTGTTCGTATGGAGAAAAGACGCTCGGAGTAGATGATGCTTGTTCATTTTAGTTGGGTTAAACAGATAGCTCGGCATGCATGTAGTACAGGGTGTTTACTGACCGCTATAATTATTTAACAAGAAAAGACTGAACTCTGGAACTCCCACTGAAGGATATCTGCTGCCAAAGGGAAGTATGATGGTGGTTCACTATAATCAACGTAGAACTGAAATACTAAAGTGGTTGTAGTGGTAGCACTTGATCACCAAATACACATAATCCTGCGCAGTGGTTTCCATTTCATACTTAACATCCAATCTACTAGCCTCGTATAACCGTCCTGAAACTAATCCCAATTTCATTTTAGCCTTGAGTGTGGGTGTTGCCAAATGGCTCTAAGCACGAATTGGGCAGCCATCTTTCTTTTTGGTTTTTGAATTCCGCCCCCAGTGATGGTGATTCAGGGAGCTGACTGACCCCCCATGGTTCATCTGAAATCTTGGGAGACGAATGAAGGCAATGTTTCAGGATGGCTGTATGAGGCTACCAACCAACATCCTGCATTCAGACGAGTCAGTCAAGGAAACTAAGTCTGGATTATCCCAAACGGGACTACAAACCTGTCAAAGCCTTGCCTTGAGAATCTGATCTGTGTGTATCTGGGGAAAACAGAGAACATGGTTAAAGGGGAAAGAAGACGCTGTTGACAATGGTGAGATAAATGCAGGTTGTAAAGGGTCAGCTTGTGTACTGCTAAGTGTACTGGTTTGAACCCATTCCCTGGCAACTAGATGCGACAGGCTGGACTGAGACGAGGGAGACTGTGGACCCCAGAGAAACACTGCGAGAGGTGTTGCAATGTGGGTGTGAGGTGGCTGCCACTCGGGGGGGACCAGGAGATGATATTGGTGCCACGGTCCGTGTGAGCTTGTGCATCCTCTTGGAAGCTCAGCTTGTAAGACTCAGTCTGTGGGGCAGAAACGACAGAAGTACTCAATAAGAGAGCATGAGTGGTGCTGAGTTAGTGTTTCCTCTGATAAAATTGTTCATTTATTAAACATTTTGTGCTTATCCATTATCTGTTAAGCTTTAAGGAGCTTTTGGATGTTTCAGTGCAAGGGTTTGAACGCTTTTTTGATCGTAGGACATCATGAGAATTGGCACTGAATTCATTTAAGAACATTAAACGTATTCTACTGAATAAACTCAAATTTTATTTTATAAGAAGCAGCACAAATTTACATACATGTTCTACTCAGTTCATTTTAAGAATGGGTGGTTAAAACATGCATGAACAAGTGTCAATCCTGTAATGACTCATAAAGAAACTGAACTTTGCCCTATTCTCTACGCCACAGGCACGTCAGGTGACAGGTAGTGGATCGTTACAGTAATACTGACACTTTTTTATCCTAATGTCTCTTTTATAGAATCATTCCGTGCATGAAAATGTCAACACTGTGTTTTCAGTAAATTGGAAATCAAGGGTTTTGTTCCAAAATGCATTATAAACCATTTTCAAGAATTTACTTATTTTTTTTATAATGTTGGGACTACACTTAACACAAACAAAAAATATCAGGGCTATATTATAAATATTACACATTAGAACTAATGCAGCATTTAAAAAAAAAAAAGAAATAAACATGTTTTCCAAGTGACATTAACTGTAGATAAGATGTATTATCAGCTTGTTAGTCTCTCAGATGTAAGACTGATATTAAATAGAACAAATTACATTTTTTCAGAGGTCAGTTTGACGCATGAAATTGAAATTGCACGAAACTATGCTTAATGCACTTTCATGTTTACATTTTAATTCCAGCCTTGTTTTTTGAACACGGCCTTGTGGCTGCGATGTTCTAGGAAAAACATGACAGACATCCCTCAGTAGGGAGGGCTCAGTTGCCCATTAATGATTGAGAACTGTATTTTAGAGCTTCCTTGGCGAGCTAAAAATAATCTGGAACTGAGAAATGCTTGGAGGGCAAAATCTGACAATGTGCGAGTTAATAACGAAACAGCTGAAGCATCTGGTAGCAGCTGTTTTAGTAAAATAAAATGGCCCCACACACACTGTACACATAAACCACAGTCTAGACTTGTGTACAGTGACATAATGATCAGGATCAGGATCAGGATCAGGATCAGGATCATCATTTTCACCCCAAAACACAACATCATTCTCAGGTGTAAGACTGATATTAAAAAGAACAAATTTAAGTCTGATACATTCAGCCGTCCCAGTAAAGCAGATTCAACACCTTTGTTTAATGGCAACCAGTATCCAAACAGGATGAACTTTCATGTTTACATTTCAATTCTAGCCTCGTTTTGCGGCTGTGATGACAGGCCAAGTTGCCCATTATTGGTTAAGTACACAATATAGTTGTGTTTTAAGCTGTTCTGACAAAACTGTATCTTATTAACGAGTTTGTAGGATCAGTGCACTACTTCAGTTTTGGCTCTCTTTTATTCCACAAGCCTTGTACGTTTCAGCAGCCTCAGTCAGATCAGAGAAGAAACTAAACTTTTAAGCCTGCAGGCACAATAGCGGTACAGTAAATAAAAACAGAACAGTAATCAGATACACACAATCATTCTTTATGTCTTTTCAACATTTCTGTTGGTCAATTTGTCATGAAGTGATACAAAATATAAGATAAGATAAGATAAGATAAGATAAGATAAGATAAGAACCTTATTTATCCCGAGGGAAATTCTTTTGTCATATACATGCTCAGTGCAACAAGAGGAATAAAGATAAGACAGTAAAGAGTTTAAAAAAAGAACAGTAGTAATACTGCAAACAGAATAACAAAATAACTCTAAAAAAAGTAACAAATAACTATAACTAACAGTTTGTATTATAACTGCGTAACTAATTTGCAAAAAGTAACAAATAAATATAATTATAACTATAACAGATATAATAAAATAACAGATTATTAGTGCAAGTGGTTATGAAAAGTGACTCAGTGTTTGTGCCATGAATAAAATGAGACAGCAGCATGTGATGATGGGATGAAACAAACATTCAGTAACATACAGACGAGTAAATAAAAAGCAGATGAGTAATATTGCGCAATCCGAATGAGAACCTAATGACAAAAATGCTACTACAGAACGAGTATTATTTTATTGCCACAGGCAGAAAGGCGTTCGGTTCTGCATTTGGAGGCAATGAGTCTTCAGGGTAGTTTTGAGGGCAGTTTTAAGTTTTAAGTGATATAAAAAAACTGTTAAAGGGGAATTCTGAGATTTAAATGAGACAACAAATAGGCAAAATTGAGAAAATAATATGTAGAGAAATGAGAAGAATTGGATAAAACAATAAGAAATACTAGAGAGAATAGAGAAAGAAATGTCCAGTTTGAAATATGAGCTCAGGAGGATTGGTATGAACCAGCACAGTAGAATAGTAAAGGTGCCTGATATGGACTTACTGGTCGCAGAGATATGCTTGTCCAGGCCCTGGGAGTTCAGCAGCCCCTGTCCTCCAGAGGGAACGGCAGAGGGGATCTCCTTCAGCCCGTTCTCCTTCGCCCCTTTATCTGCAGGAGCAGGGGGGGCTCCAGCGGAGGCCGGGGCGCTTCCCGCAGATTTCTGCTGATTCCCATCAGCCTGGAAACACAGAGCACACTAAAGCACACGGAGAGAACGACCAGGCTGTCTGAGAATATCTGCGAATGCAGGTTTTGAGTGGAGTAACTCAGGTACGTCATATGTGGAAATATGGAACATGTGAAATATCTTTCATGACTGCGGACCTTCGGCTAGCCTCTCTTTCTCTGAAGGCAGTTCATGCATTCTGGGTGGGTTTCCCAACAAATACAATGTAAATATAAAAAAACAACATATTAACAGTGATGCTTATAATGGACTTCCATACGTAAATGGCTCATTCATTAAATACTGATCTGCAGATTCACTGCAAGATGTTCACTGCGAGTTTGGTCTTGCAGATGTGAGCTTTTTCACTATTAAAGATTCTTTAATAGTCTTTTAAATGAACCTTGACTTTCGCTGTTTAATATTTCTGTTGAAATGGTTAACTGTAGGTGTTTAGAGACTTGTTAACAATATTTGTGTTGTTAAAAAAACAAATCTCAGTGTAAAGGCGATTTGTAGAGACCTTAATTTGATCGCCTCCTGGTTCACAGCCTACATCGTCCTTGGCCTTGTCTGTCTTATGAACCTCAATTTTCTCGTCACCACCACCTGTCACGGATCAATAATTACTAACAGAACCCATCAGGTCACACTGGAGCTATACAGGATAGTCTAGCGTAAAAAAGTTGCATGGTCAGTTACCTGGTTTGGGCTTAACGTTGTCCTTGGAGCCACA
Organism: Brycinus macrolepidotus; assembly: GCA_037974445.1. Taxonomy (NCBI): domain Eukaryota; kingdom Metazoa; phylum Chordata; class Actinopteri; order Characiformes; family Alestidae; genus Brycinus; species Brycinus macrolepidotus. The sequence continues at coordinate 25,754,439 of JBBPCZ010000001.1, forward strand.
CTTTGAGGTCACTTTGCTCACATCAACCTTTTTGTTGAGAATCTGAACCTGAAAAATCATTACAAATGGAAGGCGTTAAGAGGGACTAACTGAGCTCTGTGGCTGTAAGATGAGTTAGAGGGATTCATAACAAAGTTGAAATCAAGCCTTTAATAGACAACAAACATTTTTCACTTATTTATTGACCCTTAAACGTAATATGGTTGGATGTTACTGTGTTTGTGGCACAAATTACACCCCGCACACCAGGTCATGCCATTTCCAGTGTAAAGTACAATGGTGGTTCTGTTATAGTAAGTCAGTGTTTTTCAGTGCTTGGGACTGGGAGTCTTCTCAATATTGATGGAAAATGAATTGTGCATAGTACAGTTAAATACTCAACAAAATGCCATTTGCTAATATAGACAAAATATAGAAAAAAAAATAGGCACAACCATTGTTGGATCATCTATTATTGTTAAGCGAATGCAGAACATGCATAAGTGCTTCCACTTAAAACTCCAGGACTTGGTTGAAGGAGGTATAATTTATGCTTATGCATCATTGCTGCGACAACGGACACTTACATTCCCTCCTCCTGGGACGTGCTTGATGTTGTCCTTGGAGCCACAGCGGGACGTCACGTGGCTGAAGTCCAGCTTTTTGTGGACTATCTGAATCTGAGAGGAAAGGGTAACAGGTTTAACTGAGATCCCACATGGAGTTGACTTTCACCGCATCTACAGAATCTGAGAGCAGTAAGGAAACCCATTTAAACTACAGCATCTTACACCAGCACTTTTTAGTCATGTTTTATAACCTTAGAAAATCTGACGTCCCAAACAGATAAAAGTAGTGCAATAACCTTTTTTTGGATCTGTACCTTGCCTCCACCGGGCTGGTACTTCATGTTGCCTGTGGAGCCGATCTTGGAGGCCACGTTTTTTAGATCGGGCATGGGGGCGTTAGTGGGCCGAGTGCTACGGGGCGCTCGTGGCACTGGAGGCTTCCTTGGTAGTGGAACCTGCTTGGGCACAGGGGGTTTAGTGATGCGTGATGGGCGAGAAGTTGGGGTCCCATTGGAGGCTGGGGTGGCTGGGGCGTTGGCTGCATTCCCGGAGGGAGGGGTTGTTTTTTTCGGCGAGGTTTTAGCTTTTTGGAGGCGTGCGGGGGTTAGAAAAGAGACAGGGAGTTAAAGACATGAAAACACAACAAAATAAGGTACTATGGAAAAAAATAATTGGTCTCATGAAATGACACTATGGGCCAAAAGATTGAAAACAACACTTTTTAAAAGCAAACATTCATTAATTCCCTGTACATTCATTCATACATTCACTATGCAAGGGCCATGTTTTTGCACTTTAATCACATCCTGCTCATCCTCTCATCACATCCTCAACTGAACCAAATGTGCTTAATCAGGAATTTGTAAATAATCAAAAACTGGTCAGGGTGAGAGACTTGTTATCAAAGCATATGATAAAGTAAGAATAAATCACTACAAAACAATGGAATATTTGGAAAAATACTGTTGGTTAAAGGAGAACATTTCTGAATAATCAATTGGTTGAAATGTAAACAAAGTCATTCAGTGTGGTTTGATGTAAACCAGTTCATTGTAGAGAAACTTTCTGGATTTCGTTTCAGTGGTAGTAACAAGAACCAGGAGTCACAAAGACTGCAAGTCAAATATATCCATTAATTTACTTTCCAAACTGACCAGTGAAGCTGCAGGTCTATATGTAACATTGTTAAAATGGTGCCAAAGAAATCTGAAGGTTGTTTTGTCATATCATGCCCTGCATGTACCTGTCTGCAATAAATGTATTTAAAAACCTCAGGACTGTCTCAGGAATCAGGCAGTGTATCTCTAACCGTTTCATGCAATGACTCTTTATGAGGTAGCTTTTAAAAGCTGTGAACAATTTTGTCTCGATGAGTTTCTCTAGAAAACAGCACTTTGCATAAAACCTCTCGGACCGACTTCGTATCTTAATTAATTGTGAAGAAATTTTGAAACAAATTGCTGGGATTCGCCTTTAATCCAGATGTAAATAAACACATTTAATTGTGTATTAGAGCATGTAAAATATAGAAACTAGAAACTGCTAGCTTCCCGAAAACCCCTGCTTGCTTCCACACTTTTGGCTCATAGTGTCTGTTAACCATAACCATATTAACCAAGTCTGACACTGTAATTTATAATCTCGCAGAATCTCACAGTTTCTGATTTCAGAAGTTAGAAGTTTATGGTTCATGTTTAGTTGAGACTCACCAGAGGAGCTCCGGGTGGTGCGGTGATTAAACTTTGGCACAGGAGGCTTCCGCTGGAGTGGAGCACCGTTCTCCGGAGTCTGAGGGAAAAAAGCAAAGGGAAACTGAAACAGAGTTTACAGAAGGAACCTGGACACGGTGAAGCGGGTCAGACTGGACTGAATACAGAAGGATCAGGAAATTGTTTAGGAAAGTGTCAACCACATGGAAAGTGGAATGATACAGGTAATTTGGTCCATGATGGCAGCAGTAGAGTGACAAGATGGTTACACTGTCGCTCTACTGCTTCTTGGTTATACTGCTTATACTTTGTACACTGGTTATACTGTCTATACTGCCTATACAGTGTATACTATTTATACTGTGTATACTGCTTATACTGTGTATACTGGTTATACTGTCTATACTGCTTATACTTTGTATACTGGTTATATTGTCTATACTGCTTATACTTTGTATACTAGTTATACTATCTATACTGCTTATACAGTGTATACTGGTTATACTGTCTATACTGGTTATACTGATTATACTGCTTATACTGTGTATACTGTGTATACTGCTTATACTGTGTATACTGTGTATACTGCTTATACTGTGTATTCTGTCTATACTGCTTATACTGTGTATACTGTCTATACTGGTTATACTGTGTGTACTGGTTATACTGTATATACTGCTTATACAGTGTATACTTGATATACTGTCTATACTGGTTATACTGTCTATACTGCTTATACTGTGTATAC
>JBBPCZ010000001.1:25867688-25883422 GCA_037974445.1 Brycinus macrolepidotus
ACCTGGCATGTGGAGATACGTCTATGAACAACTTACTAGGACTTGCATCTGCTTTTCTTATAATAACTACAGATTTTATTTTAATTGCTGTATCTTATGTAATGATATTTACTTCTGTCATGAAATCAGGAAAGTCCAGCATGAAAGCTATCAACACTTGTATAACACACATAATTGTCATCACATTTAGTTTAGCATTTGCCTTGACAGCTTTTTTGTCATATAGAATTAAAAATAATTTTTCTTCAAACAGCCGTATTTTTGTAAGCACAATGTATGCACTTTTCCCAAGTTGTTTCAATCCAATTATTTATGGAGTGAGAACAAAAGAAATAAGACAACAGTTTTTCAAATTCTTTAACCGTGTGGAAGTCTTACCAAAATAATCCATTGAAATGAGAACTTCTTATCCTAAAGGGTCCATAAATAACTACTTCTTTCCTTAAATTTAGACTCTCCTCTGTGGATGGCAGATATTTTTGTTATTTATTTCCCCTTATTTTAGAATTCTCTCTATGTAGAATATACTATTTCAAATGTTCAACATAAAAAGAATAAAGAATTAAAAACCCATTTTTTTTTAACACTGATATCTATTTCTCATGTTATTGTTTATAATATGTAGGTCACCATTGTTTGTGTGTCCCAAATTGTTGTCTGTACAGAAACTGCTGGTGCTTATCACTCATGTGTTTTTGGTGTTTTAATCATGTTATTTCCTTTACATTTTGAAAGACATTTTAAAAGAAATGTCTTTCAGAAATTTAAAAGAAATTAAGAAGAGTTATAGAAAATAGTTTACCAAGTTTTCTTGTTTTTGTACTGATCATTTTCAATATAAAAAAAAACTGTCTGATTCTGGATATTTTTGTTAGTGCCTCAGTGACTTTATTAATAACAGAAAATTTAAGAAATAAGATTAAATTTAATGAATAAATTAAATAGTGCAATAGTCCAAACTACTTTTGATCAATTTTGACGGCAGGGATTTGCTTATTTAGTTTTGAACAAGTCACAGAAACCAGCTGTTGAGTAGTAGACGTTTCTGACACTGCATCTCATACTTTTTAAATTAAATGGATAAAATTGTAGATAAACATGCTTGCTACGTCACATAACATTTTTACATACTACTGTCACTTAGACTGTCAGTAATATAAGCAAATCTATTTAAGATTACATAACAACATGATCAAAGACCTGTGTGTGATAATTTAGACATTCTCTTTATGTTGGTGATTGGCTATCAGCTTCCATTATTTACATTCCCTCTTTAGAACCAACACTAAACTAAATAACCTTAAAATGAAACAAGCAACTCCAGCCACCAAACATGTATATGCTGATTGAATACACAAAGAGAAAAAAGTTTAAAGCATAGTTTAATGGCTTCATTTCAGCTTAGTTTTCTTTTATCTGTTCCATGTTCCCTTAATTATTCTTGTTTAGTAACATCAGCATTAATTTTATTTGTCATCCTCTATGATACACAGTTCTATACTGTAACATATTGAACATATTTTAAATATTTAATGCATTTTAATTACAGTTATATAACTTCAAAACGGGATTAGTATGTTTATCTTATGAGTTTGGGAATCAAAATCCTTTAAAAACAGGTCACAGGTTATGGTAATGAAATAATTGGTAAAATAATAGGTTAACAAGTGAAATAAGTATTATTAACTCATTCAGTTAATAATTTTCCTAAAAAATGGCACGTTCATGAGATTGATCCCCTTAAAGAGTATCATAGGGCTTTGGCAGTGGAAGAAATTTATAACTTACTGTCCTTGTTCAGAATGGGATGTGGAGGTGAAGATCAGTTTAGTCAGTTTAGTAAAGGCATCTTGGCTTCAGGAGTGCACTTTACATTTTCTGACTGGCTGCTTTTGTGAAATCACAGAGAGAGGAGGAGATATGGCAGAAAAAGAGGGAATAAACCATTGTTAATATACTGATAGGCCTAGGAGTGCATGTACATTTTTTGTCACATGCTATTTACAGCTCAGAATAACAGCTATAGTCTTTAGGGTATAATACACCACAGCACTTTTCTGTAGCCAAGATAGCATTTTGTGGGTTGATTGTTAGAGCCATGCCCTCTCAGCTTTCTAAGTAGTTTTTTTGGGATGGATGTCTTCTACCCAGGGCTCTGAGTGAATGATGATCAAGGGATGCAGTCACAAATGCTTGGTGGGGCCTCAGGACCACATCCATCAGTGGCTGGAAGCTGGTGGATGCCCCATGAAGCCTGAATGTGAGAGCCAAGTACTGCCAATGACCAGATGGGGGTAGTGAAAGCTGTTTCTCCACAGACCTCAGGGGTAAGTCTCAGAGGTGAGATCGAGGCCAGACACAAACTGTGCTTTCGCTAATTAGTCAATGAGCTCATCTGCTTGGGTAAGTGGATAAGAGTCAATTTTAAAGACCTTTAAATGTCTATGGTCATTATGGAACCGCCATGGTCCGTCAGGTTTGGTAACTAATACTGTTCATGTGCAATTAGATGGCTAAATGATTCCAATACCAATTTTTAACTTCATCTTCTATGGCTTCACGGCATACTTCAGGTATGCAGTAGGGCTGTTGTTGCACAACATCGCTGGGGGGAAAGGATGTTGTGCCTGAATTCATTGATGCAGCCTTGATCGGCGGAGAACACTTCTTTGAATTGGTCAACACGTTCCACTAGTTCCTTACATTGTGGTGCATGAGCTGTTTTCTATACAGTACTGGCGACCTTGTGGGAGTGTTGAGCTACAGATGAGACAAGTACAGGTTCAGCACATTTCTTTAATAAATTTATGTGATACTGTTTTGCACTTACCTGGTTGCTCTACTCAATAATTCATGGACCCCAGCTTCTCCTTGATTGTGAATAGGAATGAGGAGCTTGGTTTGGGAATCAGGACCAGCAGTAGATCTTTGAGATGGAATTCACAGGGCTGATCTGGCTTACTGCTGTGCTTGCTGATCTTTTTCCCAGTGTTCTGTCACTATGGGTCAAAACATTCCTGCATATTTTGCATATGTTGACTGACCTGAAAGGCAGTCCCCATACTTTCTAGATGATGTTATGGAAACTGTGGGGCCGGCAGCTGCACAGGAGCTCAAACAGGGGGGAAACCTGTGGGAGCTTGGAGGACTCTCCTGATTGCAAATAGGAAATTGAGATAAAAGAAGGTCCCAGTTTATCCGTCCTGGGAGACCACTATTTTAAAGCATTTCACAAGTCTGATTAAAGTGCATCATAAGCTTGTCAATTTGAAGAAGATAAACAGAGGTGTGGATGCGCTTTGGAGGATCCTACCCAGATCCACCATGAGCCTCAAGATGAATGGGGTGCCTTGATCAGTTAGTATTTCTTTTGGGATTCCCACTTTCAAGCAGAGGAGGGACAGTTCACAGGCCTTGGCCCTGTTAGGGGGTTAGCTTCTGGATAGCTTCCAGAGGTCAGTTGACAAGTGGGGTAGTTTCTGACAATTTTTAACTAGCCAGTAGAATCTATCTTGGATTTATGTTAATGTATGCTAAATGGATCAGTGGGTCGTGGTGGGCTGTGTGTATCACCACATCGGTGCGCAAGCAGGGGATCATGAGTAACACAACCTGCTTCCCACTCTGGTGGGTAACATATTACAGTCTGCTGTTTCACATCATGAAGTGAGTTGCTGGCAGTAATCCAAGGCTGCAGGCACACCATCAATGACTTGAACATTTTCCCTTGTATGTTTCAATCACTTCAGTCCCTTCATTTTGGGCCTGGAAGGAAAAAAAGACATAACATTACTACCATGCACAGCTTTGTCATTATTGTTCCTGGTTTGAGCCATAGTTAGGGACAGAGTCGGGGTGTGGCCTAAGGCTCTGAATCGAACCTCTTTAAATTCAGCAAACAAGTATGGGAATAGACAGGTCAGGCCTACTGTGAGAGTCCACTAGCCTTTCCTATCACCTGGGCTATTTGAGCCTGGGCTATAGGAAATTTTGACAGATCACCATCCTCTCATGAAATGTCCACTTCTTTGACCAAGTTCATTTCTCATGGAGCTGCTGTGGGGCGGGTGAGGGTGTTGGTACTGACTGAATCCATTAGGGCTACGAGTTCTCACCTGTCTATTCTACGCAATCATGTTTTCCCTTCAGATGGGCCCCCGTGATGTACTGAGCACCTCACGAGCCAGGCCTTGGTGGGACATCAATGACTGGTTACCTCAGGTTCAGTGGACATGGGCTCCTGTCAAGGGCTACTGGTCGATCGGTCATCTGTTGGAGAGCATCAGGTTCTATCCTGTAAGGGGGTGAGTTTGTGCCACTCCACAGGCCGCAGCCAGGGCAGCTTTGGCAGACTCAATTCATCTCAGTTTGACTCGTTTGGCCACCAGGCTTAGTTACCCCTTCAGCTATGCTCCAAAATGTGTGTCATTTTGATGGCATCCTCGGGCTGTCGAGAGACCCCTGCCAGCAGGCCTTATTAGACATGCCCACTCCATAGCCACCCAAGAATATGTAATTGACCACATTATCTTCATTCCACATGATTTTGCTTTGGGCCGTCTGTCTCATGGTCCATGGTGCTACAAACTGCCAAATAACACTATGTGGAGCTGCAGATTTCCAGTGTTGGTGTAAGAGTCCATCTTTCAATGCCAAACTGTCCCTGACACTTCTACCTACAAAGGGGAACATCAGAAGAGCTGTGCCACAGGAAGTCTACAGATCCCTCAAGCCTGACCATGGTTATTTGGCGAATTCATGAAACTCAGATTCCTGCTAGTGGAGGATTCACATCATCATGCCTGAACCTGGAACTTTAGAAATATCTAATAAGTCTACAAAATATGACAAACACATCTCCATGCCCATCTCAAACTGTTAAATGTCTAATGAACAAATCCTGTGCGTTCTATGCCAGCTCAAGACCCTGTAGTAATACAGCAGAGCCCCATGAGAACATAACTGGCTATATAAAGAAGCAGAGACAAAGTCTAGGCATTAATCGGCAGTCCGGAAGCAAAAGAGAATACATGAAAAATGACTGTCCAAGGAGGAGTACTTCATCAGTGTTCTGAAGATATCATATTATTTCTTACTACCTCTGCATAAAGTAGAGTACAGTATACATCTAGGTTTAACACTGAGCTGCATAATTTCTAGAGCTGCTGCTGTGTTTTCCAATCATGCAACTATTTTTGCTGTATCAGTCAGGAACAGTCATCTTCTATAGTGAGCATGTCTTTCTGAAATGGTGACTGTATTGTGTTGTTGAGCAGCATGCAAGATCTTCCTGCAGAAAATACTTCACAACCTTCATTCACAACTTTCAGACTGAATGGTTTCTATTCTTTGGGAGAATGGCGGCGCTTTCTATTCATCCCATATTTTCTCATGTTTTTACTGTCTACCATCTCAAACTCCATCCTGATATATTTAATTATATCCCAGAGAACTCTACACTCTCCAATGTTTGTATTAATTGGTCTAATGTCTGTTGTGGATCTGTGTTTGCCAATAGTTTTTGTACCAAATATGCTGCTCAGCTTCTTATTTGACTGGAATGAGATTTCACTTGAGGGCTGTTTAATACAAATGTTTTGTGTTCATTATTTTGGTTCTTTTCAGTCTACTTTACTGCTGTGGATGGCTGTGGATCGGTTCTTTGCTATTTGCAGGCCTCTTTCCTATCATAGTTATATGCAAATGTCAAACTTTCTAAAGTTTATTTTTGTGCCAGTAATCAGAAATGTACTTTTAAATATTACAATGGTCTCTTTGGCTGGAAAATTGCGTTTTTGTGTGAAAAATGAGATGGATCACTGTTTTTGTGAACACATGGGCTTGGTCCACCTGGCATGTGGAGATACGTCTATGAACAACTTACTAGGACTTGCATCTGCTTTTCTTATAATAACTACAGATTTTGTTTTAATTGCTATATCTTATATAATAATATTTACTTCTGTCATGAAATCAGGTAAGTTCAGTATGAAAGCAATCAACACTTGTATAACACACATAATTGTCATCACATTTAGTTTAGCATTTGCCTTGACAGCTTTTTTGTCATACAGAATTAGAAATAATTTTTCACCCAGCAGCCGTGTTTTTATAAGTACAATGTATGCGTTTTTCCCAAGCTGTTTAAACCCAATTATTTATGGAGTGAGAACAAAAGAAATAAGACAACAGTTTTTAAAATTATTTGATCATGTTAAAGTCTTACCACAATAATCTATTGATGAAAGTAGTGAAACTACTTGTTTCCTTACATTTAGACTCTCCCTTGTGGATGGCTCATATTTATTGTTGTTTATTATCCCTTATTTTGGATTTTTTTCTATGTAGAATATACTACATAAGTACAAAGAATTAAAAACCTATTTTTTAAACATTGCTGTCTATCTCTTATGTCAACATCTATAATATTTATGTCACCATCTTTGATGTGTCCTACATTGTTGTGTGTGGATAGACTACTGGTGCTTCCCTGTCACTAGTTTTTCGTGTTTTAATCATGTCATTTCCTTTCCTTGTTGAAAGATGTTTTAAATGAACCTTGAGTTATAAAAATGGTTTATGATATTTTTGTTTTTTTGTTCCTCTTATTAATATTATTATTTTATTCTTTTCATTAATAAATCAAGCCCAGTTTTTGAAAAATCATTAAAATATATCTATTCATGAATAAATGTTAGTGTTAACTGAAGCAGTATTTTTTATAACAGACAAATTACAAACAATTGACTATTCAGACAATCTGAAGTTTGCATTATGCAAATGACACTATCTTCACAATTTTGCCTCAAACTTCATTCAGTTAAATTCTCTCAAATAAGCTATTTAATTATTCAGTCTGTAAGAACACATTTGGAGGCAGATCTTTTTTATTTACTTCTGAAGTTACAGGGTAAGAAAGCGAGTACAGAAACCAGTCGAGTAATTTCAGAAAGACTTACTTATGTGGTTTCTGACACTGTATCAGATACTTTTTGAATTAAAATAGATAGAACTGCAGATAAACGTGGTTCCTATGCACACAGCTTTTTTTCAAACTATTGTCACAGAGTGTCAGAAATTATATAAGCAAATCTATTTAAAATCACATAACAACATGATTTAAGACCTGTGTGTGATAATGTAGACGTCTATTTTTGTTAGTGATCGGCTATTAGCTTCCAGTACTTACCTACATTCACCTCGTAGAAGCTAAACTAGACTGAATAACCTCAAAGCAGAATGCACATGGAAAAAAAAAACAATATTCATTTAACAGTTGCTTAGAGAATAATAATAATAATAATAATAATAATAATAATAATATTTAATTGATTGTTGGATAATTCAGTGGATTTATATCAGCTTAGTTTTCTTTCGTCTGTTCCACATTTTCTTAATTTTCATGTTTAGTAGCATGCAGCAGTACTCACTCATTTTTATTTGTCATCCTCTATAATAGTTAATTCTGTACTGTAACACACTGAATATATTTAAATATTTCCTGAATTTTAATTACAGTTCATCTAAGCTGTGCATCTAAACCTTTAGCTTAGTGCTGCAGGTTTATGTTAGTATTTTGTTTTTGCAGTGAATTAAAGGTGCTTTAAAACAGGTCACCAGATGCTGTGATGAGATCACTGATATAATAATAATAATAATAATAATAATAATAATAATAATAATAATAATAATAATAATAATTTAACATAAACTGATTCATTTTTTTAAATGGTATATTCATGAGATTCTTCTTCTTCTACTTTCAGCTGCTCCCGATTAGGGGTCACCACAGCAGATCAACCGTCTCCATTTCGTTCTGTCCTCTGGATCTTCCTCTCTCACACCAACTGCCTGCATGTCCTCCCTCACCACATCCATAAACTTCCTACTAGACCTTCCTCTTCTCCTCTTCCCTGCAGCTCCATCCTCAGCGTCCTCCTCCCAACACACTCAGAGTCTCTCCTCAGCATCCTTCTCCCAACACACTCAGAGCTTGGGACCAGCACTAAGAATGCCCTTGCTTGGGCATCTCCAGTGGCTGGGTTGGTATGTTCATGAGATTGATCCCCTTTAAGAATATCATAGGCCTGTTTCAGTGGAAGAAATTTGTAAACATTTGTTCTTGTCATCCACGGAAAAGTCCACACCAGCTGGAGAAAAGACCCCAGGATCCGTAAGCTCTGCATCTCACACATTCATACTCACATACTGCTCACAAAGAACTGTGCACAACAGCCAGGCCAGTAAATCCTCTCAAATATGTTTTTCAGTATATATGCATTAGGTAGTGTTTTGCTTTGTGTGTGCCCACAGCCTATAAATTGCCTCTTTATGATTGTGTGCCAGTTTAGTACAAAACACATTAGCAGAATTTGTTTGATTCGGGCCATCTGTAGTCTGTGGTGCTAGCAGTTGCCAGTCAACACCATATGGAGCTACAGTTTCCCAATATTAGTTAGTAACAGTTAGTTTTACCCTGCCAAAATGTCCCATGCACTTCTACCTCACTTGTGTCGCTATTGTGCTCCTCAGTATGGCAAAGCTGCAGCCTCCATGAAGGAGTGGGACAGCACAAGATTGACCACCTTGCTCTCACCTTCTTGTCGATGACATGCTTTAGTGATGCTGCTAGTCCTCAACACAGTGAGACTTCTGAGTAACACCTCAAGAGGTAAGTCTTGCTGCATTTCATCATGAAAGTATGCACCAAAGTATGCATTTGCAGTGGTTCTCTCCTTACTGTGCCGTTGATTCCTCACCTAGATTTGAGCTCTCACCAACAGACCTGATTACTATCCGCTACCTTACTCCGTCAGTCTCATGAAGCAGTCGTCCAAGAAGCATCTTGGAACATAAATGTTCTTTCTTTGGGTTACCAGCACACTTTTACAACTTGTAGCTGTCAATGCTTGGTGGTCAGCTGGATGACTAGAAAGCAAGAAGTTTATCTAAACCCACCTGTTTCATGCTGATGGTATACATGGCATAACACCAAAAACCATGTCGTATGTCACATGTGGACACAATTCTAAAAACACATAAAGGACATTATCAGAAGAGTTGTGTATCAGAAGGTTTGCACACCCCTCAAGCCTCACCATGGCTGTTTGGGTTACTGCCTTGGCAGTACCGAATTCATGAAACTCTGATTCCTGCAAGTAGAGTACTCATGACATCCCTACTTAACCGACAATGCACCAACACTTAGAAACAGATTTTACTGCATTTTTACTGCACTCGGTGTCCCTGCAGTTAAGGTTAAACCGAAATGAACAATGATTGCTGACTGTAGTTCAAAGTGCACTCATTTCTGACATGCAGTTAAACTGTTTGCATCGCATCATGCCTAAACCAGGAACATTAGAAAATATAACAAACATGATCGCAAACTCTTAAAAAACTAATGAACAAATACTAAACATATAAATTGTAAATCATGCTTCTAAAGCCTTGTTTGTATTAGACAAAGTACGTATACACGTACATGGGAGATTAACAGGGTTCTTCTGGCACAGAAGAACCCAGAAGAACCCTGTAGGAATACAGCAGAGCCCCCTGAGAACCTAACTGGCTGTATAAAAGCGGAGAGAAATTCCAGCCTTTAATCGTCTGTTGAGGAACAAAAGATTAATGACTGTCCAATAAGAAATACTTCATCCGTGTCCTGAAGATCTTATTCTGTCTCACTGCCTTTGCACAAAGCAGAGTATAGTGTACATCTAGGTTTAACATTGAATGTTGTTGCTGTTTAGATTTCTAGAGCTGCTGCTTTGTTTTCCTATCATGCAACTTTCTTCGCAGCATCATTCAGGAACAGTCATTTTCTTTAGTGAGCATGTCTTTCTGAAATATGAATAATTGGGACTAAGTGGAACATGATGTCAAGCAGCATGCAAGATCTTTCTGTAGCAAATGTTTCATTCACAACTTTCAGACTGAATGGTTTCAATTCTTTGGGAGAATGGCGGCACTTTCTATTCATCCCATATTTCCTCATGTTTTTATTGTCTACCACCTCAAATTCAATCCTGATATTCTTAATTATATCTCAAAGAGCTCTACACTCTCCAATGTTTGTGTTAATTGGTCTAATGTCTGTTGTGGATCTGTGTATGCCGATATGTTTTGTACCAAATATGCTGCTTGGTTTTTTATTTGACTGGAACGGAATTACACTTTTGGGCTGTTTAATACAAATATTTTGTATTCAATATTTTGGTTCTTTTCAGTCTACTTTACTGCTGTGGATGGCTGTGGATCGGTTCTTTGCTATTTGCAGGCCTCTTTCCTATCATAGTTATATGCAAATGCAAAACTTTCTAAAGTTTATCATTGTGCCAGTAATTAGAAATGTACTTTTAAACATTACAATGGTCTCTTTGGCTGGAAAATTGCATTTCTGTGTGAAAAATGAGATAGATCACTGTTTTTGTGAACATATGGGATTGGTCCAGCTGGCATGTGGAGATATTTCTAGGAATAACTTACTAGGACTTGCATCTGCTTTTCTAATGCCAGCTGCAGATTTTGTTTTAATCGCTATATCTTATATAATGATATTTACTTCTATCATGAAATCAGGAAAGTCCAGCATGAAAGCAATCAACACTTGTATAACACACGTAATCGTCATGATATGTAGTCTAGTTTTTGTCTTGACAGCTTTTTTGTCATACAGAATTCTAAATAATTTTTCTTCCAACAGCCGTACTTTCGCAAGTACTATGTACGCACTTTTTCCAAGCTGTTTCAATCCAATTATCTATGGAGTGAGAACAAAAGAAATAAGACAACAGTTTTTAAAACTCTTTAACCATGTTAAAGTCTTACCACAATAATCCAGTGATGTGAAACACTATTTAGAAAGTATCTTTCTCTTCATGGAAACAAATATAGACACTGTAATATTTGTACTATTTGAAAGTACATGTGATTAGACACACATTTCAGATCTGACAAGACATAATAGTTTGTTTTTTACACATTCATTTATTTGAAGGGATCACTGATGGCTATTAATAGAGGAAAATGCAAGACTTATAGTGAATTCACTCTCTATATAGACAGGCACTCTTTAGTCTTGACATATTTAAGCTGTCATTCTTTAGCTTAAAAAATCACAAGTGAAAGCGGCTCCTGGTTTGCAGGTTTGTCTCTGTTTGAGTGTTTGTATTAATAGTAGATAATAAAGAGCTTCTTGTCTGTTGCCATCTATTTATTGTCTAAAGCAGCCATGGCGTGAATCAGTTCACCATTTTGCTTAAAACATGTGAACAAAGAAAAAAAAAAAACAACCTGTGCACCATTCCAAAGAAATTCTGCTATGTGAAAACAAACCTTTTATAATGAGTCACTTTCTAATCAGCTCAGAATCAATCCTGGGTGTGAACTCAACTTTTCAAGACAAGTGCAGAAAAATGACATATGTTGTTAAAAACGTGGTTAACACTGCTTCTGGTGTTCTTTTATTGAAATTATCACTCCATAGGTTTTCAGCTGGGTATGGGCAAATTTGAATCCTCCAAGTGAGCAGCAGCACAGCCAGAGGGTCAATAGCTTGACTGAAGAAGCCGGGTTTTCCTCATTTGGGGTGGTTCCCCTGATTTTGTGTGGGTGGGCTGGTGACCAATATCACTGCAAAGGTTAAGTTTGCTGAAAAGAAAAGGTCCACTAAGGCTGGCATCCGGGCTCAACTTTTTGTGAAGGGGAACCAAAACGGAAGGTTGAGTTGTTCGAGTCAAGGCAGAGAGAAACTGCACAAACGATTTTGAAGCCTTAGAAGGGTTTTATGGGGAGGGTACTGGGTTGGCTAAGCTGAGGGCCAATTTCTTGTAGACAACAGCCTGGGGAATGGATGCTCTCGTTCATTCTCCATTTCTTTAAGTGTTATTACAGATGGTGAAGGAAGCGACCAGCATGAAACGAAGATGATGATGCCGTCCTCAGGAGCTAGCTTTTAGCAGACCTCCTGGTCAGCTTAGTGAAAAAGGAGCTGCAGCATTTGATATGGTGGGCGAGCCATTTGACCTTCATAGGGGCTGAAAAGAAGTGAAAGGTGAAAGGTGAAAGAAATTGAGAAAGAGGACAGAGATGACAAATTCACAGATGGGGTTGAGGTGCAAAAGACTTACCTTCCATCAATCTGCTGCAGCTCCAGGGCCCACAGTTGAGCCCTCAAAGAACCTGGAGGTGCTGCGAGCGACCCTACAGGAGGAACTGCAGAAGGAGATGAAGGAGCAGGTCCATAAACTTTGTGATGTGCTGTTGGCAGAGCTGTGCCAAGGAAGAGGGGAAGCTACCCATACAAGGTCTGGGAGATCCCCTGTGGGATGAGTACGGGTGACATATTGTTCATGGTCTGGCAGGTCTTGGTGGCAGTTAGACCGATCCCATGCATCCTAGACACTGACTCACAGGCAATCCTATTCAGCCACTGCCTGTTCATCTAGTGCATCAGGCACACCGAGATGAGGGAGGGTGCAGAGGTGCCATGGTTGGATTTCCTCAGTGGGGTGTCGTTATCGTAAAGGATCAGCACCTGCTGGCCACATAAGGGATCCTTGGTATGAACATCATTCGGCATTGTTGAGAGGGGTTTCAGGTGCAGAGGGGTTCTCATGTGTCTTGGTTTCGATCTGCCCTCTCTAGCGTTGACCTGCAAACCTGGGACCAGGCCTTCTCTGTTTGTTGGTGCCTGGAGTCGATTATTAAGACAACGGTTTGTGACCAGATGGTAAAGTTGTGAGGGCCCTAAGTGGAGGAATTGGTGTGGGGGACAGAGACCGGGACCTAATGGAGAATTTTCAGGGGGCCAACATGAGCAGTGTGTGGTGCAGGTTGTGGCACATGTACAAAATGGGAAAGTGCCTCTCAAGTCAAGTCATGTGGCTTTATTGTCATTTCAGCCAGATACACAGTGAAATAAAACAATGTTCCTTTCAGGACCGTGGTGCAACACAAGAACGAAAACAGAACACCCCAATACTGCATAAGTGCAGGCAGAGTGCAAAGAGAGCAGGAGAGAGAGTGCAAGAAAAACAAGAGCAACAAAACATGACATTTAGTGAAATTATATTATGACCAATATTAATGAATGAATACAATACAGTCGACTTTGGAGTCATTCGTGGATTTTTTCTTAGAATCTAACTAATAATTGTTCATGGAAACCCCCGCAAATTCGCAAATATCCTCCGCATTTTTTTTTGTTGCTTTTTTTCGTGGTAATATGTAATTTTTCATACATTTACTAATTTCATAACATAAATATGAATTTTTTACTCAATTTTTATTACTGTAAACGAAATTAAATTAGTACTGTATTTACCTTGCTTATACCAAAGAAAACAACAGCGCATACCAAAGAAAATGCGTTTGCATGAATTTAAGTACAGTCTGTACAGGGGTAACATCAGTATTTTACATTCTAGCACTGCGGGAGACAGCAGTTCAATGTACACTGTACAGTACGTATACAGGTTTACCTCTAAATTTTTTCAAGGGTAATTTATTAAGCTAAGTTTAAAATGAAATTAAAGTGATTTGGGAGCATATGTGGGAGCATATTTAGGGTTTAGATGAAAAAAATAGGCATTTATAGGCATTTTCTTTTACCACATCACAAATTCGCGTTTTTTCACATTTTGCGAGGGCTCTTGGAACGTAACCCCCGCAAATTTCGGGTGTCGATTGTATTATAACAAAAACTGTATTCTAGGAGTTTTTAGGTATGCAAAAATGCAAAATAGAAGTAGATAGCAATAAATAGTTATGCAAATAATAGCAGCAGCAGGACAGAGAATGTGCAATATATAATGAATTGTATTTACTGTGGCAGTTGTGGTTTAAGTTGTTTGTTTTAGGCAGTTCAGTGTGTAAATGAATTGTGTCAGGAGAGGAAGAAGTTCAATTCAGTGTTTGTGTGTATGCTTACAGTTTATGATTCAGTTCTGACTGAGGAGTCTATTGGACCGTTTCCTGTTCTGGCAGTAGAGGCCCGTATGCTATGGAACTTATCCAAAACAGAACAAATCCTATACCAAGCTGTGGTGCAGCTACCGAGAATACTCTCTATAGCTGCTATGTAGAACATGGTGAGGACTGGAGGGTGAACACCAAGGAACTTGGTGCTCTGAATGATCTCCACTGAGGAGTCATTGATGTTCAGTGATCTGTGATTTTATGTGCTGCATGATGAGCTTCTCAAAGCATTTCGTATTGTGAGTGTGACAGGACAGCAATCATTGTAGCAGGAGATTCCTTTTACATGGGAATGATGATGGTGGTTTTGAAGCATGTTGGAATGATGACGATGCTCAGAGATATTGAAGATTTCTATGAGAAAATCTGCCAGCTGTTTTGGATAACCTCTGAGCACACAACCAGGAATGTTGTCTGGTCCAGCAGCCTTCCGTAGACTGACTTTAAGCGGAGCTTTCCTCACATTAGCCATGGTCAGACAGAGCACCTGGTCATTGGGAGGCAGGGTTGGAGGCTTCACTATCACAGGCAGGTGGAGATCTCCTGTACTTGGTGATGGTCTGGATGCCCTACCACATGTGCCATACGTCTCCAGTGTCCTGGAAGTGGCTGCTGATTTTCTGGGCTCGCTTTGCTGCTCTGATGGCCCAGGACAGTTTGGCCTTTGCTGTTCTCAGGGCAGCCTCATCACCTGATCTAAAGGCTGTGTTGTGGGTTCTCAGCATGCATACCTCAGCAGTCATCTATGACTTCTGACTGGGGAATGTGGTGATGGTCTTGGAGACAGTAATGATGCACTTGCTGATGCACTTGATGTAGCCAGTCAGTCACAGACACCATGTACTCCTTCAGGTTTGTAGAGCCACCCTAGGTTGCAGCCTACCTAAACATGCTGCAGTCCTTGTGCTCCCAGAAGCCCTGACGTGTAGACATAGTGCCTTGGGGCCAGATTTTTGTTTGCTTCAGAAAGGGCTTGGCACATCTGATGAGGAGTCTGTATGCTGGGATCAGCATGACAGACACGTGATCTGAGTAGCCAAGTCAAGCACGTTTGCCCCCCCCTCATCGGAATGCTTAATGCTTCAGCACACCAAGACATTTGGACAATGCAATGCTTCCAACTTTGTGGACACAGTTTGGGGAAGGCCCTTTTCTATTCCAGCAGGACTGTGCCCCAGTGCACAAACAAGCTCCATTAAGACATAGTTGGATGAGTGGAAGATGTGGAAGAACTTGACTGGCCTGCACAGAGCCCTGACCTCAACCCCATCCAACACCTTTAGGATGAACTGGAACGAAAACAGTAAGCCAGGTCTTCTCATCCAACATCAGTTGCTGACCTGTGTCACAGTGTGAATGTTCCACAGTGTGAATGGGCACAAATTCCCACAGAAACTCCAAAATCTTGTGGAAAGTCTTCCAATAACAGTGGAAGCTACTACAGCTGCAAAGGCGATATCACCTCCATATTAAAGTCTATGTATACGAATGTAATGTCATTAAGGTTCCTGTTGGTGTAATGGTCAGGCATCTCAATACTTTTGTCCATACAGGGTATTTGTCTTCAATGAAAATAAATAGTTCATCTGGGTTGAGGTCACTCATGTTTGGCATTAGCACTGGGTAGGATGTACACCAGTAGCCTAGTAGGTAAAACACTTGTCTGTGAACCCAATAACCACAAAGTTGCAGGTTCAAACCCCCCACTTTCTACCATTGTGTCCTTGAGCAAGACACTTAACCCTCAGTGTCTC
>JBBPCZ010000001.1:25901455-25915282 GCA_037974445.1 Brycinus macrolepidotus
GGTCTGTCCGCCGGTAGCTCCGCTGCGGGGCGCAGCGCTAACAGCTGATCTCGAGTGTAAACAAAGGAGCTGCGTGCGGGGTCTCCAAACACGACCCAGAATCACCCACTAACCCCCAAACAACTGCCAGGGGGCATTCAGGAATGAACATATCGACAGATTGGCCATCTATGGCTAACAGAATTGGTACAGTTAAGAGTCAATAAGAGTAGCTGTCTCTAGTCCATAACAACAGGAACAGGAACAGGAACAACGATCGCCACTGGAGCTTTAAACAGCAGTTGCCCTTGGACAGGGGAAGAGCATGTGGGGAGTAATAGCAGTCGAACCAGTCAAGGACATGTTTGCATGGGACACCAGTGATTGCAGACGCAGGAAGGTGGTGGCCTGGAGTCCCAGTGGTGATCGGTAAAGCTCGACAAATGTGCAGCAGTTCCCCTCGGAAAAAATAACAGAGAACAGAATTAGATCTGCTTAAATTTACACAGTAAGATTTATAACTGTAAGGACTGCAAATTGAGACTAGCACTCGGACCTTTCCATGCCGACATCCAACCTCCCAGCGCCAGCATCGTGGCCTTGTGTCTCCCTCGTGGCCCGCACAACGCCTTGGACGTGTCACCACTGGTGCCCCCAAATGCGCTGGCTGTGTGCCGTCGCTCTGTGCCCAGTCTTTGCTCCACGATCTCATGCCTCTGCTCCTCTCCTCATCCTCCAGGTGTCCTGCAGCACAGGCACTATTGGGGACGTGTAAACACTCAGACACCCGCACCCAACCCGGCCCCAAATGGCTAACCACACACACTCCCGAATGGTATAAGCCACCTCCCTTTATGCCGGATTGAGTGCGCCGTCGGTGTCTGAGCCAATCTCCCTGCTCCGTCCACCTCAGCCACCACCAGGAACCTGGAAAAGAGGAGAGAAAGGATACAAAAAAATAATGGTGTGGCTGTCGCTCTTGGGGCTTCAGTGCCATCGCTCGGAGGACTCAAGCTCCCTGCACCTTAGTTCTCCCTCTCCAAGCTCGAACACCTCCACCACAAGAGTCAACAGTCCAAAAAAATCCTAAAAACTCTAAAAGCAGTAGGAGCACCCCAAACAGTGGCAGCAGCCATGTTTAAAAAGGGCACAACCTCTGCCTCTTGGCCTCATTCCCACAGAGTCAACAAATCACGTAGAAGGGGGGCAGAAGGTCCCCATAGCTGCCCCAGGTCGCTGCCTGAGGGAAAAATACTTCAAAACAAAAGCCCCCCAAAGGGACCAACCAAATACCAAGAAGAAAATATACAAACAAAACCCATAAACAATAACACCCTCTCGTGGGGGTCACGACACTCCCCCCACTAACTGGGAGCTTTTCCTGAGCACCTCTACTCCCGATACTGGGCTGACCTTACTCCAAAGTTGGACCGCTGCGACCGATGCAGTGGTGGTTTCTCCTCTCTCCCCGAGGCAGCTCTTCCCCGGCCCGAGACGCTCCCCCACCCCTAGTTGTCCCACTGGTACCTCCACTTTCTCTGCCCATGCTGCCAGGCGCTCAACCCATCGACCGGGCCAACCTCCAGGAGCAGATGGACCTGGCTGAGGGCCAACCCCAGCCCCCTGTTGCTCATTCTCCGCCTCCGGAGCCACCGACTTCCATCCTTGGGGGCAAGGCCACAAGTGACACCGATGGAACATCCGGAGTGGGCCATCCTTCCCCTCGTGGGGGGGAAAGCACCTGAAACACCAGGGTTACCGGATCCCGTTGCTTCACAACCACCCACGGGCTAGTTTACCTAAACAGGGCCGCCTTGCCCCTAACCTGCCGGCGGAAGTCCCACCAGGTCCCGTTCCCGCGGTGCAAGCAGCCATCTTCTCGGCCCCGAGACTCAATACCGCCGGTCCCCACGATGGTGTTTCTCCGTGCCCTCCTCCACCTCTTTGCACACAGCCCACAACTGCTACCGATCACCTCGGACCCACTCTGAAGTGGCCTCACCCTCGGCCAGATCACAAGCCCCCACATAGCTGGTCCACTGAAGGCCAACAGGGCCCAAAAAGGGGACAGGCCAGTGCTGCTATTGGGGGTGCAGCTGTAAGCCTTCACCGGCTCCTGCAGGTGGGTCGTTCTCCCAGCTCTCCAAAAGCCACCGGCCTGCCCAGGACAAGGCTCTCCTGGCCTCCACCCACTCGCGTCCCTGGGCCACCACTGGATCTTGGCCCTGCTGTTCCACCCAGTCATCCACCAACCTGACGTGCGCCATTGTGGTCTGCCCCGGTCAGTGTGAAAAGGCATCCATGTTCTGGCGTTCCCGCCCTGCCTTATGCCGCGGGTCATACGAACAACTCCAACTGTCCAGCTGATCGCTGTTTCACCACCCCCAGCTTGGCGGTCTTCAGGTGCAAAAGGGGCCAGTGGTCCGTGAACACTTCGAACTGGGCTCCCCGTAGACAATCTTTGAACTTCTCCACCACAGCCCACTTCAATGCGAGCAATTCCAACTTAAAGGCACTATAGTTTTGGTCATTCCACTCCGAGGTGCGAGGTGGACCCGGTCCCCTTCAGCAGGCCATGGAGGGCCCCAACCTTCTTTGCAAACCCCGGCATGAACCAATGATAGTATCCTATGAACCCCAGAAAGGACCGCACCTCCCTCACGGTCGTCGGTCGTGGCCACCCTCTCACTGTTTCCGTCTTCTCGGGGTCCGTCGTCACTCCGTCTCTGCTGACCACATGGGCCAGGTAGCAAACTGCCCTCTGGAACAAACAACATTTCTCAGGCTGTAACTTCAACCTATGAGCCTCCAGTCGTTGAAACACCATAGATGACTCATGTAATGAGAAGAATAAACAATCATGTCATTTAGATAGATCAATAGATATTCATGTACTTGCTCCTTTCGCATCCTTTCGAACTGGTATAGGCCCATGGGTGTGGAGAAGGCAGTCTTCTCCTTGTCGTCGGGGTGAACCTCCACCTGCCAGTACCCGCTAGCCAAATCCAGCATTGAGTACCAGGCCGCCCCTTTCAGACTGGTCAGGGACTCCTCTATATGCGGCAACGGATAAGCATCTTTGTGTGTCACTGCATTTAACTTCCGATAATCCACGCAGAACCTCCATGAACCATCTTTCTATCTCACCAGGACAACCAGGGTGGCCCAAGGGCTAATGCTCTCCTTAACCACTCCCCCCTCTTCAACAATCCCCTCAGCTCTGGATGTAAACTTAGAGGAACTGGTCGGTAGCGCTCCCGAATAGGGGCCACTGTCCCAGTGATGATACAATAATACACGGCATCAGTGCAGCCATGATCCTCCTCACCTCGGACAAACACTCCTTGCCACTTCTCCAAGATTCCTCGCAGATGCTGTTTCTCTTCCAGTGTCAACATTTCCCCTTTCTCCACCAGGGTGTGGAGCTGCTCAGGGACTGCCCCTGCCACCACACCCTTTCTAGGGGGACTCAACACCAGTTCTTTTTGAGGCTGTATACTTTCTGGCCTGATCCTCTCCACCCGGGCCAGGGGGCATCGAGGGGGGAGCTCCACTGGGTACAGGTGGAGGTTACACAAACGGAGTGGCACTTTCCCTTCTCGTACTTGTGCCACAGCCCTGGCCATGCATCTCTCTTGTTGACCCGCTCGATAGTCCTCCACCAGTACCTGGTCCTCATCCCACAATCGGCCCAGGGACATGTTTGGCCACACCACCTCCTCGGTCGCTGGCCACAGTACTCACGCCCTCTCTGTCTTCAGTCTGGCACCCTGATCTTGTGCCGCTTGTCCTTTCCCCACCTTGAGGTACCTGCAGAAGGAGAAGGCCTTGTCCCAGGCCCGTCGGTTACTCTTAAGGAGGGCAGAAATAAACAAGGACACATGGGAACCCTCATGCGCCTGAAGCACCTCCCAACAATGCCTGATGACATTCATACCTAAAATCCCATACAGGGCTGGCAGGTGCCGGTCCTCCACGATCACCAGTCCCCACTGGGGAATCTCAACCCCCAGCGACCGTGAAGTCCAGCTTTGCATAGCCAATGTACAGGAGGGACAGCCCATTCACCGCCTTCAGGGTCAGCAACAGAACCCCCGTGGCCCCCTTCACCTCCATGCCCCTAACACACCAGGTGAACAGGCTGCGGCTAAACAGACTGACCTGCGAGCAAGTATCCAAAATACATGGAACCAGTCTCCCCGCTGCCAGCACCTCCAGCACCGGGCTATCTCCAACCATCTTCCATGCCTCTCCAATGGCCTCTGCCTATACCCCCCAACTACTGGTTGTGGTCTTCTCCTCGCCCGGGCAGTTCCGAGCCATATGCCTGGGCTCCCCACATCATAGGCAGATCGGCCTCCATTGCTCATCCCACCTGGGTCCTCCAATACCCAGAGGGGGAGGCCCCATTGGTGAGACGGGGATACTGGTGTTGCAGTAGGGGGTGGCCGCAATGAATCTTCCTGAGCTTGCCACAGCTCCATCACCAGTGCATCTCTCAATTCCCCTAACTGCTCTCTCATCTCTTGCTGCAATTCTTCCTGTAGCAATGCCTGCAGCGCCTCCAGGTCTGGTGGGGGTCAGTGGTGTGCTTCGGGGTTGCACCAGTCAGAGGCAGGAAGGTTCGCCGGGTGTCAGCTCCTCCCATCATCACCCCGGTACCGTCTTCCTTCTCCACTTCCTTCACCTCCCGACAGGCCTCCACAAATGACTGGCCCGCCAGATCAACTGCTGCAACACACCAACTGACTCCTAAGAGTGGCATCATCATCTTTGTCCTTCTGTGGTTCCTTCCACCTCCACCTGCAGTGACACAAATGGAGACAAAGAATGAACGACCCCACCCCTTCCTTCGGCTGTTGTTGACATGTAAAAAAGTCAGGCCACAACTTGGCCAGCCTGTTATCCTCCCCATAGAGCCCCTCTAGGAATTCTAAGATTTTTACTGCTGTGTATCCCTTTGTTCGCTCTTCAATAATTCTACTTCTCCTTGCTTCACCTTCAAGTGCACTGAACATAAAATCTACCTGCTGTACTACAGAAAGTGACTGGGCCAGGATACCCACCTCAATTAAATGCTTCCATTCTTCAAACTTAATTTCATCCAAGCCCCCCCAAAAACCATGGGAAGACCCCAGCTGTGTTGAGCGCCATAGACTGTTCTCCATCCATTGTCGTGCCTGAGGAGATCCTGCCGACTACGCCAAATTAGAGCGGTGTGGTGGCCTAGGGTGCCAGACCCCTCCTGCTACTTTAGTTATTTTTGAACTATTCGCTAGTTTTAAGCCACACAGCCTTTGGCTATCAATACACCCTTTAGGACCAACGGCAATGGAAGAGTCAGCACACACGAAAATACTTTTTCACAGGTTAACCACAATGCTGCAAAAAGCTAACAACGTCTTGATAGTGCATGTTTTGAAACTATAATTACCAACATCAGCTTTGTAGAAAAGTATTACTGCTATTCATCTGTGGTATATGAATGTTTTTCCTCCCTAACAATTATGCTTTTTGAAACATAGCGTATGTTCATGAATTTATTTTATTTATTTTTACATTTAAACACACAGGGCCAAAACACTTAGAAATCTGAACTGTAATTATATTAAATATCAAAAACAAATTCACTGGAGGGTTCAAATTTATTGGAGGTTCGATTCACTGAATTTGATATTCACACATTTTATGAAAAGTAATGTGTGCATTTGGAGACTCATTGAGTCCTTTAAGATCTTTAAGGTCTGATAACTATCAGATTTACACAGGTTCTTGACAGAAGTAGTATCACTACCTTTGGCGAATTCATGTGGTGACCTATTTTGCCACTTCATCCTTTGTAAACATCACATCAGACACAAACCTGTATATAAGCAAGGATACCAGGCACAGAGAGTGGCTGTCTAGGGAAGGCAGCACCACTTACAATGTGCAGTCAGTTGCTATGCCTTGGCTGTAAACATTTGAAGTCAGACATAAAAATCTGCAAAGAAAAAGTTTAGTTAAGATGAATATTTCTTTTTAGACTTTTAACAGTTTGACAACCAGTTTTTAAAAAAAATTATGGACAATTTCACTAAAGAGTTCATGTTTGTGCTTCATGGGTTGAATGACACAAAAACAAACAAACACATTTACTTTGCATTTGGTCTTTTTCTTTATGTTGTAACTCTGTTTGTGAATTTGACACTAATTATCACAGTCATTCTGGATAAAACACTGCACGAGCCCATGTATCTGTTTATATGCAATTTGTATGTAAATGGAATATTTGGTGCTTCTGCTTTCTATCCAAAGATTCTTGCTGATCTTTTTACAGACTCTCATGTAATCTCATATACAGGGTGTCTGGTGCAAATATATGTAATTTACTGCTATATTTTCTGTGAATTTACTTGTCTTACAGTCATGGCATATGACAGATTTGTAGCCATTTGCAAGCCTTTGGAATATCACTGCATTATGACTCGTCAGAGGGTGGTGAAGTTTCTGGTTTTAATTTGGTTCTTCTCCTTACTAGAAACATCCATTGGGATTGCACTGACAGCCCAACTACCCTTATGTGGTAATGACATTGAAAGAATTTACTGTTTTAACTGGGATGTTGTTAAGCTTTCATGCACAGATGTGACTGTAAACAATGTATATGGGTATATTCTAGTATTTTCTCATTTTTCCCAAGCTGTTTTCATCATTATTTCATATATTCGCATTGTCAGAGCGGCTTTGCATTCAAAGACAGAGCAGACTAAGTTCATCCAGACATGCCTTCCTCATATAATTACCCTCACAAACTTCACTCTTTCTTTGTTAATTGATGTTTTATGTGCTCGCTACGGCAAAGGTCAGGAGCTACAAGTTCTGCGAAACATCTTGGGAATGGAGTTTCTTGTTGTGCCTCCCCTCCTAAACCCCATCATATATGGATTAAAAATTACTCAGATACGGCACCGGTTTGTGAAAATATACAGCCACAGATCCAAAGCAGTGCGACACAGCAGATACTGATGTCAGAATGGCTTCCCTGAGTGAAAAAGAAGAGAGGAATTTTGATATGAGTTTCTTCAGATGAGAAAAGAATGTTGGCATGGCATCAATGTATTTTTAAATCTTAATAAAGCAGTACACTGTTAGATGGCAGTTTTCTTGTGGAGTTTTGATACCTTAGCCTTCAAAATGTGTGACACATTTGACATTTTCCGAGTGTAGTCATAAATATTAACAATTAACAATTTTCTGCCTTATGAAGCTTAAGATGTCTAATTAAATCAACATGTTGCAAGATTTACCATTGTTTTCATTCCATGTTTTTTTTTATTTTTGCATATTTTTCACACTTAATAGTTTCAGATCATCAAACAAAATTGGAAAGAAGACAAAGCAAATCAATTGTCTAATTTATTAAATGAAAAAAAATATAGCAAGTAAAACTGTTGCTTTTCAATTTCTTCGGTTTCTCAGTCAACCAGTAAAGCAAATTTAGTGTATGATTATTGCAATCACAGCTGGTACACACAGGCTTGACTACTGCCAGCGCTTTTCCACTTATTGAACCCTTCCAGCATGTGAGCTAGGCTACAAATCTCAGCAAGCAGCACGCTATGCCACAAAGAAATTGCGCAAGAGATGAGAAAGTTATTAAAATAAATAATTGTAGAAATTGTTACAAAACCTTTTCTAAGGCTCTATGACTCCAGGGAACCGTAGTAAGCTTTTAAGCTTTTAAAGGCATCTATGTGGACTCAGCGCTGGACATGGTGAGAGAATAGTGGGTTGGGACTCAAGACTGCTGGAAGTTCAGTGCTGGGCCCACATTGTGGCTGCTGGCCCTTTGTTTGTGTCTCCCTCTCATTAGGTTCAGTCCTGGGGCAATCCAGCAAAGAGCCCAGGCAGCAGGGGAGAAGTACAGTGGCAGTAGCTACAGCGGAACAGGGACAGAGCTCAGGCTGACTGGCTGAGTGATGCAGGATTGCCTTTGGGGTTTGTCTTGGTTGCAGAAGTCTGAGCATGTTTGTTGTTTCCCTTATAGCACACTGTCGCAAAGGAGATTTTCATTTTATCGGTGTCAGTGTCAGCCAAGAAGGGGATTTTTTTTCCTGTTGTTGTTTGTGAGGTTTATTTTGGGGGAAGTCCCTCCTTAGACTGTACTCCTCAAGCTCTCTGTCTCCCCTTGGGGGTGTGGGTTGTAGTGCTGTTGTGGTGGCCTAGGGTGCAAGACCCCTCCTATTTTTGTATTTTCTTCGTTTTAAGCAAACCACGGCAAAGGACGAGGCAACACACTGATAGTAAATTTTTCCACAAGTTTATTAGGCACAACACAATGACACAGCATTCACTTCCTTCCCTCAGGGTCTCCCTCCCAGCTCAGATGCCTCTACAACCCCGAGTGCTACCCCGAGGCAGTAAGTTAGCACAGATTCGTTGCCCATATTCCTGATGGCTAAGTCACTCACAGTGGTCGATGAAGACTCTGGCTCAGCCAAGGGGCATTGCTTGCTAGGCCTTGCATCTTTGCTAGCCTGCTCATGGTTAAAGTCACCTCAGCCAATTTTAAATAAACTGCCACTGCAGCTCTCAAGCTTCATTAGCAGTTCAAATCAGTTTATCAGAGGCACCAGCTGCAGGAGTACTGTCACACTGCTTCTCATGGATCTTGCAGCATTAGCTATGTGGATTTATTTAGCATTAGCATTAGCTTCCTGAGCTGGTGATGAAGATGCTAAATAATCTTTTGAAAACCTGGACAATGGGCACCAGTTAAGGTTTATGGTTAAATAAAACAGGCATAAAACAAGCTGAAAAATATGAAAAGGAGGAAGCAGAGTTAGCAAAGGGCCTTATCAAAGGTGCATTAATCATGACTTTGTTTCCCTCTGCTGTGAGGAGAAACTGGAAGCATTTTGCACTCAGGAATCTGAAAGAAGTGAGAGAGAGGTAGAGAGAGAAAGAGACTCATAGAAAACTTTCGACTTTCTTTAAAGCTCCACAGGTTTGATTCGTTCCACAGTAATGACCAGTAACCCACACGTGATAATCAAATTCTGGCACTTCACCAGATCTTTTGTATTTGCTTGATTTTGAAGCATTTGTGCTCAGTTTGTGCACAAAAAGAGGAATATAGGTGATGTAGGAATTTACATTAACAGATTCACACAAGCCAATGACAGAAGTAGTTTCATTATCTTTCGTGAATTCACATGGTGAATTGTTTTCCCACTTCCTCATTTGTAAACTTCACACGTCAGACACTGATCTGTATATAAGCAAGCATTCAAGGCACAGAAAGTGACTGGCTAAGAGTGGCAGCACCACTTACAATGCGATGCACTGACTGTGGACATTGTAAGTCAGACATAATCTGCACAGAAGAAGTTGGGAATGCCTTTCGGGTTTTTGTTTGTTTAATTCAGGGGAATGATACTTTTGAGGCTTGTAAAAGTTTCACATCCAGTTTTCTGTCCAAATATAAAAAATGATGGACAATTACTCTAAAGAGTTCATGTTTGTGCTTCATGGGCTGAACGATACAAGGACAAACAAACACACTTACTTTGCGTTTGGTCTTGCTCTTTATATTGTAACTCTGCTTGTAAATTTGACACTAATTATCACAGTCATTCTGGATAAAACACTGCACGAGCCCATGTATCTGTTTATATGCAATTTGTATGTAAATGGAATATTTGGTGCTTCTGCTTTCTATCCAAAGATTCTTGCTGATCTTTTTACAGACTCTCATGTAATCTCATATACAGGGTGTCTGGTGCAAATATATGTAATTTACTGCTATATTTTCTGTGAATTTACTTGTCTAACAGTCATGGCATATGATAGATATGTAGCTATTTGTAAGCCTTTGGAATATCACTGTATTATGACTCATCAGAGGGTGGTGAAGTTTCTGGCTTTTATTTGGTTCTTCTCCTTACTAGAAATATCAGGTGCAACTGCACTGACAGCCCAGCTACCCTTATGTGGTAATGACATTGACAAGATTTACTGTTTTATCTGGGATATTGTTAAGCTTTCATGCACAGATGTGACTGTGCACAGTGTATATGGGTACATTTTAACATTGTCTCATTTTTTCCAAGCTGTGTTCATCATTATTTCATATATTCGCATTGTCAGGGCTGCTTTGCATTCTAAGACAGAGCGGGCAAAGTTCATGCAGACATGCCTTCCCCATTTAATCACCCTCACAAACTTCACCATTTCTCTGTTGTTTGATATTTTGTATGCTCGTTATGGCAAAGGTCAGGAACTACAAGCTCTGCGCAACATCTTGGGAATGGAGTTTCTTATTGTGCCTCCTCTCCTAAACCCCATCATATATGGATTAAAAATGACTCGGATACGGCACCGGTTTGTGAAAATGTACAGCCACAGATCCAAAGCAGTGCGACACAGCAGATACTGATGTCAGAATTACTTTTTTTTTATTCAGGAACGTTCCTGAGTGAAAAAGAAGAGAGGAATCTTGATATGAGTTTCTCCAGATGAGAAAAGAATGTTGCATGAATATGTCATCAGTGTATTTTTAAATCTGAGTACACTGTTAGATGGCAGTTTTCTTGGGGATTTTAATACTTTAGCATTGAAAATGTATGTATGTGATGTCTCCTCAGTGTAAGCATAAATATTATCATTTTAACCTGCATTAAGATGTCTAACTAACAAGGACAATCTATTGATATTGTTGTGATAAACCATGCCTAATCTTAAGGTCACATCACTAAATATTATGCTGCAAGATTTTCTTTTGTTTTGTGTTTTATTTACAGTCCCATGAATTCTTCTATTATTGCAAATTTGTCATTCTTGATAGTTTCAGATTAGCAAACAAAATTTCACACAAGACAAAGAAAACCTGACTGAAAGAAAAACAATTGTGTCATTTATTAAAGGAAATAAGTTATACCAAGCAAAACTGTTGCTTTTCAATAACTTTGGTTCCTCAGTCAACCAGTAAAGCAAATTTAGTTTATAATTGGGATGATTACAGTTGACACACACAGGCTTGACTACTGCCAGCACTTTTTCACTTACTGAACCTTTCCAGCAATGTGAACTAGGCTGCAAGGTCTAAACAAGCAGCACACTATGCCACAAAGAAATTACACAAGAGATGAGACGGAAAGTTAGTAAAACATATAATTGTAGAAATTCTTACAAAGCCATTTCTAAGGCTCAGCGAACCATATTAGGAGCCTTTATCTCCAAATAGAGAAGTCACAAGAGAGACAGTCAGATTTATTATCTTACCATCAGAAACACTCTGGGCAAAACTGTTAAAAACCAAAAGGAACATAAAAGATTCATTAAAGCAGTGCTTCTTACTGTGGTTTTACTGGGGTTTTACCGTATATTTCAGGAAACTCTCCAGTAGTACAATGTAATCCAAGCTTAGTTTAGACAGTATATTATAACTAGATGCTTTTCCGCAAGAAAATGTGATGTGTGATTGCATGGTCGCTATAATACCAGTGTTTGGGCTCTTCTGATTCAGAAGCCAGCGCCTTCCCACCAGGGTGGCGTGGACGCGCGGGCTCTTACCAAGCCATGTGTAGGTAAGGATGACTGAACATGTAGCAGCAATTAATGGGCTGATTGTTATTAATTAAACCACAACAAACAGTGACAAGTGTCTTTTTTATTTTACTGACCTTTAGTGTCTTGAAGTCTGTTTAGTGTTTGTTTCTTTGCGATCAGGTTTTTTCAATTTTTGTTTCCAGTCCCCTTATCCATGACGTCACAGACTCTCTCTCCGACACACGATTTAAAGGTGGTTCGACCACTCTCTCTCTCTCTCTCCCCATATATAACAGAGGGGACTCGTCCACTAAAATCAGTTTTTTTAAATGATCAATACTCAGCCCCCGATCAACCGCTTACAAAGTTATATACAAACTACGGATATTAATGGACGTTAATGTTAATGTTGGAACCATTTTAACATTTCAAAAACTGCAGGTTAAGAACAGGTGCCAAATTCCAGCTATAAAAAGAATGATAATAATTAAAATAAAACTTATTGCTGACACAATCGCAATAACTTACGTCTTTCTACTTAACAAACAGGCAACTGGACTGTAAAAGAAAGCAGTGATTCTTACTGTGGTTTAACTGGGTCCTTACTACTTATTTCAGGTAACAAAAAAAACAATATGTTTTAATTTCAAGAGCAAACAGAATAGTGTCTCTAACTTGTCTTTCTGCTTAACAAAGAGTTAACAGGACTGTAAAAGAAGCAGCATTCTTCATCATGTTGAGACCTGTTTATTACATCTGTCATTTTCTTTAACCACCATAATTTCTGTACATTACATAATACAATATTACATTAGACAAGTACATTTGGACAATCTGAGCTACAATGGTAGGGAGGTAGGGTTGCTAGGAGTTTCTAGGTGGTTGATATGGTGTAAGAGATGGTTGCTATGGTATACAAGGTGATTGCTCAGGTGTAGGAAGCGGCAGCTATGGAGTTTCTAGGTGGTTATTAGGCAAGAGGCCCATCTCAAAATTTCTTCAGGAATTTTCTCTCTAGTTATGGGCCTGCCCATTGAAATGAACAGGAGCCAAAGGCTCACCTCTAAACAGTTTCTTTGTTTATTCTTTATTATGGCTCCAAAGGCTCCATACATTTCAATGGAAGTCCCAGATTATTCTTCACTTCTAAACGGTTACTTTATTTATTATTCTTCCATTGTGCTTAATGCAGCTTAAACCATAGTGTGCATCCAGGCAACCTATATATCAAAACGTTCAGCTCGGCAGCATGAGGTGTGGTATTTCTTTTGTTACCGTGGTGACACTATTCGCCAAAAAGATGGCAAAAACTGGCATAGACAGTGAATAGGGATCAGATCATCCTGTTCAGACACGCTTAGTCCGAAATCCACCAAACTTCATGTTTAAACACTTTATTAGGAACGCCAGCACAGACCGGCCACTTTATTAGGAACACCAGCTCGTCCAGGGCATGCGCAGCAGGCCCATCTCAAAATTTCTTCAGAAATGTTCTCTCTTGTTATTATTATTAGTACCCGGAACCTATCCCGGCGCCAACGGGCATGAGGCAGGGACTCACCCTGGGTGGGGCGCCAGCCGTTTTTTGGCGCCACTTATTTTCCTACAGTTTATGAAATATGAGCATGGTTCCAATGTCAAAACGTGCCTTAGATTACCCCCTAGTGCACTTTTACACAGCTTATCAATCAGATGATCAGGGGCTAAGTACTGATCATTTAAAAATTGGTTCAGAAACTTCTGTGATGTATGGCGAGAGAGAGAAAATGGTTAAGTGACCTTTAAAATATGTGAAATGTGTGTCGGAGAGACAGCCTTAGTGGCCACTGTGACGTCCCCTCACAGCTGTGTGCCAGAGCTGGCTGGGCGGAGGAGGAACACACGCCGTTAGGAGAGCAGAACGAGTGTTACTCAACCTTCTTTGGAAGACTGTGTCTGTAGGTAAAATATTGTAGGGAGACGGGTTAACTTACACAGCGAGTTTTGTGCTGAACAGAGATTTTTCTCTCATTTTCTGAGATGTTTTGTCTGTGCACATGTGCATAGTCACCCACCGCCCTCCTCCTCTCGCGGCCCCCGTTTTCCTCCATGCCTGTGTGTTAAGATCCTGTTTAATTTTGAGCCTTGGCTCGACTAACCCTCAGAAAATAGGCACACTGCTGCTAAAACACCGGCATTTACAAAAGGACACCCTTACTTGGAGCTTCTGTGTTTTTGGGTCCACAGTGGAGGCTCTAAATACGTTTACGTTTACGTCATTTAGCAGACGCTCTTATCCAGAGCGACGTACATCAGTGCTTTAGTCCACATCTGTTC
>JBBPCZ010000001.1:25921356-25933474 GCA_037974445.1 Brycinus macrolepidotus
CCCCTCCTAACACTCTGTCTTATCCTTATTCCTCTTGTTGCAATGAGTGCATGTTTATGACAAAAGAATTTCCCTCGAGATAAATAAAGTTCTTTCTTATCTTATCTTATCTTAAACCTCTTTGCTCCTGAAGTTTCCCACATCTGCGTTCTCCTTCCCCTAGTCCGACATGACAGATGACAGCACCATTACCATGGATGCAGTGGGAATCCCCCTGCCTGGCGATGAGGACCCGCTCCTGCAGTGCTTCGCAGACCAACAGGGCCAGCTAAACTAACTAGCTGGCATGGTCTCTCAACTGGTTCTCACACTGTGCTCCATGCCACCCCAGGCTCCAGCCCCGGCCCACATCACCACCGTGTGCTCCAGAGTGCCGGGACACGCGTCCCTACCCGAAAGGTACGGACGAGACCCGGCGGGGTGTCATAACTTTTTGTTAGCGCGTGAACTCTATTTCACAGAGATTCCAGAGATGACCGCGACCCAGGTCTCTATGCTCATTCAGAGGCTTACAGGGCGGGCTCAAGACTGGGCAGCAGCTGTCTGGAGAAGTGGTGGCTCTGTGCTACAGGATTACGCGGAGTTCGTCCGTCTTTTCTAGACAGTCTTCGACTATCCCGACCAAGGAAAAACATGCAGCATGCGCCTCCTGCAGCTCAAGCAGGGCTCCCACTCTGCAGCAGACTACTCCATAAACTTCTGCATTCTGGCCACGGACAGTGGCTGGAACGAGCCAGCGCTCACAGCTGTCTACAGAAAGTTGCAAATGGAGTTGGCCTGCCGGGATGAAGGTCTCACCCTCTATCAGCTCTCTTGCAATCACACTGGACCAGCACCTCAAGGGTAAAACTGCACCTTCTCTGCTGAGGACCTCGCTCCCCTGCTTGGAGTTGCTGCCCGCGCCGACACGGACAGACACACAACCAGAGCCCATGGAACTGGGTACGTCCCGTTTATCCTGCTGGTGCTGGTGGATCCAGACTCCATCCCTGCGCCTTCTTCTCTAGGAAGCTGTCCGACGCAGAGCGCAATTACGACATTATTAACCGCGAACTGCTGGCTGTCAAAGCGGCGTTAGAGGAGTGGCGACACTGGTTGGAGGGAGCTCGACACCTGTTTATCATGTTCACTGACCACCGAAACCTCGAGTATATCCGGCAGGCTAAACGGCAAACCCCCACAAGCCCGCTGGGCCCTTTTCTTTACGCGGTTCAACTTCACGATTACTTATGGGCCTGGGTCCAAGAATGGGAAGGTGGATGCGCTGTCGCAACGCTATCCCAGTCCAGTGGACATTTCTGAACCAGAGCCCATCATCCCCGCGGCGCTAATCGCTGCACTCATACTATGGGACTGTGATGTGGAAATAGAGCGTTGAACCCCACTCCCCAAGCATGCCCGGCTGGTAGGGTATTCGTGCCTGAGTCTCTGCGCAGCAGAGTGATTGAATGGGGCCACATGACCCCTGCCGCCGGACATCCCGGGATACAGAGGACTGTCGAGGTGGTTAGTAGTAAGGCTTATTGCCATAGGCAACAGCATGACTGGGCAGAGCTCCTGGGCTGGGCGGAGTATGCCCAGAACTCCATGCGTCACTCCGCTACCGGCCTAACACCCTTTGAGTGTGTGCTCGGGCGTCAACCCCCGCTCTGCCCTTGGGATGCTGAGCCATCCGATCTGCCCCAGGTGGATGAGTGGTTCAGAAGGGCTGAGCGGGTCTGGGAGGGAGCACACACGTCCATCAGCAGAGCGGTTCGCCGATTCAAACACCAGGCCGACCGGCGGCGGAGAGAGGCACTGGCGTTCCAGGTTGGTGATTGGGTCTGGCTCTCCACATGGGACCTCAGGTTAGGTCTCCCTTCACATAAGCTATCCCCAAAGTTGGTAGGTCCTTTTCGGATCGTCTGTCAGGTTAACCCTGTTTCTTATAAATTGCAGTTGCCTCCCCAGATGCGTGAGTCCTGTGTTCCATGTCTCCCTCCTTAGGCCCACTGTCCCCGTCCGCTGGATGAGGGGGACGTGGAACCCTCTCTCCCCGCGGCGGTCGAGGTTGAGGAGGCCCCCACCTACCGGGTGCGTCAGCTCCTGGACTCCCGGAGGAGACAGGGCCGCCTCCAGTACCTGGTGGACTGGGAGGGGTACGGCCTAGAGGAGCAGAGCTGGGTCCTGGGTAGGGATGTCCTAAGCCAGGAACTGGTGGACAGTTCCCACCGAACCCGCCCAGAGAGGCCAGCTCCCCGTCCTCGAGGACGTTTTCCTAGCTGGCCGGTGCGGCCTGGGCAACCGGGCCGCCGTGGCAGGCCTCGCTCGACTCCGCTATAGTTTTAGTGTGTTCTCGTGTCTGGGCTGCCTAGCTCGTTTGTGGACCTAGGGCGAGCTTCTTCCCTCCTCTGTCAAGACCCTGCTCTCCTACTGACTCATGCTGCATGTGAGAGATGGAGATCAGATCCATCAAGGAGAGCCCAGGAAGAAGCTGGCCGCATCTAGGTTCTCACACTGTGACTCTCTCTATCTACCTCTCTGTGTTCATCTGTCCGGGTCGAAGTGACGGGTCGAAAGATCCTGTCAGCTGGCCGGTAAACTCCCCTGTGGCTGCCGTGTGTCGCGGAGCTTCTGTTTCCCGAGCTCCTTAAGGAGGCTCTAAA
The DNA here is from genome assembly GCA_037974445.1 of Brycinus macrolepidotus. Classification (NCBI taxonomy): domain Eukaryota; kingdom Metazoa; phylum Chordata; class Actinopteri; order Characiformes; family Alestidae; genus Brycinus; species Brycinus macrolepidotus. The sequence goes on from JBBPCZ010000001.1 coordinate 25,924,002, forward strand.
TGCATCAGGTTCGACTCAGCCTCTGACGGTGTACGGAGTATGCAAGGTGAGCATGACCCTCATCCCCTGTCCAGCTGGAAGTGTGAAGCCCTCTGTGGATTTGTTTATGGACTCTTTCTGTTTGTGACTTATTTCTGTTTGAGCTCGCTGAGCTCCGTGGTTGGTTTGAATTGCTATTAAACCTCTTTGTTCCTGAAGTTTCCCGCATCTGCATTCTCCTTCCACTAGTCCGACGTGACAACTTGTTTACAATGACAGAAACATGCATACTGAATAACTGAATCCAGCAATTGGATTGCAAATTATTTATGTGTCTCAACAGGAATTAATAATTAGAATTACTAATTACTTAAATCAAACATAAATCAGAGAAATCTGCAAATTGTAACTTGAACTCCAGCTCAGATTTTCTCTTGACAGTAGAGTAGAAGTGCTTCGAACTAAAGTCTCAGTTGTAACTGCTTAAACTAAGACAAAATCACAATAGTACAGTTTAAAATCTACATTTGATGCTGTTTGAGCCATTAGTGATTAGTTAGAGCTTTTCTAACTGCACCACCATAAGCACCACCTGCTTATGTAATGTTATTGTGGGATTTGGCTAAATTAGGAAAACCCTGCTCTGACCTTAGCTCTAAAATCCCTCCTGAGCTTTTATAGCATGTTTGTGGCATCGCAGCTTCAAGTCTGCCCTTTCTGTTTTAACATGATTTTTAACCCCAGACTTATCAAATCTAGGAATTTCATTCCTACCATTATTGTTTGGTCATGATAAGACAAATGCTAGCCATCAGCAATTGGATGTCTGACAAAAGTGGAAGTTACCTGGAAAGGGACATCGGCCATGGTCTTTGCCAGATAGTATGCCTTCAGACTGTACCAGTAATTCAAATGTTCTCTCAAAAACACACCCATCTCAAGTGGAACTAGAACAAAAGAAAATGCAAAGGGTCGTTATATTAAAAATAAACATAAGGATACTGCGTTTGACTGATGGAGCTTAGTATTAAGTTGAGCATATGCAGAAGATTTTATATTATAGAGATGTCACTCATGCTACATTCATGCTTGTGGCAATTAGGAATATTAAGGCACATCAAAATGCGGCAGATGACATAATTTTCCCAGGCATGATTAGAAGGGGACAGAAAGATGAATAGAAAGTTAGTCATTTAGTACACTCACAGGTAAGCACAGTGGGCATTAGAGCAGCAAACATGAGGAAGAGCATAGAGAAGAAAAGGAAACCAGAGTTGCTGAGGACTTTCTTGGCCTCATTGCCGATGCCCAGGTACAGAAGCCCTATCAGAATCCCGATTCCAATATGGGAGGTGATGCGCAGGTGGGTCAACACCTAGTGAAAAATTAGCGAAATATCATTAATTACAAAATCATTTGATCTTTCACTCCCATTGTTTACAGCGACAGAAGCATGTGAGAAGAATTTAGCAACAGGTTGTATTATTATTGTATTATGAATATATTACATCAATTATTGATTGTAATTGTTGAAACCGGGGCATAAAGCATATTTAAAATTCTAACATGACCTCCCCAGCTGATACAGATGATCATATTTGTTCTGCTTAGTTTTGCCTTTTTATAGTTTCTTGCCAAATATTATTAATTTTGCCAATTATTGTTTCTGACTGAATCATATATATCTATTTAACTGGTCAGTCTGTCATGCAGTTTAAGGAAATGTATCAAATAAATGAACTTGTCCAGTAAAGAATGAGAGCCCTCACTTTTAATGCAGGTTTTTAATGCAGTATATATTTATACACACACCTCATTTGATCCCAAGCAGAATGTGAGCTGAACTGTGGCACTCAATAATTCCTTGATCAAAGCTGGCAGCTTTAGGCATCATTACATGTGTTACTCTTCTTGTCCAGTGTGTGGCAGTGTTGCTTACCGAGTCCCTCATGATGCTCAGAAAGGTCCTCTTAAACAGAATACAGAACTGCGTCAGGCAGCTGGCAGAGAAGCTGTGGCAGCCCTCAGTGGAAGAGGAATCCTACAGAGAATAAATGTCCTTCTTATAACATTAACTGGCAGTTAAACCTGCTGATAAGACCTCTGCTGATAAGTGAGGGAGCCTGCATTAGTCATGTATCAAACAATTCCTCTTTTAATGTCCAAATTTCACGATGTTACGCAACAGAGATGATGTTTAAGAGAGAAGGCTTATAAGGAATATTTGCATGCGGAAAGATGCAGCACAAGCAAAACATGTCACATAGAATTACAGTATCTTATTCTATGACAGGCAAGACACAATCTTGTATACGTACCTCCTCAGAAGCCCTGTGCCATAGAAAGGGGTTCAGGGCTCCATCTGCATTCATTTCACTTTTGTAATCTTTCTCACATTTCCTGTCCTGAACAGCCTTCACCAATCGAGCCATGTGATCACCATATTCTCCAGAAGCCACCTCCATTACTGGGAGAAAATAGAAAAATTCACATATGACAAACATCAACTCTTTAGGCAATAACCAAGAGCTCAAAAAAAGACATCCACGATATGATATTATTTGTTTGCAAAGTCTATATTATTCTGCAACCCAAGACATTTATAGAAATATGTACTTCAAGCATTCGCCAGATTTGTTACGACTACGCATTTCTGGACATCCAGCAGCTGTGTCCTTTGATGCATGTTGGTTTCAGGCTTTTTTAGCAGAGAAGACTTTTTTAAGGTTTTCTCACTGAAGTCAGCAGGGTTGTGGTACGTAGGGCAGTTGAGTCCATGTTCCCTCAGGTAAGGGATGAGGTTGGATACTTTTCCCCGGTAGATGCACTGACCTTGGCTCAGAACATAAAGCTGTGAAACGATGATGAAAAAGCTGTCAAATTAATGTCAATTTAATGCTTATTTTATTTTAGATTTTACTATATCCACCAACAATCCTCACATCAAGTATCTCATAGATTTTACCAAAGATTTGGGTCATATCATTGAAAACTACTATTATATTATTACAGCTTATGTTTCTGATTTTGCATAACGTTTACACAACTTCTGGATATAATTTTAGCAAGTAAGGACTATATTACTCTTCACTAAAAACTTTTTATGGCCGAGTTTCCAAACCCTGGTCCTGTGTAGGCCAATTGCTCTACACATTTTAGTGTTTTCCCTGCTCCCAACACACTTGATCTAACCAACAAGCCCATTTACAAACCCTTACTGAGTTGTAGGGAGTGTATTAAAGGGGAAACAGTGCTCAAATGAGCAGGGCAGTATGCCTCCAGGACCAGGACTGGGAAACTCTGGGAAACGCTTTAGGGAAAAACTTTTTGGTAAGTGTGAAGATCCTCTACATTATGTAAAGGTGCTAATTATTATTTTCATTTTTTTGCTAAAACGATATGACCAAAAACCATCGAGGGACCTATACTTTTGGGGCAACATGACACTGAACTTACCTTGTCAAATAGCTCAAAAACTTTGGCACTGGGCTGGTGGATGGTGCAGATGACTGTTCGGCCACCTTGGGCCAGAGCTTTCATCAGTGAGACGACCTGGAAACAGGAGGAGCTGTCCAGTCCACTGCAGGGAGAAAAGCAAAACACAGTCCTCTTCTTTACAAAAGCACTCACAATGACCTTAAGAAATGATTATTATTTAGACCACGAACAAAAAAATTGAAGCTCCTCTTTCAAATTTAAAATCCTATAATCTACCTCTCATTCCTACCTCTGTTTGTCTCCTCTCATACTATGACCATACATTGAAGGTGCGGTCTGAACTAGTAAATGAGGTTTTGAACAACAATAACAGAATATTAGGCTATCAGATTTTGTATTATACAATATATTACTGTATTATTGATATTGTAATATACTATTATATTAGATAGCATATTGGATCGTAGAGCTACATAGTGGTCTGAACTAGGAAAAGGGGTTTTGAACAACAAAAACTGTATATTAGACTATTATATTAGATATTGTATTATTCTATACACAAAAGTATTATCAATATCGTAATTTACTATTGTATTAGATATTATATTGGATCATATTAGAGTCGAACAGTGTATAAACGGTCAAAATCAGCATCTTTCATTAGTGCAAGTCAGGTACTACAGTATTCTTTTTCCCCTTAAGAACTGTAGTCAAAGGGAAAAAGAACACGCAGTCTGTTTGGACATAAATGACAAGTGGGATTAATTAAAAGGTCATTAAAGAGCTGTTTGAGCAGGACCAGGTAGACCTATCGAAGTGATATTTGAGGACTGTAATCTGGAGAGCTGTAATCTGTCAGAGATGACAGAGACATTGGACAAAGAAGTGGATGAAGTATCCATCTTAATATCAGTTGAGGCTATTACAGAATCATCACTCTTGTAACAAATCCTTTTTTTTCAAGAAGGTAACATTACAAGTGAAGAAAATAGTCCTTTACTGAGATTTTATTCCAAGGAATTTTAGAACAGTTCTATTTTCCATTCATAAATTCACACAATGTGAAGGGAAGCTGGTAAACTAAGCTGCTATTACATGATGTACCTGTGTAAAGGGTAAAGGGGGCATTTGGCTGACGCTCTTATCTAGAGCGACTTACAATAATTAGTTACAGGGACAGACAGGGAGCAACTGAGGATTAAGTGTCTTGCTCAAGGACACAATGGTAAAAAGTGGGGTTTGAACCTACGACTTTGTGGTCATCGGGTTCGCAGTGTTTTTCCCACTAGGCTACTACCACCCCACACCACCCCATTACATCCTCAAGTCATGGGAGTCTTGAAAATATATACATTTAAATGTGCATGTTTTATGTGCGTGCTTGTGCTTTCTGTGTGATGCATGGTTACAATGGCTGAATGTGTCGTGGAAAACTGGTGCGAAAGTCTAAGTCTGAAACTTAAATGCAGTCAGGGAGATATAGCTTGCTGTTTTATTGAAGAATGAAGCAGCCTCGTGGTCTGGTGGAGGATCCTCTCCCCAGCTGGACCTGAGCTGGGTATTTTATAGGCATAAGAAAGCCTTGATCCTTCCCACTTTACAATAATTACATCAGTATTTGAATATTCAAATCTCCACCTTCCCATGTGTCTTCCAAAAGGTACGAGATCAGGTTACGTTCTTATTTCTTCTATACCATGTCTTGTGCATGTGAATGCCACATGGACAATTTCTGTCTTGTGCAAGGATCCCGTATGCTTCACAGTTTCCTGGTTCCCGTGATTATATGGCAAACATTTGTCACTAGTCCATGACAAGCACTTCTTGTGACTCTTAGATGGTCAGTGTTTCCCAGCCTAAGAGGTGTCAAAACAATTTACACAAAGGCAGATGTTTTCTGCTTTAAGTTTTGGGAGCTTCCTGGAAAAGGCATTCTCTGTGACTTTTCTGAAATTTACAGGCCCAATTCAAAAGGCTATAGGGCACACGCTGTTCAACATATGATAACAGCATATACCATGCCTGAAAGAGATTAAGAACCTCGTAACTCCTGTCATTAACTAAATGCTGTTGTAACTTTAATGGGAGTGAAGTCATACCATATTAATTAGTAGTTTTATCATAAAAATCTTCATCAAATGCAGAGAGAGGGCAGTATTGTTTTAGCTATAAGAGATAATATCTCAGGAGGATATAAACAGAGAGTCGTTGGGAGAGGTGAAGTGATTGCCTAATAGGGTCCTGAGGAACCTCTGTCCCAACAGTTATCATACCCCTCACCATCCCCAACTCGAAGCAGCCTTGTAAACCATAATTCAATTTCACTTCCACTACAAGGACATGACTGTGAAACCTCATGGGCATTGGTTCTTGTTTTTCTTTTTTCTTTCCAGAACTATATTTGGCTCAAGAAGTGCAAGCTATGCTCCTGTAAGAGGGTGATGTGATAATCCTTGTGTTATTTGAAGGCATCACCATGTTTCTGTCAAAGGGCTCACCTTGTGGGCTCATCAAAAAACATGACGGGTGGATTGTTGACAAGTTCCAAGGCGATGGCTAAGCGTTTCCTCTGGCCTCCGGAGAGGTTAGATGTGCGTGTTTTAGCACACTCCAGCAAGCCAAGAGCAGTCAAGATCTCCCGGACCTGCAGAGACAGAGGCAGCCTTTATTACACTCCTTTCCAAAGCACTTAGGCTTAGCCTAGCACTTAGCATTTTTAACACTTTAAACACACAGGGCATGCTGGTTTCCATTGCTCACTCCCATAACTCATCTAACTAGTATGCAAAAGTTTGAACACCTGCAGTGACATAACGTTTAGGAATGTTTTATTAATTGTTTAAGTGGAAATCAGTCAGTGCATCCTCTATACAGAACACCTAGTCCGAACACAAGACTGGCCAATTTAGCACTGGTCCTGACTCTTCTTGACCTCTCAGCAGCCTTCAACACAGTTAACCACAAGACTGTTGCCTCTCTAGGCTCATAGTCATTGAGCACTGAAGTCCTACACACTTCTATCAGGTTGCATGAAGAGGATTTACATCCACTCTGTGCAGACTCCCCACCGGTGTCCTTCAAGGCTCTGTGTTGAGTCCTCTATTTTCTTTACACACTTCACTCATTTGGCAATGTAGGATAAATGGCTTCTCCTACCACCCCATATACTGATGACACTCAACTAATTCTCTCCTTCTCATATTTTGGCACTCAAGTTTCCAGGTGCATCTTGGTGTTTCTGGTTGACATCTCTTCATGGATGAAAGCCCATTGCATAAAACTGAATCAGCTGCTGTTCATCCCTGGAACTACAGGTCCTCATGATATTAGCATATCATAAGAAAACTCCCTGATCATTCGATCTGAAGATGCACTTGGTCTAATTATGGATGACCAGTTATCAGTCTTGGCTCATTCTGCAAACCTGAGACGTTCTCGTTGGTTTCTCCTCTACAGCATTCAGAGAATTCGACGTTTTTATCAAAGGAGGAAACCCAGGTACTTCTTCAGTGTTTCATCATCTCTATGCTTGACTGTTGCAACTCGTTCCTGGCTGGCCTTCCCATGCAGACAATCAGGCCATTGCAGCTGATTCAAAATGCAGCACCATGTCTTGCATACCACTGCTACATTTCTGTCACTGGCTTCTTGTGCCTGCCCACATCAGATTCAAAACTCTGATGCTTGCCTACAAATCCAAAAATGGACCAGCTACTCCCTACCTGACGGCAATGATCAAAGCCAGATCTGTAGAGAGAACCCTTTAAAGGTGTGCTTGTAAAATACAAAACTAATGGCTAAGGCTGACAAGTGAAAAGTGTGAACTAAGTTGACTATGAAGGGCTAGGGCAACAGGACACCAATTAATGCCAGAAATCCTTGGTCCCTCCTCCAAACCTTATAGATTAATGAAGGATAACTGAACTGGCCATGACAGTGGGACTGGCTGTGCTAGCTACCCTGATATAAACTGTTCAGTTTGGAAAAAAAGTGCATGTTTTAAACAACACATTTCTTGGTTTTTTCCAGACTGCGTCTTACATTATCCAAGAGAAACCAGTGACGTAATGCTAACATGCTATGCCTTATGTTAAACTGCCTGTAGACGAGTAAAGAGGTTCACACGGCTCTCTCTTACCATCTCTCTCCTGCCCTCCTCCTTTTCCTGGAGTTTGAGATTAGCCGACACCTGAGGAGGTTGAGAGGGGGGATTTAGAATGTGTGCACCAAGCATTAACTGGAAGAATTAAAGGTAACAGAAGGATTTGCGTGTTCTTATGGGCAAAACAAGGTAGGTGCTGACTGTGCAAAGAGAGATGTTTATGGCCCATTTACTCTCATTATTGTAGGCCATTATTCATTATTTCATAACCATAGCTATGTGAATTTTTTCAAATAATGTAATCATATTTGGCAAGGTGGATCATTTTCAAAATCAAATCAGCTGTCTTCTATTTGTTTTACCATAAGAGTATGTTTTACTCCTTCTCAGGTTGTTTGTCCCTGTCTCCTTCTGGCACCAACAGGATAATTTTAGAAACTGTTTGATGTTTCATTAGCTCATTACCATCATGGCCTCCTGCACTGTCAGGTGAGGCAGCAGCATGTCGTCCTGCATTATATAGCAGGACACTTTCCTGAAGGAGCGCAGATCTCGAGGTTGTCCATTAATTAAGATCTCTCCTTTCATTCCTGTTTCCCTAAAGGAGAATTGCACATGTTTCAAATATGCATGTGAATGTGAATGTATATCGGAACACATTGTCTTCTAGCACTGAAACAAACATAAACAAATTTAAAATTCCAGTTTGGCCCACCAAAAAGCAAATAAACTTTGGATAATATCACTGAAAATGTGTTCATTTAGCATACAATATATATATCGGCAAAAGTATTGGGACACCCCTCCAAATCATTAAATTCAGGTGTATTCAGGTTCCAATCACTTCCATGGCCACAGGTGTACAAAATCAAGTTCTTGTGAAAGAATGGGTCACTCTCAGAAGCTCAGTGAATTCAAGTATGGTACCATGATAGGATGCCACCTGTGCAATAAGTCCATTAGTGAAATTTCCTCGCTACTAAATATTCCACGGTCAACTGTTGGCGGTATTATAACAAAGTGGATGCAAGGGGGAACAACAGCAACTCAGCCACGAAGTGGTAGTAAAATCGCAGAGCGGGGACAACGCACAGTGGGCAGAAGTCGCCAACTGTCTGCAGAGTCAGTAGCTACAGACCTCCAAACTCCGTGCGGCATTCAAATTAGCTCAAGAACAGTGCGTAGAGAGCTTCATTTCCATATCCGAGCAGCTGCATCCAAGTCTTACATCACCAAGTGCAATGCAAAGTGTCGGATGCAGTGGTGTAAAGCATGCCGCCACTGGACTCTAGAGCAGTGGAGTTGTGTTCTCTGGAGTGACGAATCATGGTTCTCTGTCTGGCAATCCAATGGACGAGTCTGGGTTTGGCAGTTGCTAGGAGAATGGCACTTGCCCGATTGCATTGTGCCAAGTGTAAAGTTTGGTGGAGGGGGGATTATGATGTGGGGTTGTTTTTCAGGGGTTGGGCTTGGCCCCTTAGTTCCAGTGAAAAGAACACCTAATGCTGCAGCATACAACGCCATTTTGGACAATTTAATGCTCCCAACTTTGTGGGAACAGTTTGGGGATAGCCTCTTCCTGTTCCAGTATGACTGCGCACTAGTGCACAAAGCAAGGATGAGCGAGTCTGGTGTGGAGGAACTTGACTGGCCTTCACAGAGCCCTGACCTCAACCCGATAGAACACCTTTGGGATGAATTAGAGCAAAGGGTGGACCAACTCCATATTAAAGCCTATGTATTCAGAATGGGATGTCATTAAAGTTAATTTGTGTGTAAAGGCAGGCATCGGCAGTACTTTTGGCAATATAGTATAAGTATATATACATACATACATATATATACATACCTATATCTATCTATCTATCTATCTATATATATATATAAATACACACACACACACACACATACATATATATATATATATATATATATATATATATATATATTAGAG
>JBBPCZ010000001.1:25953038-25965474 GCA_037974445.1 Brycinus macrolepidotus
ACCTGGACTCTGTAAAGCTGCTTTGTGACAACTTGGTTGTAAAAAGCGCTGTATAAATAAAATTGAATTGAATTGAACTGAATTGTTTGAAACTGAATTAGAGCAAGCCACTGTGACTGAGTGCCATTAGAAGATTCACAATATATGGAAGAGTTTTTTAACTACCCACACTTAAGGGCCACCGTCTTTTCCCTAGGTCTCAAAGAAAGGCCTTGATAAGATCATGAAAATACCACACATCGTCCAGCCATATCAGTAAAAAAAGACTTGGAGGTTCTGTCAACGTGCAGCTCCAACCCCTTGTGAAATACTTTTACGGATGTTTGAACTATTCCCATTGTAAAATTGACCCATCCTTCAAAAAAAAAAAACACACAGTTGGGAGCAGTCAGTACTTCAAAAGCTCCCTTTGGCTTTCGCCAGGAAAGCCTCCTTAAGATTTCCAAGGTATTAGCACTAGCTTTGGTTACAAGTGGCAACACTATCATATCAGGTGTGTAAAGCTAGCAGTGCACAGTTAGGGCTAGGGAGTCCCAAAACTGACTGGCAAGCTCTTTTATGTGATTTCTAAAGATCCCATTTCATCGAAAACTGTCTTGAAGTAAAATAATATGATGTATTATTTAAACATTGTTCAAATTTTAAAACATACCGTTCTCTCCCCATTCTAAAAAGTCCACATTTAGGAACCAAGCTGCAAAAACAGCCAATTTTGATTGGTTCCCATGATACTTCTATTCGCCAACATTAGCCTACATTAGTTTAGCCCTGCCTATCCATGCTGAAGTTATAAGGAATGTTTCTTGCTTTTTAAACACTTGGGCTGGTTTCTAAATGAGGTACAATATGGGGCAGTCAATCAGAAAGTGATCATTTGCATTTAACAGCAACAAAACAGCCTGCAACAAGAACAGCACCATTTAAGGTGGAATGGTACAAGAAACTGGGGAATAAGCCAACATCAGTTTGGGGTGTTGAGAACCCTCAGATTTAGAGAGAGCCTCATGAATTCTTCTGTGTGACCTATGAAGGCTATTAGAGAGAATTTTTGCTTATTTATAGTATAAAGGGCTTGACATTTGTTAAATTAGCCATAATGAGTTGATGGAGTGGCTCCGTTTGCCAGTTTTTGGCTGTGAAAACGTGAAGGAAATATACACTATATGGACAATAGTATTGGGACACACCTCTTAATTATTGAATTCAGGTGGCCCCTTACTTCCAGTGAAGGGCAATCTTAATGCTTCAGCATAACAAGCCATTTTGGAGCCATGCTTCCAACTTTGTGGACACAGTTTTGGGAAGGCCCTGTTCTACTCCAGCATGACTGTGCGCAAAGCAAGGTCCATAAAGACATGGTTTGATGAGTTGGGTGTGGAAGAACTTGACTGGCCCACACAGAGGCCTAACCTCAACCCCATCCAACAATTCTGGGATGAACTGGAGTGAAGATTGTGAGCCAGGCCTTCTCGTGCAACAACATGTGCCTGACCTCATAAATGCTCTACAGAATGAATGGGCACAAATTCCCACAGAAACACTCCAAAACCTTGTGGAAAGTCTTCCTATAAGAGGCTGTTATAGCTGCAAATCTCTGGGGAGACCAACTCCATATTAAAGTCTATGCGTGTGAATGCAATGTCATTAAAGTCTCTGTTGGTGTAATGGTCACTAGCATACACCAATATGCACAGATACATCCATATAGTGTATCTGTGGTTTCTTTTTTTCTATGAAATGTGGACTATGTTACTAGATGATCAGTTTCTAGAGGACAACACAAGGAGCTCAAACACCCACCAGCGGCTGGATTACGGGACAGGTACCCAAGCGCCCCCTCGTGGATATTCTTCATAAATCACTTATGAGGAATAGTCCTCACCTGCACATAAATCAGAATCAGAAACAGAAAATGTTATTGATCCCAAAGGACACTGCTCATGCCACAGTCACAAAGATAAGAATAATATAAAATATAATATAAACATAAAGGCAAAATAAGACAAGCAAATAAACAAACAATTACTATTTCTCATACTCAAACAAGCAAATACTATCTCTCATATTCTCATATTCCAGAAAAAACAAGCAAATACTATGTCATACTCTCACACTCAAAATAAATAAGCAATTACCATCTGTCATACTCTCATACTCAAAATAAATAAGCAAATACTATCTGTCATACTCTCACACTCAAAATAAATAAGCAAATACTATCTGTCATACTCTCATACTCAAAATAAATAAGCAAATACTGTCATACTCTCATACTCAAAATAAACAAGCAAATACTATCTGTCATACCCTCATTATTTCGACCACTGTAAAGAAATAAATATGTTTCAATGTACCATTTCACACCAGACCAGTCTGAATGACCTTGTTTACATCTTGATGTTGCAGAAGATGTGTAATGTGTTCTGGGCAAGAATTCCACTTTAAGAACATTTCTGTGTTTTTGCATCTTTCATGCAACATTATGAACATCTTAGCCACGCATGTAAAAAATTCTTAGTTCAGTTTAGGTCTGCACTGGGGTTTCCTCCCCCCTCCAGCCCTAATGGTTTCAAAAGCCTGTGTGTACAAGGGGGTGGGGCTGGTCACAAGGGCTTGCATGTGCCTCTATTGCTGCAGTGGGTCCTGAATCTTTTTTGCTGACGAGGCCCCTCGTCCTCCAACGCAGCACCACTACATGTTGATCCAGGAATTTAAGAGAGAGGTCAATGCATGCTCCACACAATAATGGTGTGTGTGTGTGTGCCCGAGTGGAGAACAAGGGGGGAGGAGATTGACACTGACTTAGAATGATCTTTGAAAAAGTATCTCTACAGCAGAACAAGACAATACATTCAAACTGGACTATTAAGACACTGAATGCTGATTATACAACAGAGGATCATCTTTCAGCATTCCAGGCCTTGCCATACAGCTACATTGGCGTTGACTTGATGTCTTTTATCTCTAACCCCTTGACCTTCAAGTTTTCATCCTTTTTTTCTCAGCGTGGTGAGAGATTTTGAACAAAATATGTGAGTGATGTAAACAGATGTTGTAAGTGTTACATACAGCAGGGGGTCAACATTAACTAGGCCCACTCCCACCTACCCCTCCCCTCTATGGGTGTTGGAATAGTGTATAAATGGAGCGTGGGAGTGGGTAGTTGCCATGCCTGAGGTTATACGAGGTACAGTTTAGCCAACAGCATGAAGACACTGGGATTTCTCATTTTCACTCTGCTGCTGCTGACAGCCAGCAAAGGTATAATATGACTTAATTTGTAGTACAGGAGCACCTCATAGGTCAGTCCAGAGGAGTGACCTATAAGAATCCCACTTACTTTAAATAATTCTGCCTATTTCTGAACATCTGGAACCGAAAAACTAAATGTTAACTTTGTGATGGTGATCATTTTCAGCAGAGGATGTGGACATACAAGGTTGGACATGTGGCTACAGGGGGCTCTGCAGAAAGCACTGCTTTGCCCAAGAGTACATGGTGGGCTACCACGGCTGCCCTCGCAGATACAGGTATTATTCGTTACATATGAAATAAAGAAATGCATTAATTTACAAAAATATAATTACAAAAACATATGAGAGTGAGTGCAGTTTACTAACCATTTGCTCATTTTAAAAGTGCTTGTCACTCATTTTCCATTTAAGATGCTAAGAAGCCATAAAATGAATGAGTGAAACATGATCTAAACTGCTGTATTATGTTTCATGTCTCTGTTCATTTCCAGATGCTGTGCTTTGCGATTTTAACCTGATGAAATCGGTTCCTGCAAGCGCATTCACTTAACATCCACTTATACGGAATGCTGTGCTGATTTACAGAAACTTTTTTTTTACCCTCAGGTGACATGTAGTTTATTCATGTTGTAATGTACGTTTCTTTCTCAAACTATACATGTACAATGGGCCTGTAGTGCCAGGATATATTGTTTGATGGATTTAAACAGGCGTCTAAAGAAAGGTTTGCCCCTTTTTTGTTATGGAAGAAAACATGTGCAATAAAAACACTTGCATTTGACTGTAATTGGATTAGTGCAGTCAAAGCAGCTCAGCTCATGCCGCGCTTTGTGCGCATGCAGGACAGAAACAAAGCAGACTGACCCACATGTGCTTTCACTGCAGAGCCACTGACCCATTAGACCAAACTGAAGTTCAGCATCTACTAACACAGCAGTGATGTAACTGAAATGCTGAGAGGATACTGTGATCAAGGATGGCTGATTGAAATAAAACCAGTGTTGCACTGATTAAATTTTGAGCGACTGGACTGACTGATAAACTCAAGAAAACAGCTTTTGAACAAGAATCAATGATGATATCCTACTTATATACCAGAGTTTTAACGATACTCTAGAGGTAAATGGGTATCTCCATAGAGGATTCGTGAAAATACATCAGAGAATACATCAGAGTGTGTTTTGAAGATGCTTTTATTGAATTGAATGCTTTGGAAAAAAGCATCTGCCAAATGAATGTAATGAATGTGTAATTAAATAGGCACTCTTGGAGCGACTTTGTGAAAATGATAGAGTAATACTGAGTTTCAAAGGTGCATTAAATGAATGCAGTGCAGAAATAAACAGCTGTAAGAAGTCTGCCTACCTGCATAAATGAAAACTCACTTGGACTATAAGTTCACGTGTCCTCTTGCCTTGGTAACAGCATCAATCTTGTCAGGTAAGGATTGCACCAGTGTCTAGATTTCTGTCAATGTTAGCCCACTCTATCACCAACTGGGAGCAAATTTAAGCCTGCCTTGAGTTCCTGGGTTCATGTTTTGGCATTTCACTTAATAAATGGGCATTCCACAGGTAGCTATCAATACTTTTCATGTTGAAAAAAACTTTAGATCAGGGCATCCAATAAAAGGGTTGTAAAGGTGGTGTAGCTGCAGGTTTTTATTCCAAATGTGCAGATACCTGATTCCATTTCCAGAATGGTTATTGATAGACTTTGTAATAAATGAATTAAAAGGTCTTACCACAGTCCCTCTCAGTCTAAAGTAGAGTTGAATTAAAAGTAGTGTGGTGTCACACTTTGAATCACCTTTGAATGAATAGGCTTTCATAGGTATTATTGCGATCATGGACATTTGTGCTCATTACAAGATAGATGTATTTAATAGAAAGCATAACGATTGTTGACACATTTAGTAACTGAGAAAGCTCTTAATCAGATGGATTTATTTAGTGAAAATCACAATAATTTTCACAATGATGGGAAAGTTCTTAAGACATTTTTATTTATGCAATTACTTTTAGTCTTTGGTGCTTTTTGGACAAATCACTCTATAGATCCTCTACCTGCTGACTAATGTAAATGTTGCAATTAAAAAAAGGCTGCCTTTACTTCCTTTAAGGTACAGATACTGGAGAGCTTTGGGATACAGTACATTAGTGTTGCTTTAAAGGTATGCACATTTAATCACTTATTCAACATCCAGAGCACCGTTCTGTGGGTAACCGATGTGTATCTGCTGGCCAGTCAGTAGCCACCAGTGCTGTTTATTTTGGTCTTCACAGTATCTGCCATTAACACACACACAGCCAAGCTGTGCAGCTGAGGTCATGAGACCAGGGTAGATGACCCATTTCTTCAACAATGTCATTCTTATGATCTCATTCGTGGTACAGTCTGACCTAAGCAGGGTTTTAATTAATGTGGAGGCCTGTTAAATCCCTTAATTAGATTTACGGCAGCCAGCTGTAGCAGCTGACATGGGTGACTTTGTAACTTGCCTGGTATAAGAAAATATATATTTTTATAATGTCATACATATTACAACATGTAATTATCAAACAATTACTAACAATTATTATATTCTTATATTTTACCATTTCCAGAATGTGTTCTAACCAACTCATAATACATAAATTATGACTTTACATTTTTTTTCTTAACTTTTTTCAATGGAAACCGTCAAAATGCACCAATTCAAGGAATGTGGAACAAGCCCAAGAAGTGTACAAGAAATAACGTTCTTGTAAATAATATAACATCACAGTGGGACATAATTTCACTTTCCTTTATGAGTCGTGTGCTGAATTACTGAAATTGTGGTCACATTTAAAATACCTGCTCATTATTTAAATGCAATCACACCATGACTGCATGCATATTTAAGAACATTTGCCAAAAGTACCAGTGGATGAGAAAGCATCAAAGAACACTAAAAACACATTTACAAATGCCTTTACACCTTTATTTTATCCCCTTTTTTGGAGGAGGACATACAATGAGAATATCTAACGCTGAAAAATGACAGACAAAACCTGCAAATACTCTGTAGAAATAAGCTGAACTTAACCATACAAAAAACTTTACCCAGATGTAGAGGTCTAAGCATTACAAAATAAATAAAATACTGTGTTTATGTGATGAAGCTATGGAATCTGGAAACACAAAATCCATACGCATGCGCTTCCTGAACATGAATAACCATCTTAATATCTTGCTATGAAACATAGTAGGGTTTCAGGCAGGAGACTGAATGTATAGGTCTGTTCTGGATTTAAAAAAAAGATCCATAAAAGATCGATTATTAAAGCAATTTAGTCCTGGAGTAGACTTAATCTGAGACTGGGATTCCATTACCTAACACCTATAGGTCCTACAAAGACAGTTTGTATGGGCAAGTTATCATAAGTCTTTAAAGTTTAAAGCCAATAGAAAAAACAAAATAATTATCACAAGAAAACCTAATTGCAATTGTCAGAGTAAGTAAGCACATTTAGTCAGGCCCAACACAAATATACAGCCTCTTCCATGTAAAATAAGAAGAAAAAACTGCCTTAAGACAATCACTCCAATCTTTTAATAAGGCATTTTGTCACAAGCAGAATTCGCAAGGGAAAACGTAATTTAGCAGACCATTAACTATCCCACTGAAAAAGCAAGCGTAGGACATTATAGACTCCCCAAATACAAACTAGGTTTTACAGTGCTATGAAAACAGAAAGCACATTAAACAAAGACGAAGTATCAAAGGGAAGCAAATGTTTCTCCAAGTTTACGCACATATTCTGTAAGATATCCTGTGGAGCCCCTTCAAAACTGTCTTACAAAGAATGCCAAAAACATTGAACCTTTATATATAAAAAAGTGATGCTTATTGAAAATAAAATTGGACCTATGAATAAACAAGCAACACAAAAATACCTTGGAGGTCTATGCAATGTCTAAGCTGAAAGATAACCTCTCAAACACACAGGCTTGAATAACATGCCTTCCAAACTCCACCCACCTATATAAACCCCCATTACGGCCTTCATCAGTGTGGTGGGGTCACGACACTGCTGGTACACTCACGTCTCCACTCAGCTTTACTTAGTTTTCTTCTCTGATGTCAATGTGTCATGAAGCTTCGTAACATACTTTTCATATTGGTCCATCACCAATGTCCCGTTTTCGTCGAAGAAGAGCCCAACTGACTTTGTAAACTCCGTGTCCCTTGACTGCCTGGTTTTCCCATCTGTGAAGGAGGCCTTCAGCGTGTACTGGTCATCAAACCTACAGCAAACATTTCAGTCCATTAGGGGATATTTGTGAACAAACATGCTTCATCTGTAAATTTCATCTGTACAAAAGAGAGGAGAAAGAAAGAAAGACCTTTTAAGACTGGACGAAAGCTGCCAGATGTGGTCTGGGTCCATGCCAGCCGGGTCTTTCTGAACAGCCACGAGAAAGATGTTTTTCTCTTTGTAGGAGGTATACAAGGTTAGGATGCCCATCATAATAAAATATGTACAACGTCATTAAGGAAACAACAATGTCTGCATGTAAAAAGGTTCTGAATGGAAAAAAATATGACCATTTTATACATTTGTGGTTATAATCAAAGATTAAATGTCTTTTGAAACTTATACCTTACAAAAAGTAGATACAAAAGGCCTGAAATTATACGGTTTGATCATTAGCAGTTTGGCACCTTCCCCCCTCCTCCAATGGGCTTAAAAGCAAATCATAATGTAGCCTCACACATCCAGGTTAACGACTGGTTTGTCCTCATCTAATGCATTTCTCCGAACAATGACAAACATCATTAATTTGTTACAGTGATAAATTATAAACATATCATTTAAAATCATTATGATCAAATTATATTTTTCAGCAAATTAGAAACATACATTGCATATCAGGCTCTCTTCCCAAGATGTAAAGGATATGATACAACACAACATGCCAGGACAGGTTTGGACTCAGGGAAAGGGTGCAGGTAGTCCCAGATTAAAGCTACGATGGCAAAAAGGCAGGAGAGTGTGCAAATGAAGAGACGTCCATCCACAAGGCCAAAGTTCTCAACATACCCATATTTCTCAATGAGTACCTGGCATTAAGAAATAAAGATTTCAGTGAAGTGGTGTAGTGTCTCTCAAATGAAACGTGTTAATTTAAAAAAAATCCACTTACCTTCTTTGCTGCATCATCAAGAGAATTTTTCACAGCTGCACCATCCCATTTGTCAATCTTCACAGGTTTTTCATCGATCCTCCACTGAAAACACGGAGAATTTCACAAAGTGAGGCGAGCTAGTTTCCCCTTGCTTTTCAAAATTCAGCATCTATCTTTAATGAGAAACCACAAGGACTTTAAGCACCATCAACAAAAAAGTCCTGCAATGGTTTTTTTTTTTAAATGAAACTGAAACCAACTGATTTATGGCTGTGGGGTAGAAAGAGGTACATATTGCTACCAAGTGGACAAGAAAAGACCTGTGATTACATTCCTTGATCACTATTTACATAGAAATTTTGTGGCTATCCATTCTTTTTAATCACAAGAGAAGAGCTAAAAGTAGTCATTTTGTGCATAGATTCTTATACAACAGACTGTATATTAGTGCCTACCAGTGTACCCTACCATTCACTCAATGATCCTAAACCCATAAAGTATATTTTTAAGACACAAATCCTTACACAGAAAGGAAAAAACACCGTTACAAGAAAGTTTACATGCAGAAATAACTAACACCCATTCATCACATTTTGAAACTCTGTGGTTGACCTCACCGTCTCTCATTATCGAACATCTGGTGAAATGAAGTGAAAGTGACCACTCTGTCATACATGAACACACCACAGCACACAGAGTGAACAGCACGAAATTCCTTCTCTGCATTTAACCCATTCACCAAGTGAAGCAGCGGACAGCCAGGAACACAGCGCCCGGGGAGCAGTGTGTGGGGACGGTACCTCAGAGGTGCTTAGCAGTCTTGGGATTCGAACCCACAACTTCCTGATCGCAGGGTGAACGCCCTAACATCTGTTAACACTACTCTCTTATACATAGTAAATCTGCAGAAAATGCAGCAAGTTAAGTTAAACTGCATACAATTCTCCCTTCATAAACTGAATCATTTTCCATACAAGAGACAGAAGCACACCCATATTATTAATGCACTGCAACAAATATTTGCTGCATGTTGCTTATATATTTAATGTCAGGTACAGAAACCCACATATGGTTGAACATATGGTTACCCCTCCAAAGCTGCTCCCAACACTGTGTTACACGACATTATAAACAAGCAGTTATCAAGTCATGCCGGTATTTCTCAGACAGATAGATGGATGAACATACAGTACTGTGCAAAAGTCTTGAACCCCTCCTCATTTCTTTATATTTTGCTTTGAATCACCTCGTTGGTGCAAAAATACTATTTTATGCCTGTAAAACTTATCTTAGGTATACTGAGAAAATTAAAATGATAGAAATGGGGGCAAATGTCTTAGTACCTAAAGACACAAGGTGTCTAGATCAAGGTGTTCCAACCAAGCACCTGTTTCTTCACTGGTTCAGGCCTTATGTTAGATGTGCTTTGTTATGCTTGAATGATTCAAACATAAGTGACTGTGTGGCTTAACTAACAAAAAACATGCCTCTGAAACTGGTCAGGTTGAGCCACTGGACTGAAAATGAGAGTCTTTGAAAGTCATTCAGAAAGCCTGGAGAACTGTTCCTCAATACTATATTGAAGATATAATAACGTCTGGCTCTTGGAAGCAAAATATAAAGAAATGTGGGTGGCTCAAGACATTTGGACAGTACTGTAAATCTTGTACAGTCACTCCGCCGGATTATCCAGCAACAAGAGCAACATTCAGGCAAGCTGCTTTACTAGATGTAAAACTTGTGAATACTAAGCTCACATTATATATGCGTTTAATACACTATATGGACAAATGTATTTCTATTTCAGCATGACTGTGCCCCAGTGCACAGAGCAAGGTCCATAAAGACAAGGTTGGATGAGTTCGGCGTGGAAGAACTTGACTGGCCTGCACAGAGCCCTGCAAAGGGGGGACAGGCTCCATATTAAATTCTATGTTTTTGAATGCAGTGTCATTAAAGTCCCTGTTGGTGTAACGGTCAGGCGCCCCAATACTTTTGTCCATATAGTGAATGTCTGATTATTTCTAGACCTTACTGATGCACAAAACTCGCCAAGTGTACGTTACTCGGGCAGTTAGCCAGGCCAGCGCTGCAGAGTGTTTCTCTGCTTTTATCACCAAAATGAGCAAAGTTAAACGGTTTACGCCGATAAGGAACGATCTCGAGGACCGTGCGAACATTGTGCCACAGTTAAAACTTATAAAGTGGACAAATAAAGTTAATAAATCGTACTTTTTCCAGCAAACCATTCTTCCCGTTCTTCGCAGCCATCGTTCCTTCCCGGTTGGTCGCTGTGACCTGGCTCTCTCTGATTGGCTGATCGGAGGACCCGGGGCTGCCCATCTCACTCGCCCATTTCTTATTTTTTGCACACACTTTGACTTCCTTTTAAAATTGTGTGCAAGAGTGATGTCAATTCCGTTAAATGTCAAACTTTCTGCCATTAATAATGCAGCCAAATTCAGCACTGTTTTGACCTGTGATCAGTCTGTGTGCACATATATCACTTACATTATTCATGTAATTATACCAAACCTGATCATTTCCATATGGCTACGCATATTCTATATCTATGTGGCTACAGACACAGTGCATGTGGTCCCTGTACATAAATGTGTGACACAATTTTAATACCACTGTGATGACCATGTAAAATAAAATAATGAAATAATTAATAGTAAAAAATGCTGAATGGGCCTCTTCTTTTACGGCAGCAGTTTTTTAAAGGTACTTTAACAGAAGTAACAGGTAGAGATATATTAAAATCCGCACAAATAAAACCAATACTACTAATATTACTAGAAGTTAAGCGGAAAATATGTTTTTCACTTTTTGCTTTCCCTTAACTTTGAATATCATTAAACCTTTCTCAGAAGCCTCGGGTCTGACCCTAAATATACTTAAATGTGAACTTTTCCCTTTAAGGTCCTCAACAGATGATGCCATTTGCAGTATTCCTATAAAATCAGTGCTAATATATCTAGGCATAATGATTTATAAAGATCGGGAAAGGAGAACAGTATTAAACTTTGACCCCCTTACTTGATTAAAAAAAAGTGTTATGTTAGTTGATCACACCTCAGGTGGATTCAATCTTACTGATTTTTCTTTACTTAACAACTCTTTTAAGGTCAAGTGGATTAAATTGCTCCTAAAAATCCCTCTTCTATATGGAACTGTATCCCCAGCCATCTCTTCAAAACTCTGGGGGGAGTCAATTTTCTAGTTCGTTGTAATTATAATATATCTAAACTTCCTTTGGGTTTAGCAAACTTTCACAAACAAATACTATCCTGTTGGAGATTGGAGATTTTAATATTCACTTTGAAAAAGAACAGGATCCTCTAAAATCTGCGTTTACTTCAATTCTAGATACAGTTGGCTCCACCCAACATGTAACAGGTCCTACTCACTGCTGTGGCCATACATTTGACTTAATCTTGACTCTTGGTGTTAATGTGGATAACATAGCTATTCTTCCTCAGTCTACAGTAATCTCAGATCACTACCTCATTACATATGAACTTCATCTTAATCATAATGTAAGCACATCCCCTCGCTTTTGTATTAATCGTGCAATTACAGCTGCCACAGCTCATAGTTTTATTGAAAATCTCCCAGAAATTTCAACCCCATTTGGCACTCCATCTTGTCCAGCAGACCTAGATAATCTAACTGAATGCTTCGAGAACTCTCTTCGATCCACACTAGACTATGTCACACCTCTAAGATGTACAAAAGTTAGACAGAAAAAAGCTAGCTCCTTGGTATAATGATCAAACACATGCTTTAAAGCAAAATGCGCATAGACTAGAGTGCAAATGGCGATCAACTAATTTGGAATCCTTCCACTCCGCCTGGAAGAAGAGCCTTAGAGACTACAACAGAGCACTTACCACAGCGCACTCAGCCTATCTATCATCCCTCATTGAATCTAATAAAAATAATCCGAGGTTTCTGTTTAGTACAATTTCTAAACTAACTAGGAATCAGGGAGGCGCAGAACCACAGGTTCCTGCAAATTATAC
>JBBPCZ010000001.1:25965574-25984681 GCA_037974445.1 Brycinus macrolepidotus
CCTGTATTCTGTAAAGCTGCTTTGTGACAACTTGGTTGTAAAAAGCACTATATAAATAAAATTGAATTGAATTGAATAGTGCATTCATGAGGTCAGACACTGATGTTGGACGAAAATGCCTGGCCCGCAAACTCCGTTTCAGTTCATCCCAAAGGTGTTGGATGGGGTTGAAGTCAGGGCTCTGTGGGCCAGTCAAGTTCTTCCACACGGAATTCATCCAGCCATGTCTTCATGGACCTTGCGTTGTGCCCTGAGGAACAGTCATGCTGGAGTAGAAAAGGGCCTTCCCAAAACTGTGTCCACAAAGTTAGAAGCGTGGCGTTGTCCAAAATGTCTTGGTATGCTGAAGCATTAAGATTGCCTTTCACTGGAAGTAAGGGGCCTACCCCAAACCCTGAAAAAATTGTGTCCATACTTTTGTCCATATAGTGTAAGTAAGATTATATAAAACTGCACTTTTCATTGTTTGCATTTATAATAGGTGGAGCTCTGAGACTCCCTATTATGTACGACGTTCCTTTGTACAAAAGCCTGTTTCCATAGCAGCTTCACTTCTGTTCATCCTGGTCTGTGACTCAAATTCTAATTCTAGTCCTTCATGAGGTCTTCAAACTGATCCTAGCTGGTTGCAGTTTTTCAATTAAGAAGCATCTTGAAGAAATCAAATACACTATTTACTGAGTAAATGGCTGAAATGACAATAAACATACTTGACTCGGCTATATAGACATCATAAAGTTGATAAATTCATAAATTTAGACAAATTCCAAAAGAGATGGCCACCTTAAGCAAAAATGGATTTGAACTAGGCTCATACTGGTCTAGAAGATGTATCTCTATACCAGTCAATAAACCAGCACTGAATAAATGGCTGAAATGACAATAAACCTACTTGACTTGGCTCTATATACATTATAAAATTGATAAATTGATAAATTCAGACAAATTCCAAAAGAGATGGCCACCTTAAGCAAAAATGGATTTGAACTAGGCTCATACTGGTCTAGAAGATGCATCTCTACACCAGTTAATAAACCAGCATTTTGTCTGCTACACCATTTTGAGCCAGGGTTCACACTTAATAATGAAAAGGAACAAGTCTGCTGGCCAATGAGAAAATAGTATTTAATAATTATATTTAATCAGCTTGATTAGATTGGTCAGAGTTTCTAGGTTTAAGAATCCATTTCCTTTTGTTTTAAGTCTGATACATGAAAATATCAATTTGTGAAAATAGATTGTAAAAAGAGACTTAAGGTTCAACTGAACTGAATGACTAATAAACAATCTTGAACCAGTCATTAACCAGCCATATAATTTTGAAGGTAGGATTCTGTAATGTATCAGTTTACCGAGATGCTGAATTCCTCAGTGAAATATCACTTTTCATATGCTACATTTCTTGCTTGCTCATAATTCAGAGGTTTTTAGTGTTCAGCCAGAGTGTGATCACACAATCCAGTGGCGTAAAAAGTCCACACCGTTAAAATATTGTTTACAAAATAGAACAATGGGTACATTCAAAATTTTTCACATAATTTTCAAAGCATCCACAACATTCTCTGAATGCAGCCTAAAATACATGCCAAACATATCACACATTTTTAATACTCAGACAGGCAAAGCCAAGACAGCCCAATCCTTCACTTCCAATCCTTCCATGCATACATATGCATCTATGTCTGAAAGACAAGTTTCCTTACAAAGGAATTCTGCAGATGTGACAACTTGGTTGTCTGCTTAATTAAGATGTCAACAAAGTCATTAAGAGTAGTTTGATGTAAATCGCTCTGTTCTAGAGATTTAACAAGACTGAATTGTTTACAGTGGTAATGATAGGAACCAGATGTCTGATGAGTTTAACACTTGTATAAAAGTAAATGAAATGGGTGGGAATATGCTGCCTGATGGTTGAGACATTGCTTTACATTTTGCAATAAGACTTTGGCCTAAAACATATATTTTTTAAAAATCCATAAATGGCAGAGGAGTACTTGCAGGGGGTTCTTTGAGATTTAATACTATTATACCACTACCAACATTATGTATAAAAACTCAAGAAACAAATGTAAGTTCACTGTTGGTGTTGGAGAGTAAATAAAATGACTGTCTTTGCGTTTTAGATATTGCAGCCCCTGGTTCTTATCACAATTTTAAAGAAATCAAGAGTCATCAAGATTCTTAGAAATGAACCAATTCTCATTGAACTACTCTCTGTGAATATTTATAATATATTTCAGCAATTGAATTATGCAGAAATTTCAAAATATCAGTGGAATTCCCCTTTATATATTATTTAGGGATCATTATACAGTAATGACTAGAAATCTAGAATGTCTAATGGTATCAACAAAGCATACAGAAAATAAATTCTTTGAAATTACCAGGGGGAAAAAGGGCAAGATCAGAAATTTTGGCACATTTACAAAATGTCAAAGACATTTCTATTTTCAGAACAGTCCACAGTGCTGTATTCTAAACAAAATATACAAGCCTGCTCATACATAGTGCAAGTGTTTCATTTTGCAGTAAAATTAGTGAATTAATGTAGGCTTGCTGAATATGACAAAAACCTTTTTATGATATACACTTTTCAAAAACAGTCATCTGTAGTGAATAATATTCAGGAAAAATATATGGGGAAAAAAAAATAGAAGTGCCTCACATATGTGCAAATGTAATGCACAAGATGGAGGTATTAATTCAAAATTAAACCAGAATAAAACCCTCTCAAAACAAGAAAACACTTTTTTAAACGAGAGAACAAATGAGGCAAGTTGGGTAATGCATATAAAGCTTTTATAGTGCTAACCAAATTTGGATAAAAGCACTATATGCGTCTATTGGCCAGAAATTCAAGTCAGTATCATTGACATCATACATACTGAGCACTTAAGAAATGTTCTGTTAATACAAAAAGAAATAAAGAGCTAATTGCTGTTAAATTACAACTGATATTCATAATTTCCTTATTAGTGCCTTTCTGAATTTTTACAAAATAAAAAAGAAAGATTTACAATGATAATATATTGCATACAAGTAGGCTATGTCTTGTATTTTTCTTCCAAGACTTCAATAAATCAAAAATAACAATCCCTGGGGGGAAATCTTTCGGCTTGTTTTAGATGGGAGTTTCGATAGTGGCAAGTCTTCCAGCAAACTGATCTGTTCTGAAACAGAATATGTTGAGGACAGAAGTTTCTCCTATACCAGTATCATGTATAATAGCTTTTTAAGCACAATTACTGAGTAAACTCCTTTATACATGCAATGGGGGGGAAAATAAAAAAATAAAAGGAAAAGCACAGTTGTCTTCAGACACAGACTGTTCCAAAACATATCCTCACTGTTTGCCTCACAGATCACACAAGATTCATTTGCTTTTATACTCCAATCTCAATTTAAGACTTACAATTGAAGTGTTCGACCCTTCTAGATATTCTTCCTGATCTGCGTGGATTATGCGCTGTTCTACCATCTACAGAAACCCAGGATCGTAGAGAATATTTATCAGAACTCGACTTATGCCTTTCTATTATCTGGCATTCTTTGTCATATTGTCTTTGCAGCTTAAGTGCCAGTTCTCTGTCCTTTTTCTCTTGATTCAACCGTTTAACGTGGAAATCGCTGTCCCCATGTTGTGTTTCATAGGCATCGCAACTTTCTGTCCTGGCTATTTTTATCTTCCCAGAAAATTCTAAATGCTTGGTCTTCTGGCTCCTCTTCTTGCCCCTTCTTGAGGTAGGTCTGTTGGGTGCACAATTCCTGACTGTGGACTCAGTCTTTAAGTCCTGAATGTCTTCAGTACCCTGATTACAATGACTTACTCCAGCATATTTGTCACTCATGGCTGATTTAAAGCTTTCACACTGTTCTAAAGGTGGACAGCATGATTCATAAGCATGGTGTGACTTGTGAGCGTCAGGACTCTCTAGTGTTATCAATGCAGGCACTGCATTTACTACTGATTGTGTGTCTCCCTCCCGGCTACACTGATCAAAAATCAAGCGTCGCTTATTACACAAAGGCTTCTCCTTCTTTTTTCCATGAACATCTGTCTTATCAAACACCTTTGTGTTTGGACTGCAGTTGCATTTCTGACCTTGCGAGCCCTTCTCCACTAAAACACAATTACAGGACTTGCTCTCCGTCTCCTCCGAGCTCTGCTTGATGGTTAGATCATCAGCTACTGGGCTGGTGATGGTGCCTTTGGACGTTACCTTGATGCACTGACGATCTACCTCAATCTGCTTCCATTTCTGCAGTATAGTGGGGCTGGCTTCATAGGTGGTGGTTTTCTGGAGGCTTTGGGTAAGGTTCCTCGGAGTAGACTTGACAATCGTGGGCTCCATAAACCGTCCATCTGGCAGCCTCTTCGGTGGGGTGCAAGGGGAGCAGACAATGGGCTTGAAGTGGTTCAGCTCTTCTGAGATGCTGTCGTTGCTCTCTGGGCTGATAGATCTCTCTGGTTTAGTGTGAGGCACTAAGGAGGTAGCAGGAGAGGCCAATATGGAGCGCCAGTGATGCCTCTTGTCCAGAGGGAGAACAGGCGCTGAGAAGGAACGACTGTTCTCAGAGGACAGGAGGATTCCAGCGTTGAAGCTATGAGTGACATTGGGCTGTAGAGAGGACAAACAGAATTTGGTCTTGATGAAAACATGCATTGTGTATAATATTTTATATTTATAGGGCCCATATAAAATCAAACTCTCTTGCTTTTATGGAAAAAAGTTTAATGTAGTACCTAACTGTTCAAGTTTTAGAAAATCCTGCTCCCCAGTCCGTATGGTTGGAATATGGAAACTGAGCTTTGCTTTGAATTCACTGTCTTCATTTCACACTAAAGATTTATAAAGTGCTTTAGTCCAGCCTAATTTTTGACTAAATGAGATGCAAATAGGGCAGCCAATTGGTCACTTACATATTATCTTAAGGGCACAGTGTCAGAAATAGGCTGATTACTCCCAAAGAATAAAGAAAAGCAGGAAAATGATAATGTTTTTGCACTAAATAAATGACATAATTGGACCCAAAAATGACAAAAGAAGAAAAATGTAGAACATGGGCCCGTTTTATTTTAATAGCCCTCTATAGACAGGTAATTGTCTAGAAATAATCAAATTGTTAAACAGCTGATTACCCACAATGTTAGGGTCTAAAACGATCTCAGCTAAACACACAAGATAAACTTCATACCTTCTCCGGTACAGAAATGTGTGACAGTGCTCTGATTTTTCCTCTGCCTTCCTCAGAGTCAGTGCAGCTCCGGCTCCTCTGCACAACACTGTACTGAAAACTGCACATAGACAAAAACAACAGAAAACAGAAAACAGAAACCTAATTATTAGCATCCACACAAAAATATACTGGTATAAAGCAGAATTCTGATTATAAAGTAAAAACTCATACCTTCTGTTGAATGCTGGAGAGAACCTTGTTTTCCGCACAAACGCTGATATGTGCCTGGTCCTCATGCCCACAGGCTCCTCATTCTCAGAGTCTGACAGCACTCCAAAAGACTCCTATAAAATCATAAAGCATTTTTTATTACAAATGTCCTAAAATTTGCTCTCATCTTACAAAGTATGCATACATGCCTTTTTTCCTGTTTACATATTCAGTGATGCTGATGGCAACTTTTTCTGCAGGTACCTCCCTGGGTGTGTCAGGCTGCTCATCTGTGCACATGAAGATGCAGCGCATCACCGCAAAATGTGTGTAGAGACGTAGATCAAAATGAGCAGTAACAATAAAAAAACAATTTTATGGAGGTTAGTGGTAAAGCTGTCTGCTTGGCAAAGAGCACATTGCTGCATTCAGAGACAACAACTCTGAGACCAAACATGCTGAAAAATACAAAAACTTATCTGAAGAGGAGAAAGTGAGGACTGCAGAGGGATTGTTAAAGCTGCAAAAGCAGCAGGGGACTTTTTGCAGAACTTCATACATCAAAGGAAGGAACAGTAAAAACAGCTATATGTCAGTGCAAAAGAAGCAGGTATAGATCATCTCTCAGTGCTGTGAATAACAACATCAGGAATTACACCAGACTTCAATGCACTAATGGCCCAACAGATACTTGAATCTTACCACTAAATTGTCAAAGGTACAGAAACAGTATCAGTGTATATCAGCGTAAGAAAATGTATTCAGGAATTACAGTAACAATCAGTAATTCCAGATGTTGTGTTAAGCTTACAATCTGTAGATATGCTGCATGGTTCAATATGAATATATAAATCTGTGAATTTTTCTGTGAATTCAAAATATATGACTAATATTAATATTCCTTAGGTGAAAAAACATATGTTTATTGTAATGTTACAGTGGAACAAAATTTTACGTCACAGAATGTGTTCGCCCCTCTTCAACAAGCTGTTTTTTTTTCATGTGGGCCCCCATTAAAAATTTGTTGCACCCCCTTGCTATAGTGACATGCTAAATTCAGCCTTTATGGATCCTCAGAAATGATAAAGGTCTGTGATAAAAAGGATAAAAACCATATCTGTATACTTTTTAAGAAACGGGAAAAAGTGTAGAAACATACAGAATCTTGAAAGTGCTGTTGTCCACATTCCTCTTTCCTATGATGAGGCATTTTTTTCTTCCTCTCTTCCATTTCTTCATCCACAGTCACCTAGAAACACAACCAGTCTCTTCAGACACTTTTAATGTGGATTTAAACAAGACAATCAGGCCTGCATTACTGAACCAAATCCCTCAGGCCATTAGTTAACTCCTCAGGTTTAGTTTATCACCTGATTTTTGAGGCAGTGGGTCACCCAGACAATGCCTCTATTTACACTTTGTAAACTAACCTTAATCTTTTGTTTTTCATACTCCTGTCGCATTTCTCCAGCCTTACATATTTGGGTAGGTGACCAGAAAATATCTGTGGGAGAGATGAAGAAATTATGTTTTAAAAAGATGCAAATTAAAGCAATCTTAAACTGAACTTTGAGACAAAAAACAGCAAAACAGGCCCTGACTGTTGGCATTAGACATCAACTAAAGCAGAATGGAAGCACCTAGAAAATGGGCCAACTGCCCTGAAAAGGCAGAAAGTATATGAATAAAATTGAGGAGTGTGGTTTCTAATGCACACACACACATGCTTACTTATTTATTGCATGACTATCTCTTCCCTGGCCTAATGGCAGCCAGTGAAATTACAATAAAGAGCCAATTAAGACTATACTGTTAAGATCAACACTGATTTGGCAACCTTTGAGTGACTTATCAAGATAAGCTTAAATTACTACCAAGAATAACTGTTAAACTTGAATTTCCATCATTTTAACACCATGTTAAGCAACTGCATTCGTATCAGCGGAGGCTTTCGAATTAGAGCATTTCAGCTACTTGTTGGTAAGTGGGCGTGAAGAAAGTGGGCATGGAAAGTGCGTGAAGAGGGCATGGTCGTTTGATAAAGTGAAAATGACATAGCAGCAGCAGAATCTATGATCATAAATGTATCCTAACACATCATATACCACTTGCTGCCAACAAATCACCATGTAGTTGGGAAAAACCAAGTGACAGAACACCTGAGAAACACTTGGAAAGTGTGTAACCAAAAGAGTGACCTCTTCAGTACACTACAGGAGCAGTCCAGGAGGGAAAGTAATAGCTATTCTATTCTATTACATTTGCACACTGTTCAGATCTTGTTTTTAATTTATTTGGTATATATACATTTGTCTATACATTTTTATTACCTTAGTTTTGTTTTTATCAAAATGATTTTTAATTTAATTTATTTGTAAACTTATTGCACTCTCGTTTTGTACAACTGCAGGCATTG
The DNA here is from genome assembly GCA_037974445.1 of Brycinus macrolepidotus. Taxonomy (NCBI): domain Eukaryota; kingdom Metazoa; phylum Chordata; class Actinopteri; order Characiformes; family Alestidae; genus Brycinus; species Brycinus macrolepidotus. The sequence goes on from JBBPCZ010000001.1 coordinate 25,973,379, forward strand.
CACGTCTCCTGGAAGTTCCAGGGGTCTCCCATATAATGACAATCAAATTATATACAGCATCCAGGAAATTAGAATTTTAGAGCAAGAGCAAAGATCCCAGAGCCAGAAGCAAGTGACTGACTAAGGTCACAAAAGAGAAACAGAGGGGGGGCATCCTGACTGGTCTCTCTTTTTCTACTAAGTAGATCTATCAGTTTTACTGTTCTTTACAGTAAAACTGATCTCAGCTTTGAGGTGAGTTTAACAAATCTTGAGGCGAGTTTAGCAGGTGTCATTTGTTCAATATCATAGTTAACGTCATTTAAACTAGCTCCCAATAATATAGGTACATATAAGTACAAATGCATATACGCCTACCTAACCTAGTTTACTAGACAGAATTACTAAACAAACTACTGCAAAGTATGGTATGGATTTACCTTACGCTTTTAGTTTTTTTGCAGTATGTGATTATAAAAATTGTGTTCTTATATAGTCACGTAGTTAGCCTGGCTTTTTTTTTTACACGAGTAAGTTGACTAGTTAAATTATCCGCAAGTCAACTGCACCGCTTGTTTATTTAACCTGATTCAAGTCCCTACTTTCTTGTTTTAAGTCAATTTATGAAGAGAAATGTTCACATTACTTCGGCAGAAACCTCAAGAAAACACAAATACTTTGCACTTATCTGTAATGTTTTGTCAAAGTGTCACAGGTTTAGTGAGTCATTAGAAGGTTGGGCCCGGGCGAGTGTAACGTTAAATCAGCAGTAAACTTAACACCCTCCGTTACATTACCTTCCCCGGGCGCTCCTCCGTCTCTCTGCTCAATTCTTCGCCGGCACCTCTCCGGGTAGCTCCGCCGGACCCTGTCCCAGAGCTCGGTGTTGACCAGACTCTTCTCCCGGGACTGTTTTCGGGCCCAGCTGGACACCCTGAGCCGGCACAGAGGACAACATAGGGTGCTCAGCTCCACCGTCCGCTTGAAACAGTGGAGGCACACGGAATGACCACACGGCATGGTGACGGGCTCCAACAGAATCTCCAGGCACACGGGACACCTCACCTCCTCCAGAGTCAGAGCCCTGGGAGGTAAGTGAAGGCTGCTCCTCTGCTTCAGTCCACTGGAGGATTTGGCGTACCCTGTGGTCGCCATTTTCATTGGTATTTCTCTCTGTTGGGTTTGAAAACAGGCCCCGCCTTGTTTTTTTTTTTTTTTTTCACATCAACTAAGTAGAAGGTGTAGTTTTTATTCCCACCCGTATTCAGAAAACCCCCGCCTTTCCTCACTGTCATTGGCTAATTTAACCAGACTCCTGCGCTATGATTGGCTAGAATTAGCACACGTATAAATTCCTAGCCAATCGTTACTTAGGGAGGCGGAGCATTTCTCGGAATACGGGTGGGGAACAAATAACGGGGCAAAGTCAGGGAATGTCAACATGGGGTCCTTTTCAAGAATATCTGTGCCTGTCCCAGTATGTTCTTCTGGGTCAGAATGCACACCCAAGTCCTAATTTTTCAGCACAAAAGAGATTATTTTTTTGAATGAACTAGCTGGATAAGCAAGTGAAGATAGTAAGAGAAGCAATTGGTATAAAGTCCTTAAGCCAGCCCTGTTTATATTTTGATTTAAAAAAATTAGACAATAGTTAGGAGCACTGATTTACTGCAACGTGTCCAAACATGCATGTAAATACAGTACAGAACGCAAACAAGCTTTACAATAAATCATCTGCTAATCAGTATCATGATATCTGCGATACTGATATCACAGAAGGTGGTATTTTGCAAATGAGCCTCTTACCAATCACAATGTTTCTGGCAGGGTGACAAATCACAGCTCCAGATGAGTTAATGGGTGTTCTGATTATTCGAGAATATATATATATATATATGCAGATTTCCATTCCAACCAAGAAGGAGCTCAGCTCATCTAACTAACCATCAGTTGTTTAGGATGAACTGATTAAACCAGTGGAATCAGATGAGCTTCTGACTGATTTTACACAGGAAAGGGCCACACCAGCTGTTCACAGATAAGATTGGGGACTCCTGCTGTAGAAAGTCTTCCAAACTGTTAGGAATGAGAAATTCTGTCATGGACTTTGCAAAGCTGTTTATTTTGCATTGTGCTATTGTGCAGGTGTGCAGTGAGCTGTTTGTTGGTGTGCATTTTGCTGGTGTGCAGTGAGCTGTGTGTTCAGCTCGCTGGAGAAGCCTGCTGGTAAAAAAAAAAAAATCTAAACCATGGTCCAGGTGGGCTCTATTTGACTGTTACGTCATTGAAGCCTGTTCCAGTCAGAAAGAACGCAGCCCACATTCTGACCATTTTCGAGGATTATCCTTCATAGTCCTCTGTTGTCCATAATCCTTTCACTATAGCCTGATCTGAAGACAATTCAGGACAAATGCTGACAGATCAAACTAACTACTGCTTGTTTAAAAAGACCAGATAAATACACATTTTAGTTGTCTAATATGATGTAAACTACTGACTCTTAATTATAGCATAGACTGCCAAACTGTTCAGCAGTGATTAATTCTGTTCATGAAGGCCTTCTATTGTCAGTTATTTCCATAGACACATCTCTTTGCACTCTCCGGGTTGACCAGAGGAGGATGGGTTCCCCTTTTTAGTCCTGGTTCCTCCCTAGGTTTCTTCCTCCAACTTTAGGAGTTTTTCCTTGTCTCTGTCGCTTTTGGCTCACTAGGGGCTCGGACCTGGATTCTGTAAAGCTGCTTTGTGACAACACTGGTTGTAAAAAGGCGCTATATAAATAAAACCAAATTGAACTGAGTTGCAGTAAACTGAAATTCAGTTTATAATTTGCAGGCCAGCACTTCATTACAGAGAAATGAAAGCGTCTTCTACCACTTTAAATAATTCACGTCAGTGTTTTTCTTGATAGCTTATCATTCACATCAAGAGTATTTTCTCCACCAAATTGCACACCAACTCCTTTTCATTGAAGGAACAAAGTGGCCTTGGTAGACCATTTTATTTTAAACTATTGCTAACAAGAGGCCTTTACAGGACAGTGCTTCTGAGGACACACCTTCCTCAGATGCAGAACGACTTTAGGAACGCAGTAGCTTTGTTGTCTACTCTGGAACCCTTTAGAAGGGCCAAATACACTGGATTGAAACACATTTCGAACGCTTAGATAATCAAATGTGACGTCTAAAGCACAAATCACAGCAAGGCAGCAGCCCAAAGCCTCAGCCTAAGCATCCAATGTCAGAGCCCCAAATGAGTCAACATGTGTACCTACCAGCTACCTCAGGACCCCTGAGCAAAGTATTTCACCTGGAGACTATGAGAATAACAGAAACTGATGTTGAGTTCTGACGATTATATATATATTTTCTCCCATAAAAGACACTGTTAAACATACCATTTACTTCCCACTTCATATGGTTCAAAAATGTAAATGTTTTGAATCCAATGTCCAATGAGGACTAGTATGCTAAATGAATGGAATATAATGTAATGTAATATAGTATTGCCATGAACTGAGGGCAAGACCAGCAAACCCGTGTAGCGTGGAGGATAAACCCAATTGCGGACTTACACGAGAGAGTAGGTAGTCCACGCACTTTGTTCTAAGAACTCTCCTAGTTAGGCTCCCACCGGAGTCCGAGTTCTCACTCACACACAGAGCTGGTATAATACCGGAGTACTCACGGTCCTGAAGAGATGATATGGCTGGTAGTAGGGTTGGGTCTCAATGACTGAGCAATGGCTACCTTCTTACCTGGCTATTTATACTATGTGACACACTCATTTCCTGTGCCTCTAGCGTGTCACGTGACCCGTGTGTGTGACAAGTATGAGAACCGCTGAATTGTTTTTGGCTTGATTGACAGACACATCCATCAATGTATAAAGACAACTTAATTCACAATACAGATTATATTCAAACTATATTCAAAAAGCATCAACAATAGAATGACTCATATCAACAACTCACAATGCTCCTGCCCTCCATTCAAATTTTGTTAAAAATATCAATATTTAAACATCAGTGCAGAATCCTGAATTGAATCTAATTATAGGCTGAGTGTATCTTAACACTCGTTTCATCAAGTTTAAAGTTAGGAATTTTTTTTTCTTGAAATGTCACTATGTTGGAGATTCAAGGTTCTTCCTTCATCTGCCATGACTATATATATTCAGTGTTTGGTTATATAGGCCACCTGATACACAAATCATATTAGAAATCTTCTATACTGTAAAAAAACGGTGTTGTGTGAGTAAATTTTAGTACCCCAAAGTAAAAACAATGTAAATGTACCCTCAAAGATTCAGCGTGGTCGTTAAAGTCCAATTGTGTATTTTAAATAAGATTTGAAGGCACACCTTCACTTTCTCAGGGAAAAGGGGCATGCTTCACAAAATGTTTTATTATCCATTATTGGTTCAAATGGTCACAAATGTTTTTAATCAGACTTCATTTTTTAAATGTAAAGGTAAATCACAGATCATATTCACCTATAATGAAGTAGTAAAATTGCATAACAATATCGTACATTAAACATGCCTTGCTGTCCATACAGACTAATAGATTCACTGTCATTCAAGATGAAATGACCAGTCTGGAACGCACTCCGGGCTTCAGAGAGTTATATGAGAGACACAGCAGCTGAAATAGAAATGAAGCCATCAGTTTGATTGCTGAAAAGACAAAAAAAGGTTCAGAAAATCGCAGAATCAAACAGCAACAGCAGCAGCTGTCTCCACCTACATAAATCCCTTTGCGCAACCGAAAGGTCCAAAGGGCAGCTCTGCAGGCAGACACACTGGACGACAAACTCCGCTGTAGTTTGTACAGCCCCATGGAAACACCACTGTTGCGTTTCCTTCATCTGTCATATAAAAAAATGAACATGGATTTACTCATCGGAGGAACAACACTCTCAAAACACAAGAGTAAAATCAACATGGAGTGTTATTTCTTTATCTGTGTGTCCAGTGAAGGATGCTACTATATGTGTTGTCTAACACACAGATCTAATTTGAAATACAAACATCTTCTGTATTTATACATGTACATTTATACATTAAATGTAATTACACAGTCAATTAAATGTAATTGCACAGTCTGCCAAAAGGATCTGCCGTGTTATTTTGGCCTAATGTAAAATGCAATATATATTTGCATATATATGAGAGTGAGAGTGAGAGTGAATTCACTGCCACTGTTATAAATTGAATTCCTGCATCCCCAAAAGTGGATCACATTTCACTGAATTCTGGATAAAACATCACCGACTGGCTGCTAACTACCCAATCACCAGTCTCAAAGATAAACACTTAAAGATAAACACTTACCAGCAATGACCAGCATGGCCAGAAGACATAAAATCAGTGTTCTTTGGTGGTTCATCCTTGTTGCTGGTTTTCCTTTAGATCTGCTGGAATGCTGCAGGAACTTTGAACAGATACAGCCTTATTCCTGAGAAGGAGGGAAGATTTGAACACATTCTTGCACTCAAATGAAGTCCATTCCCTCAGAAATTCAATTACATGTAACTGAAATTGAAATGAATAGACCTGATTGTGCATAATGCAGTTTAGTTCCTTTACATGCTCTCCTTTGGGAACAGTGTAGTCATGGGACATCCTGGACTGAGAGAGCAGAGCAATTTTTTATTTTTTTTGCACTTTTGCAGCTTATTGCGGTAAAAACATTTATTCCCATTTCTTTCATTTAATCTACTCAATATACCAAAGATAAGACAGTTGGCAGGCATAAAATAGTATTTTTGCACCAACAGAATGATTCTTAACCCAGGGCACACATTGTGCATGCTAAATGAACGGATTTTCAGAAATATTAGCCAAAGTTGAAAGCATTATAATGCTGAATAGCATTATTTGCTTTTTGATGGGCCAAACTGGCATTTTAAATCACACACACACACACACACACACACACACACTACAGTGGAGGACAACATTGGACAACATTGGACAGAGAGTGAGAAGGGTGAGAATTAGAGGAGGATGAGAAGGAGGACAAGGAGGTGAAGAAGCAAGAGGAAGAGGAGGACAAGGAGGTGAAGAAGCAAGAGGAGGACGAGAAAGGGGTAAAGTAGGAGGAGGGAGGGAAGGGGAAGGAAGAAGGGGAAAGAGAGTCAGACAGAATTACTGATGACATCAGAGCCACGGTGGTGGACCATGTAACAAACCACAGGATAACCCTGAGAGAAGCTGGGCAACGGGTATAATAAATAATAAATATTAGCAAAAACTGATTGCTGTCATGCTTAATTCTACAATTTTTATATCAAACTTTATTCCAAATGAAGTTGAGACAAGCTCCATTTTTTTTTGGAATAGAGGCAAAAGTTTGAAGAACTTTTTCAGGAATCCTTCAAAATTGTCCCTTTAAACAATTGTCTGTAGAATACTACAAGACTAATAGCAATGACAAAATATGACAAACCAAAACAATTTTTTGAACACACAGTCTTATAAATTCACAGCCAACATTTTTCTTATATCCACATCAAATACAGTTGAGGCGACATTCCAGGGAAAGGCTGTGCTACCTTTGCTGGAGTGCCTAGCGGCTCCGCCCCCTACCACTCCACCCCCCTTCAGAGATCAGCCAGCTGGGTCTAAGACCAAAAAAGCCCTGGTGACTAGGACCCCAGGTAGGGAGGTGAGGCAGGCAAGGTAGAACCTTTTTTGCATCTTTAGGAAATGGTTTACAATTCTGTATGATATTTAAGGTTGACATTTAAGTATACTGGTTAATAATCTTTGCACTTAGTTTTAATCTGGCCTTTTGCCTGTAAGATGAAGTGTGTGGCAACGTCCCAGGGATCGGCTGTGCCACACTGGCTGGAGTGTCCAGCAGGCGCCCATGGTAGCGGCAGGTCGGGCCGTCAACTGCCATGGTGAGTTTAAGTGGACCAGGAGGCTTCCGCAGCGGCAGGTCAGGATGTTTCCGTGGCAGTTGCAGGTTGGGAGCTTCCCGTGGCTTTAGTAACGCAACAGCATCAGCTGTAGCTGGTAGTTCTAAAGCAGGGATCACCAACTCCGGTCCTGGAGAGCTACTATCCAGTAAGTTTTCTGTTCTACCTGGATTCTGATGAGCCATATCTGTTCTCAGGTAAATACCAGGAATGGATGTAGCTCATCAGAATCCACAGAGCTGACAGCCGCCGTTGTTCACAATGACACCACCCCACAGCTGACAGCCACTGCTAATGACGATGATGCCGCAGAGCTGATAGCTGCTGTCGCTAACGACGCAGAGCTGCCCACCAACGTTGTCACTGTAGAACTACCAGCCGCTGCAGCGTTGCTAAAGCCATGGGAACCTGTCCGACAACACACTCCTTGCAAAACTGTACACATATGTCTATTATTAACACTAATGTGCCAACTGTCTGACCAAAACAGTTTTAGATAATGAGTTCACTTTGCAATCAGTCTGAGCACTATATTGCAAAGTGAACTCAATATCTAAAACTGTTTTCAAATGTATCACTTTGGTCAGACAGTTGGCAAAATAGTGTTAATAATAGACGTTGCCACACACTTCATCTTACAGGCAAATTAACATTGATAAGCTATCTTAAAACTGTATAAAAACCACACCCACTAATAGATCAGGAATGCATTCACAAACAAAAACTGGCAACATTTCTATGGCTTATTCCTGCATACAGAATTTGTGTCATTGCCAGTTAAGGTGCTGCCCTTGTTGCAGATCACCAGCCACAAATATTAGTACAAGAAGTGCAATATTTGTCCTGAGAATAGTAGTGATGGTAAAAGCAGTCCAAAACAATCACTAACAGGTTTTTTCTTTTTAATGCTGTAATTCTGTTCTTGACATAGAACTTACCTGCACTCCATGTTCTTCCTTCAAGTGCTCGTTCACTTTGTATACATATAAGAGACTCTGCCTTACCTGGTACTTTGCACATTTTTATAAATTTCATCATGTGCTTCTCCACAGCTTTCACCTCTTCTTTGTTCCATTTTTTAGGTAGGGTTGGTGAAAAAACAAAAGAAAACTTATTATAAAGTCACATGGTACAGACTATGGCATACCTGAAAATTCCTTGCATTAGTATGAATCAAGTGATATAAACATTGTTTTATTACCTTTCTTCTGATCCAAATACACCACTTTAGAAGATGTTGTTGGTATGGCATCCTCTGGGTGAGGGCTTACATCCAAAACCTCCTCATCCTCACTACTTGATGTTGGGCTGTCAGTCATCTCAACAATTTGTTCTAAAATGATCATAAGACACCCATTTACAGTAGAAGTCAAAAGTTTGGACACACCAACTTGTTTTTTTATTTGTTTCCACCTTTTGAATAATACTGGAAGTCATCAAAACTTCACAAAATAGAACTATGCAGTAACTGAAATGACTTGACAACAAAGCAGGCCCGTACTTTGCACATATTTAATATTTATGATCAACTTCAATACTTGTGGGGGTACAAAATTATGTCTACATTATTTTTTAACAAAATACTTTTAAAACTTAGCTTTTAACAGTATATTTATCAAATAAAATATTTTACAGTATATAAAGGTAAACTGTCAGATTAAAATGTCATTGAGAAACACATTCAACCAGGTCTGTTCAAACTGTTGACTAGTACTGTACATACAGAGCTATTATCAGTATTTCTAAATAAAACCTGAATCATTTGGGATTACCACATTATTGTTTAATTTACTACATAGATAAATACGTATTTAACATTATTGAAATGTAACTAATTTCTTTCTTACCATCTGGGTTGGTTTCAATCTCATCTAGTTTCTTTCCTTTAAAATCAGTCAAAGTTCCCTTCTCCAATGCCATAAGTACTTTACTCATTTTTGAAGAGTTCCTCTGGGCAGCCTGCAATATTCTCGGTGCACACGTACATCGTGACCAAGAAAGTCAGACAACTGGTCAGCTTCATTTTCCTCAAGATTCAAAAGTTTGGACATTGTAGCAATGTGCTTCCTTAGCTTAGTTGAGGACAATGCCTCTGGACATTTGGCACCACATTGTTTTGTGAATGTATGGATGATGTCTCTCCCTCGAAAGGCTGAACATGCCCCTGGACGTGCAAAAAGGAATGGATGTGGAACTCCACACTTCTCACGTGTTTCTACAAGCAGCTCAATGGCAGACACCATTGATGGCTTTAATAAAACTGGAACTTTTTGGCCTCTTTTGCCTCGGATTTCAATACGAGTAAAATGGCTGCAGAACTGTCTCTCCACCTCTGACAAACATATGGCAATATCTTCATGCAACTTGCTTTGGTCTCGTGAGGTAAAAGCTGTCACATGCATACGGGTTACTTCGCCCTCTCTTCTCCTGTTAAAAAGGATGACCTGTGCAAGGATGACTTTTGCAAGATCAGAGTAAGCAACTTTACTGGGACAACTTTGGAGTACTCTCTGTGCCTCTAGCTGTTTGGTTTCCAAGTACAGGTGTAGTTGTTTCACATCATGTGTAAAGGGCAGCAGCTGTGGTGTGTTAAGTTTAGCTTCTTTTAATGTGTTTATTACCCCAGCTGAGATGCATTCGTTCCATCTTGCATCACACACATTTTTGAATTTTTTTGCAGAATCTGCAAGCTCATGATTTCCATCTATTAACGCATTTGACTCCACAATACTGCAGAATTTTTTAAGGTGTGACCAAGTTTGAGTGCCAGCGATGGGATGCCGTATATATTACTTTCTTCACTATACTCACAAACAACTTTCACTGCAGATATGACATGTGGAAAGTTTGCTGGAACAATGAAGTCCTCCATTGTCCTCAGTGGGGTTGACTTTCTAGCTTCTTTAAGAAATCTGGCAATTTCTCTTAATTTCTGTCAAATGTAGTCATGCTTGCTTTGGTCTGAGCCCATTCTCCTGAACAAGTGCTCCCCTAACTGCATAATGCACTTGTCACTCTTTACAATAAATAAGATGCCATCATATTTCATGTGACACAGAATCTCCTTCAAGCCTTTACTGACTTCTAAACCTACTGGTGTTGAAAAGGGACAGAGAGAGCGCACATACTTTCAACCACCCTCAGATCCATTATCGTCATTAGGCTTCAGTGGGCAAACCTTCACATGTTTCCATAAGGTCTTCTTTGAATACAGCCCTTGGGAGTGAATGCAGTGAATGAAATCCTTTGATGTCTTTGTTTCTCTTGAACGATAGCATGCAACTATTTCACCTGACCCTCTTCTCACTACATCTGTATTGTAGGCAAAGTTGCCTCGTTTACGAAGCAGGTTTAGTTGAACTCGACATTGCTTCAAATTTTTTGGGTATGTGCTTGCTTTGACAACTTCAGTTTCTTCGCTACGGACTGAGAGTAGGTGTCTTGTAATCTTATGGAATCCCTTTCCACAAAATAGACAGTACTGTTTCTTGTGGTAGATCCATTTTTTTGAAGTTGCAGGAACTGTTATCCTACTGCTGTATGAATTGGAGTCATGGTCCGGATTTTTGCCTTTAAGGGTAAGAAATTCCTGCTTAAATGGCGCCTGTTTCTTGGGTGTTAGTGAGTCAGAATTAGCCAGTTCATCTGATGAATCACTTGAGTTGGGAACATAGTCTGGGTCACTGTCACGTGACACATCTGATTCATCAGATTCATTGCTGTAGAACTGTAAAAGAAAATTTCATAGAGCCCTGGTAAGTTAAAACTGGTTGTAAAAATAACCAGTCTTAAACACAGGGCTGTAAGCAACAATTATTAAATAAAGCAATGTGCACAAACATTAATGTTACCTATTTAAAACATGAAACCTGATTAGCTAAAACATCTGTATGAATTTAGTTTCGGACCTAAACTTTTCAGATCCTAGCCATAACCCCTTTAATGCTAGGCATAAGGTGTAGCTGTGTGTTTGATGCTGGGTGTGCATGATTGTGAGTTTAAAAGTAGAATAAACTAGAGATATTATATATATGTTATATATTATATACATGACATAAATGTTAAATAGCAGGTCAGATGGAATCATGATTAAACTGACTTATGTACGTTTATATTGTGTGTATATATAGACATAAAATACAATAACCCCAAAATAACAATACCTTGTTTGGCCTAGACACAGATTTTGACTCAAACCCGGAATCAGTATGGTCAGCGGCAGTCTGCTTTATCAGAATCAGAATCAGAATCAGAATCGCGTTTATTGGCCAAGTATGTGAGCGAACACATAAAAGGAATTTGATTCCGGTTGATGGTGTCCCTCAGGCACAACAGTATAAAAAACAACAACAATATGTAAAGATACAAAGAACAATATACTGAGCAATATAATATACA
>JBBPCZ010000001.1:25984781-25996390 GCA_037974445.1 Brycinus macrolepidotus
AGTTATACTCAATTTCTTCTCCTGGCAGTATGTCTTTGATTGCAAAGAGGCAAAGATGTGGTCTTCCCTGAACTTCAATTATTTTCATCAACAATTTGGTGTCTTCCAATTGTCGTTCACCAGCCTTCCTAAAGTTCCATTTTCCTGAGATGCATCTAAACTGTGCAGAAATTAACAATTTCATATCTCATCTTCAGCTAAGCACTAAAATATATCATCACTAAAACAACTAAAACATTTCCATGCGGCAATTCACAACACTTACCACTAATATTTTTCCTTCCACTGAAAGTCAAATAAAAATCGCTGTTCTTCCTCTGTATAGTAGGTTTGCTGAGCATCAGAATCTTTTCGTGTAATTAGTTCACCTTTATATTCTACTACAAACTCTCCCTTACGTACTGTGTCCTTTGCAAACACCCCACGGCCTTTAGGAAAAACAAAACATATCATAGATTATAATATTTAAACACAGAATAACAACATGTATGCACAAGCATAAGTAGAAGAAACCTAAAGAAAATCTATTCATTACCAATGTATACAAACCTGCCAGAATAGGCTTTCTTTAAGGAGTTAATTAAAAAAAACTAGTCTTCTAAGTGATGTTTGGCTTTCTAGATTTTATATTAAGTAATGATCAGAAAACAAATAACTTGTTAATTGGCACTCAAATTTAAAGCAGTCCTGAAATTTTAACACTCCAATAAAAACATACCTTTGTTAACATCAATGAATTGTTCTTGAAATACAGTTTTATCTACTCCAGCTCTAATGTAGTGTTCAGCTTCATCCCTAGGCCGCAGTCGTCTCTTCCTCTGTATGTCTGCCATACTAAACTGAAAAAAACAAAAAATCCTATAAAGCATGATGAACTGTTCAATCATCCCATCTTTTTTTTTGACATTGCATGATATAAAGACGTTTAAAGTAAACAAGTCTTCTCTAACATTAAAGAACTACATGGTACACTGTTAACCAGGTAGCTAACCCAATGGCTAATTGCCTGTCTATAGACTGTAAATGCATTTAAAATAAACTGGTCTTTAATAAATTAATTAACAGTGCTAAAACAAGGCTAACCAACATCACTAACTTCAGTTCGCTGAAGGATTTAACTGTTTAAACCGTCTGCGGAAATTAACTGGCGTTATATATATATAACGCCAATACAGGCGATGAACAGAACCCAACTCGGTTCAGCATTAAACTTGTTTGACTCTCGCTGGCGTGAATTGGGTTTAAATATTGATCTGTACAATATTGCATGGTTTTATAGATGACTTACCTCTCACACACAGGACAGCACTGCTCGCTCTTCATCACCGCCTCTTCTCTCCGGGTGAAAACGCATGAATGAACGTGATTCATGAATCATGCAGCATGTAAACAACATCATTTTTCAATAAACTGAACATTTTTCAATGTTCAGTTTATGGTTTAATTTTCAATTTGCACTTGTTATTCTGGGTAAAATAATTTAAACTTTTTTTTTTTAAACGGGTGGTATATAGTAAGGTGAAAGGTCTATGGGGCCAAAAAACCCTTTAAAAACACTGTTTACATTGATATGAATATATTTCACCTCAAGTTAGCTATGAGGTGAAAAACAATATTGGATGCTATCTATTGTTTTTTTGAGTATTTTGGGCTGAGTTAAATCACAGGTCAAATTTGACCCGCTAACACTAAAGATGTGGGCAGCTTTCTAACACGTAACAAGGGTTAACCGTATTTAATTCACAGCAATGATAAGACTGACAACTGAAACTTGGTTTGACAAGCAGGAGCCTGTTTTTTATGAACCTGAACTGTTCTTCAGATCCTCATAGCTCTGAAGAACTCAGACCTAACAGTCACCTCTCCTGACTCCTTGTTTGAAAGTGAGATTAACATTTGGGTTAGGTTATTATAACGCACAAACACAACATATTCATGATGTTAACCTACCTAGCACTATGCTAACGTTAGCTAATAAATAAACATTGCTTTATTAAGGTGCTAACTTTGGCTAGTAAAGGGCTAGCATGTATTAGAGACGGTTTGGTGAACTAAAAAAAACAGCTGTCGGACTTTTTAACTCACCTTCATAGTTGTGTATGTAGCTGGACACATACAATTTAAAGCCTTTGTCCTTTTTTGATGTAAGCGTCTTTGATGTGCCCTGAATGATACGATTCACATCGTTTACCGTTATCCTTGGCAGGTCCTGCAGCGACCGAGTAAAAAATACCAAAGCTACTGTACACCGGAAATACTGTAGCTGGCTGCAGGACCTGCCTGCCTAGGGTATCTGACTGTACACACACACCTACTGGGACCTTCCATTCAATCAGCAATAAAGAGTGTGTGACTGTAATACCAGCAGCAGCTAGGGTATCTGACTGTATACACCCACCTACTGGGACCTTCCATTCAATCAGCCATAGAGAGTGTGTAACTGTAATTCCGCCAGCAGCCACTGATGTCGCTATTCCGCACACACTTTTCTGGAGTCGGGGCACACACCTTGGGCACACAAATCTGAAATAAGTAAGTTCTGGGGACTATTCAGATTTTTGGGTCAGTGACTATATTTATGCTTCTTATTGCCATTATATAGCTAAAACAATTGGGAACCCGAGTGTTCGTTCCCATTTGTTTCAACGTTCCCAATTAACTGGTGTGTAGTCTGAGATTTGTCCCCATTTGTGACTTGTGCAGGAGCACGCACACACACACACACACACACACACACACACACGTATATACTCCGGGCCAGCAGGTGTCACCCCGTTACCACGTAAAGGGCCACAGACATTATAAAGTGAAGATGCTGCAAGAGCGCCCACTTAGTCTCATTTTAAACAAATCTCAAAATTACCAGTTCAGGTTTGAATTCTGCACATTTATTTATAAAGATTCTTCGGGAAGTCTTTTCAACAACGCCAAAACATATTTTACAGTGAGAGATAAGCAGCCAACGCTGATTTGCCCCTGAATCTGATTAAAAGACTCTTCGTCTTGTTGGGACTCTCGCCTTCAGCTGAGACTCTGTGGTGAAGATGGAAGCCCACTACTCCTCTAGGGACGTTTAATGTTCAGCACTTTATTTCTCACCAAACCAAGGAAAACAGCCTCCGTTGTTTGCAGGTACAGTGACTGGATACAGCCACCTTCATCATTCTGCAGTGTGATAATAACTTATTTGCTTTTTTAATACGCAGCCCCTGAACATTTCCACATATCAATTTCATTTTAAATCATATCGTTGTATATGTACAGTACTGTGCAATAGTCTTGAGCCTCTCGTTTGTTTATATTTTGCTAGAAAAATGAGACAACAGGTAGGTACAGTGATTTAATGCAATATGTGCAAACATACATGTAAATATAGTATAGAACACAAAGATAGTTTGTAATTCTGCAAGCTTTGAAGTCAGTTTTTCTTCTGACCCCTATTATGACAACCATTCACAGCCTGAACTCTCTTAGGCAAGCTGTCTTGACATTTCTTTAAGTGTCTTAAGGAATAGATTTCCAGGCTTCTTGAAGGACGTTTCAAAGTTGGCTGTCTTTTGTTCCGTTCAAGATGATCCCAAACTGCTTCAGTAATATGGGCTTTGGGGAGGTCAGTCCATGACTGACAGTGTTCCATCATGTTTTTTTTAAATTGAGGTACTTTGACTGCATTGATAATGTGACAATTCAGCGTTCCCAGGCTGAATGATAAAGCCACTGCCAATCAGACGCTTTCCAGATAGTATTGCAGGGTGGTCAAGACTTTTACACAGTAATGTATTAAAACATATGTGTGTTACTTAATGCTTAAAAAAAATTTAAGCAAAATGCCATGCTGTTTTAGAACTTGTTCACTGTTCTGCATTGCCGTTAACATTACTAAAATATACACAAAGTTTCTTCTATTTTAGTAGCCCGCTCAAATCCATTTTTGTCCATTTACTAGTACAGAGTCAAATGACATTAGGTGTGGCATTTTGAAGTAAATATTTGCATTGGTAATATATTAAGTAGCCACAACAAAGTGTCTGTTGTGCTTCCTCACAGCTGCTCAGACAGTGCAAGTCTGAGTGCCTCAGAATCTCTGAGGCCAAAATGTCACTTGGAAGGACCCCAGTCCGTGTGGTGGATTTGGGGAGGATTGCTTATTCCAGCGCCCTACAGATACAGCAGCATTACATCAGACAACATTTTGATTCTTCAAGAAAAACCCCGAACGTTTTGCTACTATGTGAGCATCATCCTGTTTACACCATTGGAATCAGGCGAGTGCAATACCTAGCTGAAGAAGAGCAGAGACTGAAAGATCTGGGTGCTGACTTTTTCCGCACAAACCGAGGAGGCTTGATAACTTTTCATGGGCCAGGGCAGCTGGTTTGTTATCCCATCCTCAACCTTGGTTGCTTCAGGAAGAGTGTGAGGTGGTATGTGTGTGAGCTGGAAAAGATGGTGATTGAGATGTGTGGCAAGTTCGGGATTGAAGCTTCTACCTCTCCAGACACTGGTATCTGGGTTGGAAATAACAAGATATGTGCAATTGGTAATTATTGTTCTTAATTTTTATCATTATTCTTAGCATAGCTATGATTTGGCAACTTTTCTTCTCCTACAGTTTTTCAAATATTGGCATGGTTCAAACGTCAAAATGTTTGTTAATATCCGCTGCAGTGCGCTTTTATTCAGATTTTTGATCAGTTGATCAGGGGCCAAGTATTGATCATTCGAAAAATCGATTTTTGTGGTTGAGTCACCTCTGTAATATATGGGGAGAGAGAGCGGACGGTCAAGTAACCTTCAAAATGTATGAGAGAGAGTCTGTAATGTCACGGCTAAGGCGGCCAGAAAAGGACAAATGCGAAGAAACACAAAAGCAGAGCAAAACACACAGGAGACTCATAAACAGACTTCAAGATACTAAAGCTAAGTCCAGTTATCAAAAAAAGAAGTGTGTGACTGTTTACTGTGGTTTAATCAATAATAATCAGCTTGTGAATGCGTTCAACCGTCCTAACCCAAAAATGGGCTGGTAAGAGCCAGTGAGTTAACGCCCAGTGGTCCAGTGGTATAATGCGGGGCAATAAATGAAGAGAATCAGAAGATCGCTGGTGTGAATCCATGGTGCGATTTAAAAAAAAAAAAAAAAAAAAAGCACTCCAAACGCTGGTTTTATAGCAACCACGCAATTACATTTCATATTTTCTCATGGAAATGCATCTAGTTTCCTTCTGTTTTTCCACTATGTTTTATATGCACCTTTGAAAGTTCAGGTTTACTAGCAGAATTGTAATGCTACTAATATATTTTTCAGGTATCCATTGTGGGAGATATGTGACCTCTCATGGTTTGGCTGTGAACTGCAACACCGATTTAAGCTGGTTTGAGAACATTGTGCCCTGTGGGATTGTAGGAAAAGGAGTCACTTCCCTCAGTCAAGAGCTTTACCGTGAAGTCATGATCAAAGAGGCCACCCCAGTGTTACTGGAGGCTTTCAGCAAACAGTTTAACTGCATTCTGACAGAAGCTGAAAGTTATAGTGATCAGACTGATAAATGTTGTACATAAAGAACCTTTTGATTGTATATGGCAGCCTTAATAATGCATTCTGAGCTGCATGCAGTTTTACACCTTCTGTGTTATTAACATTAATAAAAGGTTTTTCCAAATTTGTCATGGTCTGTGGTTTTGACCACAGTAACCTGTGGTAGTATTTTAAGTTTGTGTAGCTAAAAGTAGGTTGTTGCTCTTTTGGGCGGCATCCAGTTCTTTTTTCATTCATTTTTCCTTACTTTGACTGGGTTTCTATGTTTTGATAAGCGTTCAGCATATAAGCAAGTTTAGGAAAGAAGACTGAATTAAGACTAAATATATATTTTTAAGTTTAGGCAATTGGACGTTGCAAATTCAGATGACACTGCTAAACAAATTATGTTTGACAGTAACACTTTTTTGTGGGATTCTGAATTCTGGAAGGTCAGCCTGCAGCCAAAGTGGTGCTTCTAGAAAACAACTGGGATTTTGGCCAAAATGATACCCAGAGCCAGTGGCAGCAACAAACCTGAAGACTTAAACATTTTTCATGATTTCTATGACATTTCTTCGGAAGCACTTTCTTCTGAAGCCTTGCCACTAAGGCTTTCTTCTATTGTCCTATTTATAAATACCATTGCCATTGTCCTAGCAGTTCATATCAATGTAGATATAGATATGTGCTGCGGGGATATTTCACAAAGCAACATTTTCCAGTAAAGCTGGATATTTTTGCATGAACATAAGTGTAATTGTGTTTTAACAGTATTTTATTTAATACTTAATTATGAGGAGTTATGAGGAACGTATGGTTTACAATATATTTTTCCTTATAATTAAGCACAACATTGCTTACAATCTCTTATTTATTTTACATGTCTTTTGATCCTAGGTGGTGACAGTGAATGTGAGGGTAATGTAAGAAATGTACAGACACACTTCTCAGAATGGGATTCTGTTACGCATGCCATAATTAGGAGTAATGTGGCTTCAAATAATTTCCATATTTATCTTTAAATTGTTTGATAACTTTATTGCATGGTCTTATGGGTCGACGCATGGGCTCATTTCACTACATGTACTTGCATAAAGAATCTTGAATCTTGAAATAAAGTCAGGCCGCTTTTCACAACAAAATATAACCTTCACCTGTAAGACAAATGTTAAGTGGACAAAATATACATTTTACCAGACCTGTAAAAAGCACGGTATTACTGGAAAATGTCTTGAAAATTCTATCTCAAAGCAAACACAATGTAACTACTGAATGCCAGTGAGGTCTCTTAGCTATACATTTCTCTAGTGATTTAATGAGAAATCAGGTATACTCAATATTAATCTTGTGTGTGTGTTTGTATTAACACCATCAAGTTTCTGACAGTTCCGGCTCCACCTCGACTAGACTTTCTCGGCTTGCGTTTGAGATGCAGTGTGTTTGGAGCTGTAATTATACTTGGGGTGGCTCTCAGTAACGGCACTGCTTATGTAAGCGTGATTAATTCTCTGTCAGGTCTGTTGAAATGGCACCTCTATAGAGCGACTGAGCATGATTTATTGGCCTGATTTTATCAAAATAGTTTCTGTGTTGCAGAATAAACAAGTAGCACCCTCTGCAACACTGGATTCCATTATGCATGCTATCATTTTTCAGGGATGTGTGTCACAAAAGAGAAAGAAGCAAACCTCTCACACTGCATATAAATACATAACCTTCACTTGTCTGACCTAAAAAAGGTAGTTTTTTTTTTTTACAGTGTGTAGTATTCTCAAGTCTACACGGGATTCACAAGTCAGATTACCATCATGGCCATTAGTGAATGGAAGGACAGTCATGTAGAAAGATATAGAAACAACCTTTTATAAAGAACAGTAGCAGTTTTGGTCCCAGAAAGGAATTTTTGAGTATTTACAGTCTTTAACCACTGGATGGTGGTGTTCTAAAGCCAGACTGTATCATTTCAACCATCCCTTTCATTTCCTCTTTTAAACCTTTACCACAAACCACTCTTTACCAGTGTGGATAAAACTAGAAATGAACAATCCAATCTTCATGTGGCTCTTCATGTGGATCTGGTTAAAGGATAAAACAGAAATGAACTGAAATGTCAGGTGGGTTTTTTCCCACTCTTGTGCACACAATGTAAATTTTAAAGGTCAGAACAGGATATTTATGTATATGGAGAGACTATTGCACATGCATATGTACTACACTCAGTGTTTTCCCTAGTCTATCTTTAACACTGTCCGATATAAACAATGAAGAATACCATAGTTGCAATCCTCAGACTGTCTTCAGAAAAATAATGGGCCTGAGTAAAACATTTGTTTATTGGTTGCTCTCTTGCTGTATTCTTCATTGCTTTATTACACAACAAGATTGGCCTACAACAGGCACACAGGCCAACATAAAAAAAAATTACTATCACTACATCTGTTGTATTCATGCTTACTTGCCTCTTACAACAGTGCAGCAGTATTCTCTAGAGCGGTTGGCTTCAAAGCAGTCATCAGGGACCCCCTAGATGGTCCACATTTTTCCTTATGCATAGTGAGTTAGGTTGGTCTGGGTGAGCCTAAGGACTGGTTTGAGGACCAATGCTCTTGAGAGAGATTTTCCAGTTTAAAGACGAGGAAAATCACCCTACCGATTATATATCTTGTTAGTAGGAGGTTTCCACCCACCTCTTTTATGGTTATTTTGAAAATTAGTACCTTTAAAAGTGCTCTATAAATAAAATTTATTATTATTATTATTATTATTATTATTATTGTTATTATTATTATTAAAAAAACTAAATGGAAAAGGTAGAAGTAAAAAAAAAAATCTGCCAGTTAAATTTGGTGGAGGAGGCATAATGGGCTTGGTCTTCTTTTCAGGGTTTGGCTACAACATACAAAGGCTTTTTGGACAATTATATGCTTCCAACTTTTTGGTAACAGTTTGGGGTAGGCCTTTTACTGTTCTACCATGACTTCGTGCATAAAGAAAGGTCTATATGAAATGCATTAGGCTAAATACACACATGTTGGGATACTAATACTATAGATTAGTAACTTACGGTTAAGTGAATTAATAGAAACACAAATGGCAGTTAGGAGTATGTCACTGCATGTAAAAAAGATCAATAGTGATATTTTACATGGTAAGACTATTGCACATAATGATTCATATTAATGTAACTGCGATCTAAAGTACAGCCTTGGCTGATGCGCTCTAGCACTTTTCTGAATGAAAACTGTGGACTTGTTGGCGAAACGATATTAATTTGATCTCCAAATTACGATAGATTGGACCTTGAGTGCAGTAAGGTATTGTTCCTACCGTACAATATGGAAGTGCAAAGCGTAATTCCACAGATTTCCAAGTTTCTTGTTTTTTCCAGTAAGTCCAATAAAATCAAAAACTGTAAGGCTGTATTCCTTGCAACCTGAGTTCCCCCCTGCGAGAATTGAGCCCCAAACTAAATTAGCCCAACAGATCAGGTGCTGCAGTCACCTGTCTGAAATGGGAGGGACCAACGAACCTCACTTCCATACTGCCAAGGAGAGACAATAATCAACAAAATCATAATATATTATTTGTTCTAAGGTGTATAAATGTAAGTATAAATAAATATTACCTATATTCATAAGCACAAATAATAATTGCTAATTCTGGCTCCAACAATTAATGTCCATTGTTTTGGAATTTGACATTCAGGTGATCATATGCTTTTTCCAAACAGTATACTTTGTATTGGTTTATGTACCAAAAACAATCATAATTAGTTTTTACATGGCGATTTTCCAGTCTCTCTTTTTCTCTTTTATCAGGCTGTTTTGTTGCCGTTATATGTGAATAAAAACTGTTTTGATTGACTGTCACATATTGTGGCTCATATAAAAAGCAGTCCAAGTATTGAAAAAGCAGGAAACATTCTTTGTAACTTCAGCATGAATGGGCAGGGCTAAACTGATCTAGGCTGATGTTGGCAAATACATATGAAAGTACACTGGCTTTCCTGACATCATGGGAACCAATCAAATTGTGCTGTTTTTGCAGCTTAGTTCCTGAATACTTTTTAGACTGGGGTGAGAATGGTATGGTTTAAAACTCGAACAGTGTTTTAATAATACATCAGATTATTTTACTTCAAGACAGTTTTCCATGATATGGACTCTTCAGAGATCACATAAAAGCGTTTAACAGTCAGTTTTGGGAGTCCCTAGTCTACTTTTTAAGCCCAAACTGTGCACTTTTAGCTTTACAAACCTGATATTATAGGATTGCCACTTGTAACTAAAGCTAGTGCTAATACCCTGGAAATCTTATGGGGACTTTACTGGCGAAAGCCAAACTGACTGCTCCCAACCATGTATTTTCTTTAAAGAATGTTTCAATTTTACACTAGAAATAGTTCAAACATCCATAAAAGTGTTTCACAACGGATTGGAGCAGCTCACAGTCTTTTTTTTTTTTTTTACTGATATGGCTGTACAATGTGTGGTATTTTCATGATCTTATCAAGGCCTTTCTTGGCCACCTTGGGAAAAGACAGTGGGCCTTAGTGTGGGTAGGTAAAAAACCCTCATTTAAGGTGGAACAGAAAATTCAGACCAGGCTTAATGAACCCACTTTTTAAGCCCAAACTGTGCATTGTTAGCTATCATATAGCTATCATACCTATCACACCTGATATGATAGGATTGCCACTTATTACCAAAGCTAGTGCGAATACACTGGAAATCTTATGTAGACTTTCCCGACAAAAGCCAAAGTGCTGACTGCTCCCAACAGTGTGTTTTCTTTGAAGAATGGGTCAGTTTTACACTGCTAGTTGACAGCAGCTCCAAGTCTTTTATACTGATATGGCTGTACAATGTGTGATATTTTCATGATCTTATTAAGGCCTTTCTTGGTCACATATGGAAAAGACAGTGGCCCTTAGTGTGAGTAGTTAAAAAATAACAGTATTTTTATATTTTAAGTGAGCCGACTGTGTCTTGGCAGTCCTTGCGAATCTTCTAATGGCACTCAATCACGGGAGCTTGCTCTAATTCAGTTTCAAACAAGCATTGTTTTGTCTTGTGGTTATGAGTAGTAGTAGTAGAATTTAAATTATCTGTAATGATTATAATTCCTAGTAGTTCTAGTGACATGTGGTAATAATTAGTAGTAGTAGTAATAGTAGCATTATACCCAGGCAGGCAGCTAAAGTGGAAGCCCTATGGCATTTGGGAGGCAGGAGTGAGAAGAGAGTGAAGAGGGCTTGAGCTTGTGCCTGAAGAGCTGAAAAAGGATGGTGGCCTGCATTATCGATCTTCTAATACTGACAGCATCCAGCTGCAGCACATCAAAATAGCCCCCAGCTAAACCTAAGCAAGCAGTGCTCCACGTGCATGGTACAGACGCGCGCACACAACTCAGAGGACTAATTTGAATGACCATTTACTCTAATATGCAGCCTATTAAACCTATTTACATCAGTTTCTGTTAGTATTTAACAGTGAATGGAGACGAACAGAGAGAATGAAGCTGTACTGGAGTCGAATGAATGCTTCCCAACAACTTCACAGATGCAGTGGAGTGTGGCTTCAGTACTTTGACAGAAAGGCCCCACGGGGTTTGGGGTGGCAGGGGGAAGAAAGAAAAAGGTGGAAAGAAAGGACAGAAAGTATCAGTCAAAAATGGCTCTTCATCCTGGTGTACACACTTTCTCACTCACGTGTTAACACAGATATGCACTGTATTTCAAAACTGCATTCAGAATTCAGCTTGTTCCCTTTACACTGGAAGCCTATTTTCTACCTGTGCCATTTCATGTGTACCCTCTTTTACCATGAATAAAGAGTTTACAAAAAACATTAATGTATTCAAAATATTGGCATCCCTGTGCAGTGAGTGCGAGTCAAGGGAGACAGGATATAATCACTCATGTCGGGCTCCCTGAAGTGACGCACTGCAGAACCAGAGTTAGAAAACACAAAGTCTCTTTATTGAAAGTCCACAGCAAATGTGAGCTCACTGAGCTCCAAACTCAAACCAAGTACTCCAAACGAAACTAGAAAGGTTCTAGGAAGATCCGTCTTCCCACGTGAATGAA
>JBBPCZ010000001.1:26031232-26043574 GCA_037974445.1 Brycinus macrolepidotus
TTGAGTGGTTGCCCAGGGTGAAAGGGGATGGAGGGGAAGGAAACAAAAGCACGCGCGTACTTTGAATGCACGCTCGTCCTTTTTACTCGACCCATTTTGAGTGGCAGGCGGTCTAGAAATATACATGAATGAGGTTTTTTGCTGGCTAAGGTGTTGCCACGGTGTGTGTGTGTGTGTGTGTGGTGGGGGGTGGTATATCAAAGACGATACGTCACTGCGATCCGCTCGGATTGGCTGGATTTTGTTCCTTTCTGCTCAGATTTTGCGAGCGCGAGCAGGAGGACAGCAGGATCATCCCAGCAGATCGAGGCAGGTAATAACTGTGTCTTTTACTGTCATCAGCGTGATAATAATTCATTAGAATAATTTTAAAAAGGTGATCGGAACATGGCGAGGGGGAGTCCCGCGTCAGACAGGCTGGCTGAGGGTTGTTAAAGTCGCGCAAACGCGCGTGAGGAGGAATGCCGCAGTTTTATCCACCGCATGTCTTCTGAATATCGTGTCTGTTCTTTTTTTCTCCCATCGGATCAGTTCAGAGATTCAATTAACCGGAGGAGATTTTAACTAGATTATAGCTTGCTGTCATCAGAGCAGCGGGCCTGCTTACGGATCGAGGTGGGGGGGTCGAGATATCTGCACGGGAAAAACTTCAACACCACCACCTTTCCGAGACTGTGTTCACAGTTTGGGGGAATGATATAGGCGCTGTGCACCAACTCTCCAAGCCATTTGTTATACCCTGGGTTTTAGATGGCAAGGCTGCACCGTGTAGGAGATTTCATTGGCGTTTCCCCATCCTTAAACGTTTTAACGCTCACTCTGCATTCTTTATTGGATCTATTTCAGAGGCTGAATCCAGAGGGGTCTCTTCCGTGCAAGAGGAATGATTGCAATATAGAGGCAGCGGAGAATTGCTCATCAACTGCCATCACCTCGCTTGTTTGGGTGTGTGTGTGTGAGAGAGAGAGTGTGTGGTTTGGAGGGGAATATACGCTACACAAAGAGGACTAAATGAATGCCGGGACCTCCTCCTCAGACAGACTGGCTCTGGCCATGCCGCCCTGCGGCTCCAACGGGACTGCGTGGCCGGAAGGCGCGTGCATGGCGCGCGTGGATCAGCTCATTCAGGCGCTCTCGTCCACCGTGGTGCTCTTCGTGCTCGTGGCGATGATCGCCGCCGTCATCTCCGTGTCCCTCACCACCTTCCACTTCCACAAGAGCAAGATGAAGAAGCGCAAGATGCAGCGCGCACAGGAGGAGTACGAGCGCGACAACTGCAGCCCCCGGGCGTCCAAGGGCAAGCAGCCTGCGCCCCGGCAGTGCGTCGTGGAGAGACCCGCGGGGCCGAAGCAAGCCAAGAGCGAGACCCTTAGCCACGTCAGCCCCAGCGTCGCCAAGGAAGAGCCCGCGGAGAGCACGAGACACGAGGCGCAGACGTACGACGACCACTTGCTCCAAGCCGTGGCCGTGTCCTGATAAGCGCGCGCGCATTGTCTGACTCTGTAAATACGTGCCGTGTATTATAAGTGTATTACACGCAATGGGGGGTGGTTGGGTGTGTGTTGGGATGAGGGGTGGGGGGTCATACAGATTCAGATACACGCATGAACAGTGAGAAGAAATCTTCTTCTTCTTCCACAGGAGCCCTTTGGGTGGGGGGGAGGAAGGAGGGGCGTAATAAACAATTAAATAATAAAATAACGGACGCATCCTTCACGCTAATTGATTTGTGGTGGTCTACAAGACTGTATCACCATCTGTGCGGACGGGATTGATTTTCTTCTTTCATCCATGCAAATGAACTCTGCTAAGACGAGGACGAGCCTAATTGTGAGTGGCATCATGCCGTTGGCTGGATCTCCAACGGCTGATGGACTAGCTTGGGACTAGTTGTGATAAACGAGGCGAGGCTGTGAGTAAGATATATATACATATATATCTTTATATTTCTTGCCTAAGTCAGGTTTCAGGTTCAGGCCTCTGTAATGTAGAGGGAGGGGGGTCTTGTAAATCTCGTACAGCAGCTTGCTGGACACTGTCCACTCCTTTAGTGCTGAAATGTGGACTAACTCACATTAACTGCTCTTCTCCATGTAGGATTCTCCCTCGCATCACCTTTTATAGTATCTCACCAATACAATACCTTTAGTTAGGTTTCTCTTTTTAAAAAGAAAAGAAAAAAATCCTGCGTGTCAGTTTTAGGCTAAAGCGTTACTTCAATTCACGTCCAGTAAATTAAGGTATTAAGGTTTCCCTTGTAACTTAAAGCCTTGTCAGAAGGAGAGCTGGAACGATAGGTTTTGCCTTTCTGCCTTTCTGTCCTGGCATGACTAAGCGTGCTGGTTTAACCCCCTTAAATCTTCCCTTCCCCACAGACTGTTACTGTGGGATTAGCTGCTATTAGTGGTAGTATTGTTTTGGTAAAAAGTGCTGATATATATATATCACTTTAGTTATGCTACAGATACTTGCTTTGTTTTGTACTTTTGCTCAAGATTCATTCTAAAAAATAATCCTTATCTCTTTTATTATGGGATTATAATCTTAGAAGTGTCATTTATAGCCTGTAGTGAATAAAATCTTTCAAAAGCAGTGTTTTTCTGTACTTCCTCGACGTTGTGTTTAACCGATCATAGAGTAACACTATAACTGACAGCAATTTGAACAGGTTCTTTTATTTTTCAGGGTTCTTATTTTCAGTGCAATAAAGAATCGTGTAAATGGATGTGTGTCCTCATTGACATTCTACACAGAGTCTCATTATCGTGACATGCTCTGCTTTGCAAATTGAACAGGCGTGAGGAAAGCAAGTGAGTGAGGATTAGAGCTGCTGTGGAATTACCGGAAGTTATGCAATGCTGTCAAATTTCCTTCCAATGTGATTAGAAATTTTAGCTTTTTTCTCACTGGTGATGGGTGAATAAGCATCAAATTGTATCCTGGGACTGCTCTGTTGTTTTGGTTCCAACAAATGTCTGTCTGTCCATCAGGTTTATGTGAGGAACGCTGGAAAACATCTCACACTTCCAGATTGTCATATGGGCTTGAAGTTACAGGGGAAGCAACTTTTAAGGAAGCACCCATCAGTTTTAATCTTCACGTCTGCACACTCCATGTCTACTTTACGATACTGTGTGGAAACTGAAGTGCACTCCTAACTCAGAAGATGTTTCTTAAAGCCATTAAGAACAGTATTATATTACTGTCACCTGCACTCTAATACCACCTGTTCAATTCCTTTAGGAAGCCAAGCTCTGATCCATTTCAGCTGCACTTAAAGTGGCTATTGCCTACATTCTTCTCATACCTGTATTTTCCCACATGAGTTCTTGTATCATTTTTCTAGCCTGACACACTCCTTATGTGTGATTGGTTTTAGTGGAGAGTAATTGCCCGGGGAAGAAAAGAAAGGTGGTGGGGTGTGGTGGGAGGGTAGGAGAGCTTAGGGAGAAGGGAAAACTTCTAAAGGCTGAACAAAGTTTTAGGCACCTGAGAAAAGACATTTACAAACCTATTTATCTGGGGAGTAAGTAATAAATACACGTAACGTTAGTGATTTTATGAATACAGTTGTGTTTGTTTAACCATTTCTAACCCTCTCCTCCAGCAGTTTATTTGCAGGTGTCATCCAGTACCCAGTTTGTCTTATCTGTACTTTTTATGATAAAACTGTATTCCTCTAACCATCTTGAAATATATAACCTACTTAAAACACAAAAGCTTTTATTTTTTTGCATTTGTTTAGTGTTATCTAGTGTTTATAACAAGCAAAAAACACACTAACTGCCCAGCTGAATTATTTTAAATAAATTGCTTAGGTGCTTGAGACTTTTGCAAAGCACTGTATAATGTTTAGTTTTTTGTGATATCGCAACAACTATTAATTCAAACTGAGCATTTTTGCAGCTTAGTTTCCAAATATGAACCAGATGGACTGGAGCATATGCGTAATTTACGCTGAGAATGTGTACCCACCTGTTTTTGTCGAGGGCCATTTTGTCCCCATCACTTTTGAAAAGATGAGTTATAAAATATGCTATTCATTCAGTTAACTCCATTATGATGAACGTTTTATGCAAGTATTACAAAGATAAAAGTAGAGGGAGGAGATAAAAGTGCAGGTTTTGCATATACTTTGTTTTTAAATAATAACACAATGTAAAACACAGATTATGTTCTGTTAACTCAGATGTTCAATGAAGTCAACATTTTAAGGCAACCTAGTTACTTTCTTTTTTAATCAAATATTTTTTTTGAGCATAGCTGCATAGCACTTGAACTAACAGGTTGAATTCAAAGACCAATGAATTGTAGGAGTATTGTATGACCAAATTATGAAAATTATACAATTCTAAACAAATGCCTATGTTCATGAGATGAAATATTACCCAGCAAGTTGAATTCTAAGAGTATTGTATTATAGATCACTTTGATGAAAGGCCTTGAAACATTTGCCATTGAGCTAAACAAAACATTTTTTAGCCTGTGTGGTAAACTTAGCAAGCAGTAACATGCCCATCATTCTCAGAACAAAACACTTATATCTCCAAAATGGAGGACGGGGAAACCTGTTCCTGACATTTAATGTAAGTTTATGCAACCTTGCCTGTTGGTAAATTCTTCCAGGCTGCTGGTAATTTCAAATAATGTAAAAATGATATAAGGATTTGGCCAAACAGTAACAATATGAAAGGAAAATTATAGCGAAACAGTTCAATCTAAAAGCATCAGTTATTTCTGAACTTCTGAACTTCAAATGCACAAAACATGTATATATACTCAACTCACTTTAAGTTTAAATACTGCTTTAACCTACTACTATAAGTGTAGGCCACTGTCCTCCTACTGAGCTATAGAATCCATTGCATATTCATAAGATGAGTGAAGGTGGGGACAGGAGAGTGGAGTAAAAGCTGTTTGATGTGCCTGCCCAAACTAAATTCAATTACCCTTCACAAATAAGATAATGATCATGCCTCCATCTCTGTTGAAAGGCTAAGTGCTCAACTGGAGCAAGTTCCATTGAGTGCAATGGTAACAATAGTGGCCAAGATCTGAGTGCATTAATAGGAAGGAATGCCTCCGGGATTTCGGTCGTCTTAGCCATGCTGGTATTGTTTGCTGGCTCTGTGCTTTCTTTTTCAAGCCAGCTACAGCTGATTTGAGTGGAGAATACCTGACCTCGGCAAACTTCTGCCCACCAGACTATTTTTTCTCCCTGTCTCATTCTCCCTCTCATTGTGTGTGGGCCGACACAGTCATGAGCAACGCATTCCACACATAATATAACACATCTCTCAACCCACAGCACTTTCAGCGCAGGTAGCATGTGTCAGCAGTAGAGTGTTATCAACACAACCACTCTCTCACAGGGAAGAAGTGGGCTGTGGAGGACAAACCACCAAGATATCAGCTCTGACAGCCATACATTATAGTCGTGGGTGGCAAAGTGCTTTTTCTCTAACTTCTGCTTATTGAATTACCCGCTCTTTTAATGGGCTTGGTAATCAGGCTGGCCAGTAAAACCATCTCACACTCTAAGTGCTTCGAAATCACGATCTCCATGGGAGTGTTCAATGCATATGGAGGCTTTCAAACCTTTCAAAGGTAGATAGTGGACCACTTTTGATGGGGTTTTGACTTTTTCTTACACTGGCACAGGGCTTGTAAAGTATGATATTAACAGCTGCAACTACATTTAATTACATTACTTAACAGCTTTTTAAAAAAATCTATTTAAACACCTGAAAAATCTAGAACCAAGTGTGTAAATTACAAACAATATTTCATCAGAATATTACAGATTTTGTCAAAAGTGAAAAAGGGCATACTTATTACCTATATAGAAAAACAGTAAGATTTAATCACTGAAAAGTAGCAGCCTTTAATCTGTGCTTTGTACTGATTCAAAGACCAGTCTGATTGGGTCAAAAAAGACTTGAATGGCAGAACTGTCAATTTAATCAACTGGGCCCATACAAATACATGACCTTAAGTAATCAACATCATTTCCAATTGGCAGTAAACCAAAAAAGTTATGACTGACAAATCAGCGTAACAGACAGCAAATAGACTTCTGTTCATTATTGCTGCATCACCTGGAGATAAACTGTGTTGTTGATTTTGAGAAATAGGTACAGGATTGTTCATAAATAATTGGTTTCGGAAATAATGGCTATGAGGAAAAAAGTGCTGAATGTCTGTTTTAACATAAATATATATAGGCTGAACATTTAATGCATAGTCCCCCTCATGAGACCATATGTAATTAGACAATTAACACAGTCTCTGTAGTCTGCCATTGCCTGAAGTCTGCACTCCATAGATCCCATCCTGTACTCCCATCCTTTTGATAGCTGTCTTGTCGATGAATTAAGTCTCAAATGGTTGGCCAGGAATCAACTGAGCAGCCAAATGTCGAGTTCATTGAGGCCCTTTGAATTAGATATTGTATGAACCCCTTACACAGAAAACAGTGCAAAACAGCTGAGTTATTCTTAAAATACAGCAGTGAAGAAAAGGAGCCTGGACAAGCTGACACATCCTCCTGGCCTTTTCCTATGTTCCCTTCTATTTCACTAATGGTATAAATATTATACTGATATAAATATTCTCACATTGTAACATAGCAACTTACACCACATTACCCCACTGTTAATTATATACTGCACATCCTCTGTCCTGTTGCTGCTATTATTTCTTATTTACATTTATTATTTATTTCTGTCTACCTCCGTCCTACATTTTTGCACACCTTACATCTCCGCTGCTAGAATCTGTCACAATATTGTATTCACTCAACAGTCAGCTGCTAAATGTTGTCTTGTCCTGTTGTTTTGTTGCTTGTGTTTTTTTTTTGCACTCTCTCTTGCTCTCTTTGCGCTCTGTGTAGTCCTTTCCTGCACTTATGTAGTCTTATGGTGTTTCTGTTTTTGTTCTTGTGTTGCTCCATGGTCCTAGTGGAACATTGTTTCGTTTCACTGTGTACTGTGTGTATATGGCTAAAATGACACTTAAACCTACTTGACTTGACTTGACTTAATATTCATTGATTAATTTCATATCCAATAGACTGAAGAACAGAGCCACAACATTTTGTTGTGTACCTGTATATATATCCACAGTGGTCATACATATATATATATTTCCTCTATGTACATATACACATACATATATATATATATAGGTTATATATACACATATATTTGCATACACATACAAATTTCTATATTTATATTTTTTGTATTAGTTATAAAGTGTACTTTTTATCTTGTTGTGTTGTATAGCTTTTAATCTATTGTTTTGCTGCTCTTACCTTTGTACTGTCCACTTTCTGCTGTAGCAATGCAAATTCCCCACTTGTGGGACTAATAAAGGTTTATCTTATTATCTAAATATTTATGGGCTGACCTGTGTTTTGTAATGGTGCCAGTACATAAGAAGACAGTAAGGAATTAAAGGCACCATTTTTGTGTTCAGATTCTCTGGGGCTTCTTCTGTCCTCTTGATCTGCTCTATTTACATTTCTTCCATGCATTTTGTAATGCTGGTATGAAATTTAACATCAGGTGAACCTGTTATAACCTCCAGCATTACCTCCTCTATACTTCCTAAGGCAAAGATAAACACTAGTTGTTGGTTTCATTCTTTAATTTACCAATTAAAAACATTTTACAGTGATGCTTTAAAGGGCCGACATTAATGTGAACAAATTCCTTGCTTTTGAAATATAAGTGTTTGGTCTAATATGCAAACATTTAGATATGTTAGTCTTAAAGGCACAGTAATATGTTTCAGTTTAGTTCCTATAAACATATTCGTATAGTGTTTTCCTACCATTAGTAGTGACACAAATAAAGCTGACAGAAATCCAGTGTTATCTAATTCTAAAGAATATAAAAGGTAGATATTCACATACATTTGGTACATTAGCCCACACTAGAGTCATTAGTGTGGGTTAATAAATACAAGAAATACAGTTCCCTTAATAAAGACCTATAGATTCACAGTTACCCTCACAAACTACATAAGTAAGGGTGATTTGCATAGAATATCAGTTTCAGAATGCTAAAAGAAAGCTCTTTTCATAAAATGCCTGCAGAATAGTTCTTTACAACACTTTTACTTTACCCACTCATATTATCATATAATTACATCTCTTACAAGGCTGTCTGAGGAAGCTCCACAGTTCAGAATGTGAGTATTCTCTGAAAATTGCCATCACCCTTCAGAAAAAGGACAGAGCCCCTCAGATTTCCTAAAAATGAAGGTTATGCTGAATACATAGTCAAAATACAAGGGAGTGAAACACACAATGAGCTCACTGTGGAGGGTCAATATTCATTCGACAACGAGTCAAACCATGCTGGAAGGAGTGACACAATGAAACATTCAGTCAGCTGATTTCAATATAATATTGCATGCATTTTACATATTGAGGACAGAACACGGACTAGAAGGACTACAGCTAACGTTTGAATGCCATGCAGCATCCATTTGTGTATCCCAGATATTAGTTTATCACAGAGAACATAGATTTCATTGCCTGTGAAAATAGTTTGTGTGTGCTTAAAATGTGGTGATTGTGTCTCAACATCTCATCATTGTCTGATTACTATTATTTATATATATTATTTATTAAACTTCCATTTGAAAGCTTGTGCTTTACATTGTGTGAAAGAAACATCAAATTAAGCAATTACATTGGTTTATTGTGGTTCAGATTTATCTATAGTATTAATACCCCAGCATTTTTGTATTTAGTATGTATTTCATATAGAATATTATGCAGATTTTTTATTTAACATTTATTTAGACTGTTATTAGATTGTTCTTGTCTCTGTGTCTCTGTGCATCTGTACAGCTGTAACATAAGCTATTTCCTCTGGGATCAATAAAGTTCTTTGATTCTGATTCTGACCTTTAGTGTTGTACTGGAGATTTGAGGCTAATATAATAGATAATATAATAACTGTTGGCCATTTGACTACATTTGAGGTAAACATGATTTTTCAAACATCATGTGAGACACTAAAATACTTTTTAGTTGTAAATCTGTTTGCTGTCCAAATACTCTCTTACTGTATAGTGCTGAGAGCATGTCTCAGGCTTGCTCATGTGGAAAAGGCAATAGTGCAAGTGA
Organism: Brycinus macrolepidotus; assembly: GCA_037974445.1. Classification (NCBI taxonomy): domain Eukaryota; kingdom Metazoa; phylum Chordata; class Actinopteri; order Characiformes; family Alestidae; genus Brycinus; species Brycinus macrolepidotus. Next base: position 26,040,375 of record JBBPCZ010000001.1, read on the forward strand.
ATAACCTTCATTGATTAGGAATAATAAATAGCCCATTATTCCACACCATGAGTGTTTGCTTTATTGATCCCATTTTGCAGTAGAGTCCAAATACACACTGAGAATGCATTAGTATTTCCTTTATCTGAAACCAACATAAATATACTAATAATGTAAGTACAAAAACCCATTCATATCACTTAACCAGTAAGGAATAGCCAAATTAGCTCTTTGGGAAAATACACACAGTGTATCTTTGTGTGTGACCTTGAAAAGTTCATGTTGTTTCCCAATCCTTATGCTGTTATTTTTGACCAGTGAAATAAAAGGAAGCAGGGCAGAGTGTCCAGCATGATGGTAGCATCTGGACAGAGACTTGAATGGAGTCAGGGGATGTGCATCGACCCAGATGCTTTAAATGGAGGTTGGAAAAGCCTGTTGTGTATTGGTTGTCACAGCCCAGATCCTGGACTAAAATGTATATTAGCCAGGCCGCAGTACACATACGTTAGAAACTAAATGTTTTTACATTAAAGCTATTAAATCAAGTTGAAGTTGCAATCACAGTTCAGTTCCTGAGATGCCCTGAGTAGTGCTAGAAAGATGCTACTTGCATCGTAAAAAGTGTGAGAGGAGCAATAATGCAAGCTGTTCAAAAAATAAGGAGAAGGATATGCCTCAATGGCCCTCATGACAAGTGAGTAACTGCATGAAAACTGACCATATTCATACATCAACAACCTGTAAAAATGGACTGTAATTACAAAGCCAGGCCAAATATGGGCCAAAGAGCCAGCTGCAGATACAGAAAGGCCACTTCAGAAACAAAATGAACAAGGCAGTCCTCTGGAGAGAAATACAAATGGTTGAATCTGTGAGAGACAATAATTTCAAATGCCTCAATAGCATGGGTCATTAGTTACTGTAGTTGGGCCATATGGCATATTTCAGACAGTTAGCCTATGCTCTAAATTTCAGCGAAAGAAGAACAGTCTCTCCCACAGAACCCTGGGCAATCCCTCTACAAAAACTGGTGAATTAAATGCAAGAAAGCATAATTAGAAAACAACCTCTTGGTCATCAGTTCCATGTTCCTTCAAAACTGTCTAGAGTTGACAAAACGAATTTGTTAACTGGGACTGTGAAATGAATGTAACTATGCTTAATACATTGCTCACTTTAGAACTAAACTCTCATCGACAGCAACACAATATAGTGCCTGAAGCTCCATTATATTACAGTGACAAGTATGAAAAGTTTTAACAAACCAAACTGAAATTTAGTTGTCCATTTTCCACCTTGTGCGTCCACACTCTTTGGTTGGATGTGGCCGTAGGTCTGTGTGGTTTAGACCTTGGGTCATTGTATGTTGAAACAAAACCCAGTGAATCTGGAGGCATTTTCAAGGTTCAAGGATCAGGGTTACTTTATTATCATCTGCAGCTGTGAACATGTACACAGTGTGATGAGACGTTTAACCATGGACCATGGTGCAACCTATAGTAACATTCAACAAAGTGCAAGGTACAACAGAGACAATACAGACAACTTGATAAACAGACACCAAAACAATGTAACTGTATAGTAGTCTAACAGTATAGTGTGAACGGGATGTAAACCTTCCAGAGTGACTAGCATTGCCCCATCAGTGTGATTATTGAACAAGAGGCAGTTAGCAGCATTAAACAAAGTGCAAAGGAAGACAGAAACAATACAATAAATGGACAATATAGCAATGTAACATTAGTGTGAATGGAATAATTCTGAGATAACACAATAAACAGACAATACAGCAATGTAACAGTATGAATAGACAAGGCAGCAATGTAACATTAATGCCTCTAGCACTTCTAGTGCTTTTCCAGGGTGGAAGGGTGTACATTCTGATGAATGTAAAAATGAATCTATTAATTCCAGAGGCAGTCATGCATGCCTAAGCCATGACATTGTTTTTACATGTTCTCTAGGTCCTCACTCTGGTAGAGGTTTATGTTTGTTATGTTTGACTGTATACTGACCAGTTACCCTACTTAGTTTAATGACTTTTCTTATCATGAGATATTTTCATTTTGCAGCATACTTTCCATAGTTCTGTCTACTGATTTCACTAAAATATGTTGTGAAGTTGTTGTTTGCTTGTTAATCTGCAAAGTTCTGCTCAGCAGTTTTTTTTCCCCATGAATGCATCTGTTTGTGTCACGTCTGGTCCGTCTCGGTCAAGCCCCCAAAGGAGTCCATTGCCCGAATACTAACAAAGCAGCCCTGGACACAAGGAATCATGTCATGTATGTGTGTGTGTGTGTGTGTGTGTGTATGGTCCTCTCGTGCAGTTAGCTGGTTGCTAGGCAAGGGAGGACAAGTCCACCTGTAAGTAGTTTAAGTTGATGACTCCTCGTTATAGAGATCATTGTTCCTGTCGTGTGATTGGTTGGTTACGTGTCTGTGTCTCCTTAAAGCCATGCCGGTCCAGAGTGTCACGCACACCGGCCACGTGACGTGCTCCAGGCACCAGAATTAGGCGCGTTACGTACTATATAAACAAGGAAGTGGAGGTACTCATTGCTCAGTCATACTCTTCTGATGCCCGAGCCGACCCAAACCAACCCAGCTACTCTACGGTACCGTGAGTACAACCCAAACCCTCTTCTCCTTGTCTTGACTGTGTGTATGAGTGAGAACTCGGATTTCCTGGTGGAAATCTCTACTCCTTCGAGAGAGTTCTCAGAGCAATGCGTGGTTAACCTAACTCGCTCGTGTTACTCCGCGATTGGGTTTTTCCGCCACGCTACACTGGGCAAAGCGTGTCAGACTAGTCTCCTGACACAGAGAGTCAGTGCGTGGACACCGATAGTCTTCTCTAGTTCTTGCTATGCATGTGTGGGGTTTGTATAAGTTTAGTTCTGTTTGTGCTCATGTCTATATGTTTGTTTCAGTCAGCAGAAGCCCACTGAGATCTCTGGAGTGCTTTCTGCTAAGGACTGTTTCCCTAGTAGCAGTGGGGAAACCTTCTCTCTCTCTAGCCATGCTCTGTTGGGACTGGTTAAGAGCTCCATGTGCTTATGTTTCACTGTCACCCTTTCGTCAAAGCTGTCTACGTCTCCGCTCATACCGCAGACGATTCCAAGGACAGCGTGTGCTGTCTGTGCAGCGATACTTTCCTAGTGGCAGTAGGAAAGCAGTCGTGATACAGACAACACTCCTCTGGACTGGAAACGTTCCCA
>JBBPCZ010000001.1:26044374-26057599 GCA_037974445.1 Brycinus macrolepidotus
TATAAGTTCAGTTCTGTTTGTGCTCATGTCTATATGTTTGTTTCAGTCAGCTGAAGCCCACTGAGATCTCTGGAGTGGTTTCTGCTAAGGACTGTTTCCCTAGTCTCTCTAGCCACGCTCTGTTGGGACTGGTTAAGAGCTCCATGTGCTTATGCTTCACTGTCACCCTTTCGTCAAAGCCGTGTACGTCTCCGCTCATACCGCAGACGATTCCAAGGACAGCGTGTGCTATCTGCGCAGCGATACTTTCCTAGTGGCAGTAGGAAAGCAACCGTGATACAGACAACATTCCTCTGGACTGGAAACGTTCCCAGTGCATGATCATCCTCCGTGTGCCTTGAGAGGACTCTGGACTCTCACCGCCCCACTACGGTTTATTAGTGGGACCTAAAATGGGCTGGTTGGCTCATGAACTGTATCTGGCCTTGTAGCCATGTTTACCCCTTACCCTTCAGTGTGCTGAGCTTGTGTATGAGTCATTTAGGTTTGAAACCTCATTGTTAAATTTATGTTAAGGTCTTATAGTTAGGCTGTGGACTAAAGCTCTGTGTTATGCTATATGCTAAGCTACTTGACATGCTATGTGCTAAAGCTCTGTGTTATGCTATGTGCTAAGCTAGATGCTAAGCTAGATGTTAAGCTATGTGTTAAGCTACGTTCTATGTTAAGTGAGTTTTAAGTTTATGTTTGAATTCCTGGGTTGAGCTAAGTTGTATGTGAAGAGCTCTCCGAGCCTTTTGTCTTGATTGTTTTCATTAAAGACGTTATTTCCGCAAGACCGAACTCTCATTTCTCGGCTATCGGATCGGCCCAGGGGGGTGGCGATGGATACCCACAAAGTGGAAGCGGTGACTGAATGGCCTGAGCCCACGACGGTTAATGAATTACAGCGATTCTTGGGATTCGCTAACTTCCATAGACGGTTCATCAAGGGCTTTAGCATTGAGGCAGCACCGCTCACAAATCTGCTAAAAGGGAAACCAAAGATCATTTATCGTAGAGGTCGATGCTTCTGAGGTAGGTCTGGGTGCGGTGCTGTCTCAAGGCTATGGTGATCCTGCCGTTATACACCCCTGTGCCTTCTTCTCACGCAAGCTGACCCAAGCGGAGCGAAACTATGACATCGCGAATTGCGAACTGCTAGCGGTCAAAGCGGCATTAGAGGAGTGGCGCCACTGGTTGGAGGGAGCAAGATAACCCTTCACTGTGTTCACGGACCACCGCAACCTGGAATTCATTCGGCAGGCAAAGCGACTGTGTCCTCGACAGGCTAGGTGGGCCCTGTTCTTTAGCAGATTTGATTTTAAGATCACGTACCACCCAGGCTCTCAAAACGTCCAAGCAGACACCTTATCTAGACGTTATGCAGCTCCAGAGGAGCCTCAAGTTATAGAAACTATAGTAAAGCCAGAAGTGGTACTTTCCCCCATTCAATGGCGCTTAGATGTAGAGATAGAAAGGCTAAACTCTCGCAACCCTATACCGGACGGCTGTCTGGAAGGGAAACTTTACATACCAGAAACCATAAGAGAAGCCGTTACTGCATGGGCGCATAAGAACCCAGCTACAGGACATCCAGGGGTCCACCGAACCTTAGAGGTCATCAGTCGTAAGTACTGGTGGTCTTCCCTACAAGCAGACGTGGAAAGGTGTGTCCCTACCGGTGCCTCGGAGGCCGTGGTCCCACATAGCTGTGGACTTTGTCTCAGACCTCCCGGTGTCAAAAGGGTACATGGTGGTGTTGGTTGTGGTGGACCAGTTTTGGAAGGAGGTGCGGTTCCTTCCTTTTTGTTCCCTACCCACCACCTTGGAGGTGGCTGAGGCGCTCTTCCAGTCGGTGTTCTTGCTTTATGGCCTCCCGGAGGACATCCTGTCCGACCAAGGTCCCCAGTTTGTATCACGTGTGTGGTCTGCTTTTATTAAGAAACTGGGGGCTACTGTCAGCCTGACCTCGGGCTACCACCTGCAGTCCAATGGTCAGGATGAACTGTCAGTACAGGAACTTAGCCGGTTCCCCCGGGCTTACTGCCATGGGCGACAGCACGACTGGGCAGAGTTCCTCGGTTGGGCGGAGTACGCTCAGAACTCGTTGCGTCACTCCGCTACCGGCCTAACGCCCTTTGAGTGTGTGCTTGGTCGTCAACCCCCGCTCTGTCCCTGGGATGGAGAGCCTTCTGACCTCCCAGAGGTGGACAGTTGGTTTCGTCAGGCGGAGCGGGTGTGGGAGGGGGCACATACTTCCATCAGCCGGGCAGTGAGCAGATTCAAAAGGTATGCTGATCGGCAGAGGAGGGAAGCACCGGTATTCCAGGTCGGGGATAGAGTTTGGCTCTCCACTCGGGACTTGAGGTTGAACCTCCCCTCACGTAAGCTATCACCCAAATTTATGGGACCCTACGAAATTACGCAACAGATTAATCCTGTCACATTTAGGCTTTGTTTGCCTTCCCACATGCGAATTCATTCTGTGTTTCATATCTCACAGCTAAAACCTGCAGTGACGGGCCCTTTGGATGGAGGGGAGGTGGAACCCACACTCCCCGCAGCCATCGAGATTGAGGGGGCTCCTGCTTACAGGGTTAACCAGCTCGTGGACTCCCGGAGACGTCGGGGGGCGCTTCAGTACCTCGTGGACTGGGAGGGGTACGGTCCCGAGGAGAGGAGCTGGGTGCTGGCTAGTGAGATATTAAGCCATGACTTGATGGATGAGTTCCATTGTCAGCGGCCAGACAGGCCAGCTCCTCGCCCTCGGGGTCGTCCCCCTCGAAGGCCTGAAGGTGTTGCCAGGCTTGGTCATCGGAGACGTCCTCTGGCGGCTTCAGGAGAGATCGGGATGTCGACTCGCCTCCCCCTGGAAGCCAGTTCTGGGGGGGGGTACTGTCATGTCTGGTCCGTCTCGGTCAAGCCCCCAAAGGAGTCCATCGCCCGAATACTAACAAAGCAGCCCTAGACACAAGGAATCATGTCATGTATGTGTGTGTGTGTGTGTGTGTGTGTATGGTCCTCTCAGGCTTAGCAGCCAGCTGCGTGCAGCTTGCTCATTAGCTGGTTGCTAGGCAAGGGAGGACAAGTCCACCTGTAAGTAGTTTAAGTTGATGACTCCTCGTTATAGAGATCATTGTTCCTGTCGTGTGATTGGTTGGTTACGTGTCTGTGTCTCCTTAAAGCCACGCCGGTCCAGAGAGTCAGTGCGTGGACACCGATAGTCTTCTCTAGTTCTTGCTATGCATGTGTGGGGTTTGTATAAGTTCAGTTCTGTTTGTGCTCATGTCTATATGTTTGTTTCAGTCAGCTGAAGCCCACTGAGATCTCTGGAGTGGTTTCTGCTAAGGACTGTTTCCCTAGTCTCTCTAGCCACGCTCTGTTGGGACTGGTTAAGAGCTCCATGTGCTTATGCTTCACTGTCACCCTTTCGTCAAAGCCGTGTACGTCTCCGCTCATACCGCAGACGATTCCAAGGACAGCGTGTGCTATCTGCACAGCGATACTTTCCTAGTGGCAGTAGGAAAGCAGCCGTGATACAGGGCTGGTTGGCTCATGAACTGTATCCGGCCTTGTAGCCGTGTTTACCCCTTACCCTTCAGTGTGCTGAGCTTGTGTATGAGTCATTTAGGTTTGAAACCTCATTGTTAAAGTTATGTTAAGGTCTTATAGTTAGGCTGTGGGCTAAAGCTCTGTGTTATGCTATATGCTAAGCTACTTGCCATGCTATGTGCTAAAGCTCTGTGTTATGCTATGTGCTAAGCTAATGCTAAGCTATATGCTAAGCTAGATGCTAAGCTATGTGTTAAGATATGTTCTATGTTAAGTGAGGTTTAAGTTTGTTTGAATTCCTGGGTTGAGCTAAGTTGTATGTGAAAGCTCTCCGAGCCTTTTGTCTTGATTGTTTTCATTAAAGATGTTATTTCTACAAGAAGTTTCCTGCAAGCCGTCCTCACTCTACACCCCGACATGACAGTTTGGTAGCCCGTAGGTTTCTTTCCTTCAGAAAAAGTTAGTTCATAGTTAAGCATTTGCTCACTGTGTCCTTGATTCTTAATAAAAGAAAACGTTTGGTGATCAGAGATCTGCCTGAAGAGTGAGGCCTGAGTCAGCATCCGTAATGCAATGGGGAAATTATTCATTAAATGTTTAACTCAGACAAAACATTTCCAAACAGAGGAAAAACAGGTCCAAGAGCTTATCACATTCACATACTCTAAAACTTCACACACTCTCTTTCTTTTCCTTTTCTGTCATAATCTAGTTTCTTCCCCTTCTCTTATTGTTTCTGTTCAGCCCACTTCACACCCAGTCACATCCAGGAAAGAGTAAGAACTCTTCAAAGTGGTTAAAGTCTGTTGACATTGTGTCAAAATCATACTATTATAGTCTATTGCTGTTGCAAGACATCCAACAAATCACTGTCCAGAGAAAAACGGTAATTTGTTTTATGGTCCTGTAAGCTCCAGGTATTAACTGGGTAAAAGTGAGATACAAACATACTAGATAATCAAATTCCATTATTACTTTAGGTAAAATAATAGTACATTATCAGACTGTCTGGCTAAATGATACTGAAATGTCTAATAAGTTTTAGATTGTCACATCCGTGCTGCCTCTGCCACACCCCCAGAGGTCCAGTTCACCGGAGCTCTGAGCTGGGTATGTCCCGTCATGTCCCATAATGGTATGTCCCGTCATGGGAGGTCTGTGCATTTCTCGGCAACGCACCTGCCTCTTGTCAGTCCCCGTGTTCTCCGTAGAAACTACCTGCTTTAGTTTTCCCCTTGTGTCTCCAGGTGTCTCATTCTGTTTGTTAATTCAATTATTATTGTTTGTCCATTATTATTGTTCCTTGTGTTCATGTTTGTGCGGTCCCCAGTAGTCATTGTGCGGTCACCGACATGCAACCAACATCTGTCAGTCAAGCTTTCTCCCTTGCATGTGGGTCGTTATCTATGTTGCTCTCATAGACTGGCTGAGTGGACTGAGGAAGAACTGTGGTCTCTTTGGGTGTAAGAGGTTCTACTCACAAGATATGCCAGTGGACTTTTGACTTGGCTCTTGTGTGTGTTTCATATTTCATATTTCCATATTTCATATTTAACCAGCAAGGCTGGAACTACTCCTAAGTGGCTCTGCAGGGAGCAGAGCCTCAGACCCTTGTGCCCCTGGTGGCTCCTGGATAGGAGGAAATCAAATATCAGGACCGTATCATTGGGACAGAGGTCCTTTCCAGTGCTGAATGGGTCCCTTCACTGTGACTCAGAGAGAGAGTCTTCATGTGTTTCTGTTCTACCAAGCCCTTTGCCCTTCAGTGACTGTTTTGTGCCTTTTTGTGATTAAAGCCTGTTTAAGTTCTGTTTAACTCCTGCATCTGTGTCCTCCTTTCCTGAGCTGACATGACATAGATGTTATGTTAATAAAGGACACAGTAAAATACCCAATATTTGCATAATTATTTGCAGTAACAAGGTAGAGAGCATGAATTCTCACTAAATTTCACCATAATGTCTCATAAGCTAGAAAAGTGAATTGGAATAAATCAGTATATACGTAGCTGTGTAGTATGTACTTGAGTATGTATATCTGTCACGTCTAGTCCACCTCGGTCACGCTCCCAGCGGGTTCCGTCGCCAGAATATTAGGTAACCGTAAGTTCTGTTGCGTCCTAGTGACGTCATGTGTTGTTGTGTGTGTGGTCGTCTGGTGCCTAGGCAATCCAGGTATGAGTGCTGAGCCTCGTTAGCTCATTAGCGGGGTTACTAGGTACCTGACGACATGTCCACCTGTCTTGTGTTTAGATTTAAGTATGCCTTGTTAGAAGATTATTGTCTGTGCCATGTGATTGGTTGTCTGGGTCTATCTCCTGAGTATAAAGGCCAGCCGAACTGGAGGAAAGGCATGCGGTCACCAAGCTTCTCCACCAAGCTCTACCATGCTGCTGCTTGGGTTTGTCTTCTTTGTTACTTTGTTTGAAAACTGTATCTAACACCTATGCTTATAGAGAAGGAGAAACGGACTTGTCAAGAGTGCTTCTGCACTGGGTTCAACTATCATGCTCTAGGTGGCAGCTGGAGAGCGGATTCGTACAGGAGAACCAGCGCGGGCTGAGACGCCCCCGTAGGCATACACAAGTGTCAATGACAGTCTGCCTTCTTTCTGTGTCTCCCCCCTTGTGTATGCAGGTGTGAACTGGTGAGCAGCCCTCACCCCCACTCCACTCCACTGCAACCCTACTGGCCACCATTACGAGTGTGCCTAAAAGTATCTAGCTACTCGGCAAAGGAGCCGAGCACCTCCCCCCTCTCGTGAGCCTGAGTCCTTTTTGGAGCGAACGTCCTCCGGGATCGGTCCCAGCGTTTGTCCTTTTGTGAAGCTTGTTTTGTTTGGAGCTCAGTGAAGCTCAACTCTAGTACTTGTGTTCATGAAAAAAACGCTATTGTATCTTAAGCTGTCTCCCGCAGTTGTGTCCACCTTGCACGCCCGACATGACAATATCAGAGTAATTTGAATAGCCTTTCTCGGTATTTCTCTCAATTTTACTCAAAATAACTACACAGTGCTGTAAAGTTTGTAACACTTTTGTACATCATTCGAATACAACAGTCACCCTTTACATTGTGTGAAATGTTCATGATGAATAAATCAATAGAAGTGCCCAAAAATGTCTTAGTATTCTCCTGTAAAGTTACAATTTTGGAGATACTTGTGTTTTATAGCAAAGTGATGATATGCAGGTATCCACCACGAATAATGAATAATGATATAAAACTGTTGATATAAAATTTGGAGTATAGGACACACTATCCTTTCTCCACCAGCTGGCAGCTTTTGTGAACACACATCACTTACACATGCAGCAGGTCATTCCTGGTCCAAGATGCTGCATTTGTCTGAATCACAGCAAATGTCATGTAAGGTGTGCAGATGCTTAACTTTTGATTTGGAAACATCAAAATTCAACACACCACTTTTTGTTGCTTTGTGATTCATGAAGCAAAGATGCTTGCACAGAAACACTGCATAACACAGAAACATTTTTTTCACATATTTTGAAATTTGCAGCTACCTTTTACCTTTATGTATATGTGTTTCTGCATATATGTGTGTGTGTGTCTATGTGAGTATATCTGATACGAAAATCAGTTCCTTCATAGCTATTCCCTAAGCATCTGTTCACCACATCAGCAGAGAAAGTCATGCATAATAATGCTTCTAAGGCCCTAAAGACATGTAAGTAACTGATCGAATACATACAAGAGCCTACGCAAGGGGTGAGAGGTATAAGCTACTGGTATTGCACATGAACAATTTTGGCCCTTATAGATGCTGCTGCTGTTTACAATCTGACAGAAACGCATTTGTTAGGCAAACCTTATTGTTTCCAACCAAAATGTGTTAAATAAGAGTACTACTCTACCCTTGCTGAATTACAAATATGATTCTCTTGAATAAAAATGAAATATATGTTCATATTAAGGCCCTGTGGGTTCCTATATCAAGCATTCACCGTTCTTAAAGGCTTCAGGTGTGTTAGAAGCTGGGGCAGAGCAATAATGTGCGGCCCCAAAAACTGATTGGAGAATCACTGCTTTAGGGAACCAAAAGTTGTTCTTCTATAACGCTCCAAAGAATCTTTATTGGCACTTTTATTTTTAAGAGTTCAGGGAAAGCGTTCAGTCATTGTTGGTGAAAAGATACAGGTTTTCCTGACAATTCATCAATCGTGCCGCTAAACACTTATCTGCACAAACAGACCAGCTTCCTCATAAATAATAGTGTAATCTGTGCAAAACAGAGGGCATACCCAATGGCATAAGCATGTGAAGCAAGCTGCTATCTGGGAAATGGATGAACACACATGTCCATCACAATGCACGACTGTTCGAGTGATAAAATGAGTGACGAAAACGTAATTAGTATAAGGAACGACAGGCTCCGCTGCAGGTCATAGAAAAAGTTGTGAGGGAAATCTTGTTGGCTAAGTAGGACCAAGAGCCAGCATGAGAACAGGTAACCTGTCATTTTCACAACAGATACTTATAGAAAGAAGGAGGTAAACAAACAATATTCTAGACACTATTATTTTAGCCAGTGTTCTGTTTGCATCCTGATTTGTAACCCACAGTACCAAATATTAAAAAAATGCTAGTCAAAAACACAGGAAGCACACCACTGTATGGAGTGGTGCCGAAGTACAAGCCTTTGTGTATCAACCTTAACAAAGATAACATATTTTTATAATGTATCCAGTGAGATCATTGGACACTCCACAAAAGGGCTTCAAAAAATGCTTCACTGCAGGTCATGCAAAAAGTTTTTAGGGAAATCTTGCTGGCTAAGCTTGTGAATCTGGAAAGTAGGACCGCGGGCCAGCAGGAAAACAGTTAACCTGCCATTTTCACAACAGATACATCATATAGAAGGGGGGTTTATGCAAGGAGCCTGACAGGAAAGTGAAGACTCAGCATACTTCAGTGCAGTGTGGCACCGTGCAGAAACGGAACTCTTCCAGGCAGCAACATGATGACTGATGCCACTCTCAACTCTTCCACCACTACTCAGAGTTTCATGATGCTCCTCATATCCGGAAAGTCTAAAAACGAAAAAGTACAGCAAACTTTAAAAGACCATATACTACATTTTTCTTGGACCTCAATAAGGTCCACTTATTAAGATGGTTTATGTACTAACAGCAATCATAATTCATTTTAACAGTGCAAGCTGAACGAGAGCTAAACTGCTGTAGGCTGACTAGGCTGATATTTGTAAATGTGTTGGTTTTTGTGACATTATAGTGACATGGATCCTAAATTGGTGAACTTTAGAATAAGCCACCATTTTACAACACCATGTTCTTGTTCATTATTAACTACTAAGGAAGAACACAATAACACATTCATTAGTAATGAGATATCATAAGTTTTACTTTCAATAATTTAAACTCCTTTTAGGAAGAACATTGACCATGCCTTCAAGTGGATTTCAAAGGTTAACTGTTCAGAGGAAACAGCACTGGCACACATGCAGCAAAAAAGAACAAGGTAAGAAAAAAAAACATTATAGACACTGGTATTTTAGCCAGTGTTCTGTTTGTATCCTGATTTGTTCTCTAAATAGGATATGAAAAAAGATGCTAATCAAAAACACAGGAAGGACACCACTGAGTACAGTATGGTATGGTGCGAAGCCTTTTTGTATTATAGTAATAAAGATAATAGCATGATTTTAGACACTGTTGGAAGAAAAGTGGAATATGCTAATTTAAGTGGTCAGTTTACCAGGTGGCATGTAAGAATCATCAAATAAGCTGTTAATACTCATTAAAACAGTAATTAACTAATAGTTATTATAAAGACTCCATAGTTAGAAAGTAGTTCTGTAGGAAGTCTATGAAACAGTAGGTGATGTTTACCTTACTAATTATTAGATCACTGTTACTTATTGAGTAACTAAGCAAAACTCCTTATTAGTTGATAGTGGTAATGTAAAGGCATTTTTCCATAGGCATACAGGAATCATGCTGTCCTTAAACTGTACTGCTATTGTCACGTCTGGTCCGCCTCGGTCACGCCCCTTTCGGAGTCTGTCCCTCGAGTTTTGACCACGTGCAGCCCTGGACACACAGTTATGACGTCATCTGTTGTAAGTGTGGCTACCGGTAGTCAAGCAGCTCAGCTGTTAGCACTAAGCTAATTAGCTGGGTTGCTAGGCTACCGGTGGCAGGTCCATGTGTGTGTGATCAGAGTTAACTGCTGCTTGTTTGAAGTTTGATAGTTTGCATCGTGTGATTGGTTGTGTCTGTCTGTCTGTGTCTGCCGCCCCGGACAGTTATTGCGTGGTCACCATCTAACATTCTGGTATCAGCTACCTTCCTGCTGTGTTCGTCTTCGGATTCATAATCACTTTGAAGAAGTGTTTAACCCCAGTCTGTGTGCACTAACAGTGCTGGACAGGAGAAGGACCAAGAGGAGGCCCATTGTGGAAAGCTACTCCAAGAGGGGCAACTGGAGCAGCCTTCAGGACATCAGCCACTAGCATAGTGGCACTAGGCTCCTTTGGACTTATCTATGCTCAAGTGACTGTTTACTTTCCATCTCTCTCTGTGCAGGCTTTAGGAGTGTTGAAACCATACCACTGTGGTTTGTACAGTGGCTTCGTGCGACAGGCTGGATAGCCTCAAACTTTACCTCGGCAGGATTGTCCGAGAGATCTCTTCCTGAGCTGCGTTCATTTATGCAGGAGTGTTGAATCTCCTGGAATGATTGCGTATCTGTGTATGGACATTCATATTTGTGTTTGGGAGCTCGGTGAGTTCTTTTCCTGTGTTGTGCTTCATTAAAGACTTTATTAAATCTTACGTTGGTCCTGCAGTGCGTCCCTACAGCACTCGACATGACAGCTATGGCATGGAACTTGCAGCACGCTTTGATTTTCCAGTGTATCTCAGCTCAGAAACTGTGTTTCTGATGTTTCTCTTCCCACAGTTTATGGCCGTTTGTCATCCCAAAACCGTGCCCCTGGAGTTGAACCAGTGGAAAGTTTTTTCTGTCAGAGCTGCTTTTGATAATGTGGTCTTTCATTATTTATAGTCTGGTTAGAGGTTTTATTTAAATTCGTTAGCACCATAGAAAACTTCCAGTGACATGTATTTTCAGCCCAAACAGATAGTAGTTCCTGTACTTCGCCAGCGTCCCAGTTGTTAGTTTGTATCTCCATTGTTGTTTTTTTGTGCGGACAGAAAAAAAACAATTGCCTCTTTCCATGTTGTGATGACCACATTTCAACCAATCAAAAAGCAGTAATGCAGTCAGTTTGGCTGCGGCCTGCTTTTGGCCCTGCCATCAAGCAGTTTGGGTATGGCACAGGTATGGGTCGCTTTATTTGTGATACAAAAGCATTTGTTGCCACTACAGCACAAGTCCTTGTGCCAGTGGAAAAGTGCCATAAGTGTAAATAAAGCACTACTCTGTCATGCCAAAGTCTATTCAAATTACTCTGATATTGTCATGTCGGGCGTGCAAGGTGGACACAACTGCAGGAGACAGCTTAAGATACAATAGGGTTTTTAGTTAACACAAGTACTAGAGTTGAGCTTCACCAAGCTCCAAACAAAACAAGCTTCACAAAAGGACAAACGCTGAAACTGATCCCGGAGGACGTTCTCTCCAGAAGGGACTCAGGCTCACGAGAGGGGGAGGTGCTCAGCTCCTTTGCCGAGTGGCTAGATACTCTTAGGCACACTCGTAATGGTGGCCGGTAGGGTTGCTCCACACACAGTGGAGTGGCTTGGGGTGAGGGCTGCTCACCAGTTCATGCCTGCATACACAGAAAGGAGACACTCATGTACGCCTACAGGCATCTCAGCCCGTGCTGGTTCACCTGTACGTATCCGCTCTCCAGCTGCCACCTGGAGCACGATAGTTGAGCCCAATGCAGAAGCACTCTTTCTCCTTTTCTATAAGCATAGCCATTAGATACTGTTTTCAAGCAAGGTAACAAGAAGACAAACCCGAGTAGCAGCGTGTAGAGCTTGGTGGAGAAGTTTGGTGACCGCACGCCTTTCCTCCGGATTGGCTGGCCTATATACTCAGGAGATTGACCCAGACAACCAATCATACGACACGGACAATAATCTTCTAACAAGGCATACTTAAATCTAAACACAAGACAGGTGGACATGTCGTCAGGTACCTAGCAACCCTTCTAACAAGCTAACGAGGCTCAGCGCTCACACCTGGGTTGCCTAGGCACTGGACGACCACACACACAACAACTCATGACGTCACTAGGACGTGACAGAACGTGTGGTTACCTAATATTCTGGCGACGGAACCCGCTGGGGGCGTGACCGAGGCGGATTAGACTTGACATACTCATTAATTCCTGCTTAGTTCCTGCATTGTTACCCATTAATAATGAAACAGTAACCCTTTCAAGTTCTCTTAAGAGCTCTGTTGGATATTGCACTTATGCTTGAAAAATGAAAATGACCATCATCGTTTTAACTCCTCTGATATCTCCTTTTCAGTGTAATTTCAGTCCTACCCAGTCAATCACATCCAGTACTCAAGGTTATTGATGAAAAGAGCTTATCTTATTCAGGTCTACTCTGAAATAATAGTATAGTCCCCTTTCAAAGACTCCTTTCATTGCTTTGTACCATTAAAAAGTCCTCTCATCAATCATGGAAATTCAAATGATATGAATGCCTCTCAGCGCTGTCCTGTGCCTGCTCCAGCAGAAATCAATCAGATAACCCTAGTGCATGCTAATGAGATGCCCTGGGCTTGAGAGGCTGTTCTGGAATTCATTGTCAAAGAAGCTGCACAGGCCCAAGGCATGATACACCATATTCTAGCCTGATAATCACACGGCATCACCTCTTTTAGCAGAGATCTGAAAAAGAAGGTTTGACTAATTGGATTCCAGCATATTTCAGAAAACTGACATAGGCGTCCTTTTTATCATTGCCATATGGTTTAAAGAGGAGTGCAAGTGCTAGTGGTGGGTATCAGACTATAACTGTGGTAGGCAACATCACTACATTGTCTTTATTATGTTTATTTCAGCACATCAATTAATCACCATTATCATTCCCATCTTTTTTGAACTTCTAGCTAGGAAATATTTTGCATGTTACAAATCTCAACACACATTTTCAGAAACATTCAAGTCATTCCAAAACATTAATCTTTCATTTCTGAAAGTAGGTTAGTTTTGATGAATGTTTTGGATCACTGTCTTCTTGTTATACCCAACTTCTTTTCTTCTTCAGTTTCTTCACTCACTATGGGACATCTAGGATTTGTAGTTTTTTTTGTAGAATCTTTTCTTCCCTCTATTCCCACAACAATTCCTGTACCACTGGCTGCCATACAACCCGAAAGTGCAATGAATAGATCCACCTCCATGCTTACCAGCTGGCAACTTGTCTTTTAGTTGAAATGCTTCTCTTTTTTCTCCAAACATACCTTTGGAAATTATAGCCATTTTTCATTTCATCACACAACAGCAGTTGATTCCAATAAACAAACCTATTATATTCCACAAACAAATAGTAATTATGCATAACTTTTGTAGAAATGTGTCACATTTGAGTCTGCACTTCTTTTCACTTAGAACATTAACAAAAACATGTAGTTTGCCTTGGGGTATAAATGTCACGGAGCAGACTAGAGATGAGCTGAAACCTCGGTTAGACCAGTGTTGCGTGATGGATGAACCCAATCGCAGACAG
>JBBPCZ010000001.1:26068447-26085292 GCA_037974445.1 Brycinus macrolepidotus
ATATACACACACACAGCATATGTATTATAAAAATTACAATTGCATCTTTATGCCCTTTTTCTCAACAGCTCCTTGGAGATCGGTCACTGAGGGTGGACATTGCAGAGGGCCGGAGGCAAGAGCGCGGTGGAGGGTTTGGCTTCCGAAAAGACGACAGAGGTACTGGTCATGGATGGAAATAAACAAGCTATCGTCTTTAACTCTGCAAAAGGCTTGGTCTTTCAACCACTAACTGCTTACTCAAATCCAAGTATGTATAACAGTGTGTAATACACAAAACAGTTGTCAAGACAAGTGTTTGTCTTTACTTGCTGTGCAGCTTTCATAGTTGCATCATTTCACTGCAAGCTGGCTACTGCAATACAGAATGAGTAAATAAAGGATATAATGGCTCAACATGTTCATACCACTGATGGAGATCTGAAAAGTACTACTTACACCAGAACTAATGGGCTTCAACACTGGGCGCTGATGATTATTAGATAACGAAATCACACCGGCTTTCATATAATTTCTCTCTTATTTACTCAAGTTTGTGTTGTAAAGTTATGTGCTGTTAGTGTGTGAATTGAGGTTATATTTCAGTATGGAAGAACTTTAACTTGGATTTGAGTGACTGTATTCACTTCTTGCTCATTCTTCATTCATTTCACTATCCTCCTTTTCCTTTGTTCCTCTTTAATAATAAAATAAATACTACAGTGTGAGCTTTCTTGCTCTTTACTCTTAGTTTCCACTAACAAAGCTATTCTTCTGAGGCTGCCTTTCTGTCAAACCAATTTCCTGTTTTTTTTTTTTTTGTTTGTTTGTTTTGTTTTGTTTGTTTGTTTTTTATTTTTATTTTTTATTTTTAGCAGTGCAACTAACCAGGGCATGGCAGGAGGTCTGGTCATTTTACCAGAACCAGTAAGTGGGCGGGTCCCTTCTCCCCCACTCTTTACCTTAGATTGCAGCTTTTAAACAGAGCCCCCTGTCCGTTTCAGGCCGCGGTGGCTCACGGGGGCCCAGAGGAGGGGGACGGGACTCTAGAGACGACTACGACCACTCTGGAGGAGGTGCGATGAGCGGGAACGAAGTCAGAAAGGCATTTGTGCAAAAACACCCACCCTTGGGTGATACATAGGTCTAGATAGCCTAGAAAGTAGCTTTAGGGTGCACACAGCCCTTATTATCACACAAACAGAGTTTTTATAGGAACACTGTAATTTTCCCTTGTCTTCCCATTTGGGTCTTTTTTGTTATGTCATTGTATCACCTTCATGACCTCACTGGGACTCCATCTCATTGCCATCAGTCATATTGTTATGGGAGTCCTACTGCTGGTGTGGAAATAAATACTGATCTGTGAATTTAAATGCAGCACTTGTCGTGGATTAGTATTCTAATGCTTCTAACATTTGAGGAAATATGTTTGTACAAATATTAATGTGTATGTGGTTTTTTTTTTTTTTTTTTTATATTTTAAATTTTAAGGCTATAGAGATGACGACTTCATGGGGAGGAATCGAGGAGGCAGTCGTCCAGGCGACAGACGGATGGGTAGCGGAATGGGTCGCTACAGGGATGGACCTCCACGTGGCCAGTCGGATTTTAGAGAACCCTCTGATGGTGTCGCAACTTTATTTCTTATTAAACCCTCTTGTCTTTTCATGCTGTATTTCTGTACATTGTCTTTATGTTCCATACATGTTTTTCATAATTTACTGGTTGATTTTACAAGAACAGGTTTTGTCTTGAAAAGGAATACACACAGGAGTCTGGCCTGATTTTGAACAGTTCAGTAAATATATTTAGGCTTCTGTGGTTTTCATGTATGATTTCATGGCAGTGAAAATGCTCAGAAACATAGAGGACTAGCTTCAGGCTGTACTTGAAGCTTAGTCCTGAAGTGTAGAGCATTTTTCACTAAGAATCCATTAGTCTCACTTGTCCTCTGTGCCTATCATACTAATGTTATACTTTTATAGCTCATGGTTTAATTTCAAGACCAATTCTATGACTACTAATGCTAATCCATCTTGATGATCCTTACAGTTTTTGCTGCTTTAGTTTTTTTACTATCAATTTCCTCTTTTTATTGTTTTTCAGAGGAAAGAGCGCAGAGACCAAGGCTACAGTTGAAGCCTCGCACAGTCTCCGAACCCCTAAACCAAGTGGCCAATCCAAACTCGGCCATCTTTGGGGGAGCCAAACCCAGGGAGGAGGTAATATCCAAAGAAAAACATTAAGAGACTGCAGCCTCCCTCAGTGCACTGAGACGGACGAGGGGAGGGAAGGGATGGGAGGGCAGAGGAAAGGAGTGGAGAGTGCAGGACTGGGACAACAAAAAAGGAAAAAAAAACATTATGCCAATGGGGAATAAAATAAGGCTCTGTCATCATTCCTACTAGTTAGAGGTGAACGGAGTCCCTCCTTCTCAATCCAGTTTGAGTGAATATATTTATTCGAGAAGGAAAAACATTTATTAAAAAAAAACACACAACTTCATGACACACTTGCACATGCACATACACAAAATGAGCAGCTTGTGAATGCATGTCAAACTGAAAACTCGTTTTTATGTCCACCTCTGCTTCCCTGTAAGTAGTGCCTGCTCTGTGCTGTAGTTTTTGTTGGGGGAAGGCTCATTCACATTCTTTGTGACACAAAAAAGGGTCTGATAGAGCTGCTCTCTTAAATGGAAATCCGAACTGTAGTTTTAAACATTTTTGTTTTGCTTTTTTTTTTTATGTATACATATACTACTCAAATTATACCCCATTACTGTGCGATGGAAATAATGCGGGTTTGGATATGGATTTAATTTGGCACGGCTCTTTTGCTTGCAAGAGGTTAAGTACATATTACTGTGCTTATTAAATCCATATTCGTTTTTGTGATGGTGATGCAGGTTATAGTGTTGGTGAATATCTCCCTCTCTTTCCTTTTTTTGGATACCCCTCTGTGAACAAAAGCATAGTTTTGCTGTTTTCAGTGGAATCACAAGCAGTATCATGTCCAGTGTGGTCAGTGCAGCACCCCTCACTTGTTTCTGGACAGCCCGCAGTTAAACCAGACACGAACATTTGAATACACACTGGGGTTACACATGGTGCTTTCCTAGCTACGATTGTGTGTAATGGTGAATTGGCGCAGTAAAGCAATGGTGGTAAAAGTGTACAGGCAGAGTTCAGTTTTGGGGCCGTGTGAATGTAAAATTACAAGCATAATTAGTATAATTGACAAGGCTCATTTTGTTAGTCTACTACAATCTGTTCACATGGGACTGGTTTTCTATTGTTTGTTCATGTGCAGAATTAAGTGTTACATTTCAGCCTCTGTGAAACGGGCCCTTGTCTAATGATTATGTTCTTGTTTTTGTTTTCCCGTTCTCTAAGAATTGATAAGGCCGTGTTGCTGCGTTATTCTGGAAGGCTAGACTGGATCTACGGGCTTTGTCCACGAAAAATCTTTCAAAGGCATCTCTCACAGACATGTGGGCAGAGAGGCAGAGCTGCCAAGCTCCTCCCTTTTGCACACTAACCCAAAACAAGGCCTCGTGCGATTGGTTAAAGAGAAGCTGGACTCGGGGTCTATGGGGGGAGAAAGGCACGGCATAGGCTTACACCCACCCGTGTCTGTCATCTTTATGTGAACCTCGCCCAACTAAGCAAGACTCAAAGGACAGTGGCTTCAGTTTGATTCTGTTGCCTTTGGGTAAGGACCTTACCGTGTGTATTCTTTTCTCTCCTTTTCCCAAGGCATCTTTATATGTTAAACCTGTTTGAAAATTCGAGACGCATAGGAGTAATTGTAGACCTGTCGCGTCTTTTTATATTTTTGCTTCCAAAGTATTTGCTGCTCCATTTCTGAACTAACATTTTGGGCTTTCAGGATCCACTGTCTTAAACATTAAATGGTTGAAAAGGCAAGAGAATCTGAATGTTCGTTTCTGTGTAATATACAATACTTGCATAATCCTTTTTGAAAGATTTTTTTTGACTCAGTCTGTTTTATCCAGGTCAGCAGGGCTTTCTTCAATAATGCAAGACAGCCAGGTTGTTTAGAAGAGTGAGAGAAAGTGCGCTAGATTTTGAACATGGATATCAGCTACAGTGTCAGTCAGGCAATTGTCAACTTCTACAGCTTGATAGTAATGTATTTCATCAACAACAAGAAAAATAAAGTTAACTATGGATCACTCTTTAACATGGTCAGTAAAACTGCCTTGTCATAGGAAGCTTATTGAACAAAAAAGTAAGTTACCCACACATTTCCAATCAAGGTGATACCAGGCACTAGTCTTGTCTAGATCAAGTATAGATTTCTCTTTGGATATCCATGTGTTGCAACCATTTTATTTTACATTTTACTGGACATGAAAAGGAAGAAGTAGAGCCTTTTCTTACTGTACTATAGAACGATTGGCTGTTTTTATTCTTTTGTTTTTCTTTTCATTTTCCTACACTGTTTATGGCAATAAAATATATCATCTTAAAGTGTTTCAAATGAATGTGTTTAAACAGGCAAGGTGTGAAGTATACAGCAATTGCGAGATGTGTGTCTTGGAGACACACTACCCTGCATATTTGTGTTTTCTGTTTTAACAGTCCCTCTACATCTCAACAGGTTGTTAATGGGCTGATTAGTTGGATCAGGTGTGAAAACACTCATATGCAGAGTCGTGTACCTCCAGGACCAGGGTTGGGAAATGCTGTACTACAATATGTATCCATAATAAAAAAATGCACAAAGTTTGGGTGGCTTAAAAGAAGCATTGGTAAGCTGGTTCAGTTAAAGGTCTAGTGCTATACTTGTTAAACTTGCCAAATACTACTTAATTTAACTCCTGGATCTTCAAGGCTGATTGTTAAGCTAAAATGTGCTAGATCAGTCACCCCAGTCTTTTCTGTAAATGCATCTCAAGAACTTCTTTCAGCCTCTCCACCTCTGCACCCACCTCTTCATTAAGGTGCCACATACTTGGTTGTGTGTCCAGTATGACTGTATGACGGTAAGCCTATGACTTAAAAATATACAGAGCTTTGTTGTGTAGCCAAATGATTACAAGAACAATCTGGTGTTTGTCAGCAACATTAGCCCTGTAGCTCCTCTCGTAAACTAAAGAAGCATATGAGGTAAGTGTGAAATTTTGTCAATTAAATTTTTTACCGAAACCATTTCTTTAAGTCAAACTTGGATCATATTGAGGAATTTAGTTTGCAATCTTAAGACCTAAAGACATGATTTATAAGCCAAGGACAGTAAATGTCCTGACCCAGTATTGGACAGAATATCAGAATTTGTTTTAGTTGATAGAATTTTCAGTTAGTTTTAGTTAATTGCATATCTCCACATTTCCTTGAAATTTTTTGTCTTGTGTAAATGAAGCACAGTGCTTTCCTGAGCAGAACATCCTGTCTAAACACAAACCACTCATGGTTTGACACTGGAATTTCTCCCATTGGTTTTATACTGGAATGTCTTATTGTCTAACATTTTATTTTCCTTACTCCTTTGGGAACGTAGGTAGAAAAATAAAGGGTAATTACATTGCAGAAGAATTGTTGTTCAGTATCAGGAATATATATACATCTTGTACGGTGAGAGGCAGGCATGAATTACAACTGGATAAATAAAATTACAGTTGAATGCATCCAGGACAGTGGTCTCCCAGGCCTTACTTTCGACTTAAGGTCTGTGATGTTCAACAAACTGCACATCAGGTCTGGAAGTGTAGGAAAGTGCTAATAAGAATGGGACTTCAAAAGCTTAGAAAGTAAGTGTACACTAATGTTATACAAATTGTGTTTTACTCACATTGAAAGGCCTTGACAAATACTAACTGGGAAATTGCACAACCAAAGTCTTTTGTTTGCACCCCAAGCAGACCCTTTGAAAGTTCCCAAAATGTTTTCTTCAGGCCACATGATAATTGGCATAATTAACCCACCAGCTGTGAACTTAAGGCAATGTGACAAGTTTGGAGAAATTCTGGGAAGATTGGTATTAAGGCTGCATAGTATATAGTCTGCTAATTGTTATTGCATTATTGTTCTCTGCAATATTGATAATGCAGAAGGTTGCAATGTGTGAATGAGCCTCTAACAAATCAGTGTTTGACAGTGTGACCAATCACAGCTTTAGAAGAGTTACTGGGTGTTCTGATGAATCGAGGTCTGCATGTAATCTAACCATAGTCTAATTATTTTTTATCTTTAACTATTAATGGTGTTGGTGCATAAAGGGCCAGGGCTGATCTGCTAGGTAGAATAAGGAGATATATTTAAATGTGTTGGTTTTGTGATGTCACAAAAACTGATTTGAAAATGGGCTGGTTTTGTAGCTTATATATGGACTGTATGGATGGGGGAGTAGCATTTGAAATAATATTTACAGACTTTAAGCCTTTTCAATTCCAGAAAAGTGTTAATATGTGCCCTTTTAATATCAGGCATCACAATTGCAGTATGTAGCAGTAAAAAAGCAATACTGATATTTTGTCATTGTGCAGCTCAAATTGGGATTGAGCGCAATGGTGGGTAACTACAATCTTTCAGGAATCATACATCAGCTCTCCAACATTGTCTGTCTCTCCTATTCTCTCTTTCTTGCTCTGTCCTTTATTTTCTCCCGATTTTTATCCTACTCTTTCTGCCGTTCTTTCTTTCTGCTTGCTGCTCTTTTTATGTTTGATCTGTTTTTATTTTTGTTCAATATATGCCTATCTGTCAATTTGTGTAAAGGGGAATTCTTATGTCATAATGGGGATGACCACGGTGAAGCTGCCTCATAGTATTGTGTACTTTTTTTTTTTTTTCTTTTTTTTTTTTTTCTTTTTTTTTTTTTTTTGTACCTCAATACCACTAATATAATCACATCCCAGTAAGATCCGATCATATACTTTTCAATGACTACACTTAAGTTTATAACATGGATCTTTTGCGGAATTAGTTCACAGGCTAAGTGTGCCAAAGTTATGAACCATTTGATCAACCTGCAAACAGATATATGCCTTCTACAAGAAACTCACTTGACAGAATCTGTAAGCCATGAATTGAAAACCCCACAATTTAATCAAGTTTACTTGTCAACTTACAACTCCAAAAAAAGAGGGATCTCAATTTTTATAAACAATAAAATTCAGTTTAATCATAATACTACCATTACCGACCCTGGACGATATGTCATTATAAACATAACCATTAACAATAAAAACATGACAGTTGCAAATATGTACGGGCCTAATTCAGATGACACTGACTTTTTCCATACATTTTTTTGATGCATTATCTAATCTATCTGAATCTACAATTATAATTGGAGGTGACTTCAATATAGCTATTAATCCCATTTTAGATAGATCATACACTGCAGCCAGTACCAGAAACTGGCACTCCACTGAAACATTAAAGCAGTATATGGAAGATTTGGTTCTTACTGATTACTGGCAATTATAAAATTGATTAATGATTAAAAAATCCATTAATCAGGGGATACTCCCACTTTTCACCACAGCATCAATCTTTCTCTCGTATCGATTTTTTAGATATCAATTATTCTAGATACATCAGAGTCTATAATCCATCCTATCATAATCAGTGATCATGCCCCGGTATCACTTAACTTAAACTTTAAACAACCCATAGCCAGATGGAGATTCAACACTTCTGTGTTTAAAGATTCTGACTTCAACACGTTTTTCACCAAAGAGTGGGCATCCTTTATGGAAACAATTTGTAAAGAACAAGCAGATGAATTAGACATGCCATTGACATTAGATTAACTTTGCACAGCACTCAGTAAGATGCCAAACAAAAAAGCCCCTGGACCTGATGGTTTTCCTATCGAGTTTTTCAAACACTTCTGGGATATAATCTCACCACTGTTTCTCAGAATGGTACATAAAGTTAAACATAGCTCAGTGGTCCCACCGCACATGAATATAGCTCAGTACTATTAAAACCCAATAAAGACCCAACTTTCTGCTCTAGTTATCGCCCCATATCGCTCATCAATACAGATATCAAAATAATCAGTAAAGCATTAGCTTCTTGAATTGAAACTGTAACCCTGTTATTAATCCACACAGATCAAACTGGCTTCATCAAAGTTAGACATTCATCAAATAATATGTGCAGACTATCCAACCTGATCAATAAATTGACACAAAACAAAAAGGAAACTATAATTGTATCACTATGCAGAAAAAGCATTTGACAGAGTAAACTGGAAATTCTTATTTAAAACTCTACACAGATTTGGTTTTGGAGAATCATTTATTCATTGGATAAGAATACTTTACAGCTAACCAATGGCAACAGCCACTACTAACGGATTAACATCACAAAGCTTCACGTTGCACAAGGGAACCAGACAAGGATGCCCACTCTCACCATCATTGTTTGCCCTCTTCAAAATAACTATCAAAGGAATCCAACAACACTAACCATAAGATTAATCTATATGCAGATGATATTTTACTTTATTTGCAAGAACCTGCAAACTCTCTACAAAAGGCTATTGTTCTATTCAACACAGGGCCGGCGTCTAACTGACTATGGGGGGGGGGCACTATCGATCGTGAACTATATTCATATGGGTGCTGGAGTGTGTGTAGGGGGGGCAATGCCTTCAAATGCTCCCCCTTGACGCCGGCACTGATTCAACACCTTTTCCAAACTCTCTGACTATGCTATAAATTGGACAAATTACTTGTAACAATATTACTTGTAACAATATTACTTGTAAATTGTAATGAATTCAATAACACACTACAAAACTTACCTTTCCCCATTCTTACTGGTAACATTAAGTACCTTTGTATAAATATTTCTGCCAGACTGTCAGTTATTAAAATTTTAATCCATTAATAAAAACAATAGAGGATGACCTGAACCGCTGGATGAACTTCCCTCTATCATTAATCGGTAGAATCGCAACAATAAAAATGTCCATATTACCAAAAATCAACTACCTTTTCACAATGATTCCAATCCAACCAACCACTAGGTGGTTCAACGAATTGAATTCTATAATTAACAAATTCTACTGGAAAAATAAGACACCCAGAATTAAACTAGCCACAATACAGAAACAAAAAATTCCAGGAGGATTAGAAGCACCAAATTTTGAAAACTACTGTTTAGCAAGTCAGTTTCAATACATCATCAACTGGATACACCCAAACCAACAGGAAAAACCCTGGTACAGTTTCTCAGCCTGTAATCTCAACAACCCTAAAAGCACGGTAATCTCAGTAATCTCAACAGCCCTAAAAGCCTGGTGGAAAATCAAGAAAATTTTTAAATCAATAATGGAACCATGCAAACACACTCCAATATGGCAATAACAAGAAACCACTTTTCTTTAATATATGGAAAATAAGCTGTATCTCACATCTCTATCACCTTTTTGAGAAATAACAACTTTGACTTTTCACATCTGACCCAGAAGTACAACATCGGAGAAGAACAGTTTCTTCAATACCTCCAACTAAAAGCAGCCTCTAAAATCAATATATCATACAATAACTTGCTCCCATCTCCGTTAGTTGAAGAAATACTTAAAATAACAAACCAAAAATTATATAATCTGATTTCCATTGCCGATTCAACAGTTTCTATCCCAATTAAAGCGTGGGAAAAAAGATTTGTCATTCACTCTTGATATTGAATTCTGGACTCAAATCTATAGGAACACTTTCATCATGACTAACAATACTAGCCTTCAGCTGATACAGTACAAGGTAATTCATAGAGCACATGTCACTCACCACAAGATGTATAAAATGAGATTCATAGATAACGACATCTGTCTACATTGCACATTAAAAACTCCAGATGATTATTTCCACTCTATCTGGTTATGTTCTCCAATTCAGCATTTCTGGCAAGAAGTCATTAACAGAACTTATTATGGACTGTAGCATCTCTCTATCCCCATCTCTCTGTCTACTTAGCGATCATTCAATAATAAACCCGCCAATCCAAAATCCAAAGCCTTTACTCATTGCATTAACTCTTGCCAAAAAAAAAGGAACATTCTTTTAAATTGGAAGAGTAGAAACACACTAAACATCATGCATTGGTCAAACCTCCTCAAAGAATACATTTCTGTGGAACAAATAACATCACAGCACCAGCCTTTACATTTTATGAAAGACTGGGGTCCTTTTATCAAGTCCTTAGACTTGCCTGTGAACTAATTCCCAACAAACACACATTACACACTATTTGAATATACTCATTAACTTATGTTATTCCTAACACCATCAGATAGACTCATCACGTTTATCCGTTTACACAAATACATATTTACAATCTACACTTTTTTCTCTCTCTTTCTCTCTTTTCCTTCTCTCTTCTTTCCTTTTATAGATTGATTTGCTATGTTGTATTATGTGTTATGGGCATGGGTATGTGGGTGAGTGAGGATCAGTTTCACTAAATATTGACACTGCAGTTGTTATTAAAATTAAAAATAAAGATGTCCTCCGAAGAGGGGGGTGGTGACTTAGGGAAAAAAAAGGAATCACATGTCAAAGCCCCCTAATATTTGAAACCAGGGTGTGTCAGGTAAGTGCAGTAATCTTCCCCAGAGTACTGGGAGCTCTGGTAGTCTGGCAGTTCATAGACACATATGTTACATACAGAACCTTATTCAACATCATTCTTACAAGACAACTATAAAAAGTATAACACAATACTGTTTAAATACAAAAGTAGAATATGGTTTTACTATAATTTGTGTGATGGCTGCTGGAGCAAAACTGTTTTTAAATCCTCTTGTTCTACTCTAAACCCACAACCAGAGGGGAGAAGCTAAAACTCAACTGTGCAATGGGTGTGCAAAGTTCTCCCTTACAATTGAGCAAGTTATTCACTTTAGCTGTCTGCCATACTGGACCTCCAGATGAACTTGTGTCTCACTAATCAGTCTACTGGACCACTCTGATTCAAACTTTTTGTTCTTTAGGGAAAGGTTTGCAAACCATGACACCAAGGAAAATAAAACTGATTCAAGAAAAGTGGTAGAATAAGATCATAATGGATTTATGTGGAAATGACTCGCTTTCCTCAAACAGAACAGACCCTGGTGATGCTTTCTGCACACAGCACTTCATAATTTACTTCAGAGGTGAGGTTTTGGTTAAGAGGTATCTTTTGCTACCTTAACCCTCATGTTATGTTCAAATTTGCTTCCATCCTTTGTTTGGGTTTCAATTTGACCACAGCAATTAAGAAAATGGTTGAATATAAAATTGCTAACGAAGTTTGTCAGGTACTGTGTGTTTCTCTGTTGGCAACCTAAATAGTGCTTTAAATAAAATACATGTAATTAAGCCCCACAGTGGGAGATTTCAAGGTTCTGGTGGAAAATATGTTTCCCTCCCCCATGTCATGTGACCTATCAGTGGTTCTCACACTCCTACAGTAGTAATTATGTTCAGTTATGGCCCTAAAGCAGAGGGAAGGTTTTTGAAGATTATAAAATTGCATATTACTGCTCCCTCAATGTCACTCAAAATAAAGAAAGTGTTTAAAATACTGACATTTTGTATATGTTTTACAAAACAGCCTGGAGTAAAACTGACCCTAAAGAACACTGATGCAAAATGTGTACAGGACATTGAATATTTGTGTGTTTTACCCATTTTGTCTCCATTAAATAAGGAAAGGTCAAAGGAAAATGTTTTTATCTAGACATTAAATTTTTAAGTATGGTAAATTAAAAATAAAACAAATGAAACCAACTGAATGAAATGTGAAACAATGAGAGAAAAATAGTGTTAAAACATAAACAGCAAATTATTTAAAAACTTTTTAAATTAATTTTTGGCCCCTTAGAGTCACACGTGAACACACCACGGCGCACAGTGTGAACAATGTGAAATTCTTTCTCTGCATTTAACCCATTCACCAAGCGAAGCAGTGGGCAGCCAGTGACGTAGCGCCCTGGGTGCAGTGTGTGGGGACGGTACCTTGCTCAAGGGAACCTCAGTTGTGCCACTGGCAGTCCTGGGATTTGAACCAACAGCCTTCTAATCACAGGGGCAACACTCTAACCACCAGGCCACCAGAAGAGACTTTTTTTTGGTTTTTATTGTGTCTGCACATGGGTCAACAGTCCAGAGTAACGGGAAGTGTGAAAGAGTGGTGAGTACAGGCAAGGTGGAGTGGGTGGAGAAGAGTGGCAGGAGTGATTTGTGACAGGCAGGTACAAGCAGAAGTGAATGGGAAGTTGTAGAAGATGGTAGTGAGATCAGCTGTGTTGTCTGGTTTGATGGTTTGGAGACAGTGGCACTGACGAAAAGACAGGGAGCAGAGCTGGAGGTGGCAAAGTTGAAAATGTTAAGATTTGCATTGTGAGCAACAAGGATGGACAGGATAAGAAATGAGTTTATTAGAGAGACAGCTGAAGTCTGACCTTTTGGAGGACAAGTCAGAGAGGCGAAATGCGTTGTTTTGGACATGTCCTGAGGAGAGACTCTGAGTATGCTGGGAGAAGGGTGCTGGGGATGGAGCTTCAGGGAAGAGGAGAAGTGAAAGGCCTAGTAGGAGATTTATGGATGTGGTGACGGAGGACATGCAGGCATTTGGTGTGAGAGAGGAAGATGCAGAGGACAGAAGGAAATGAAGACAGTTGGTCTGCTATGTTGACCCCTAATCAGGAGCAGCTGGAAGTAAAAGAAGCAGACTTTGGGGACTTTGGGCAATCTGATACGAAACAAAAACAATGTCAGTTTTTTTTATTTAGAGACATTAAACTTTGAATGGGGTCAAACTGACCCCAAACATAAAAGGAGGGATAAATTTAAGATGTAAGGTAAATTGAAAATAAACCAAAACGTAGACAACTGAATGAAAAGTGAAATAATGAGTAAAAAAGTAAATTGTATAAAAACGTGATTAAAACATGGAGACATTAAATGTTAAAGAGGGTCAAACTGGCACCAGACATAATAGGAGGTTTAAGCAGTGCTTTTTTTTTTACTGTTGGTGCACATGGACAGATCAGACCAGAATTTCGTTGTAAGAAAGTATAATGACAATAAATTCATTCATTTGAATGCAGTTTCACTACGTTTGGTCACTGTATGGAGACTGAAAGTTTCGTCTCTTGAAACTGCTTTCATTTGAATGTGGCCAAAATGTGTTGAGCAAAAAGGGATGCATTAAAACAAACAAGAAGACGTATTGCACACATTTACCTGAACAGGTGCTGTTTTCTGCTGTGGTCTGCAGGGGGCGCAGCGTTTCTGTTCTTAGCCCGTGTTGCGTGCGCGCTCCCGTGTTCGTGACGTTTATGAGGTGTTATGCGCACGCACCGACAGTAACGGATGGGCCGTTGAAGTTCGAGGCGGAAAGGCTTTCCAGATAAGTTTTGTTTTTATTCAATAACACAAGTTTAGCCGAGAATACTTGAGATATCTGGACCTTTTTATCTACACCAGTGGTCCTATACACTGGAAGACGACTTCTAGTTTTCGTTGGAGGGAGTTCTGCCAAGTTTTGAACCTCCAACAAGTTTGGAAAAAAGTAATTAAACATCTCGCCAGTATCTGGAGAGGTAAGTGGAAAGGCAGAGACGTCTTTAACATCTTTAATGTTACTTCTTTAGAAACTGAAGAAGGTTACAGCCTACTTTTTACACTTTTCAGCTCTTTCTCTCGGTCTTCCTCGTCAGGAAGTTTGACATGTGAAAGTTAATTAAAACAAGAGAAAGTCGATTAAAACCTGAGATAGTCGATTCAAACAAGACGACGACGATTCAAACGTCAGAGACTAGTGTGTGTGTGTGTGTGTGTGTGTGTGTATATATATATATATATATATATATATATATACACACACACATTCTATAGACAATAGTACTGGGGTACACCTCTTAATTATTGAATACAGGTGGCCCCTTACTTCCATCCTTAATTCAGCCATCGCTCTGTAATGACGATTCTGTTTTAACCACAGCTAGAGCTGCACGATATGGACAGAAGTATTGGGACACACCTGTTTTTCAGGGTTTGGGCTAGACCCCTTACTTCCAGTGAAGGGCAATCTTAATGCTTCAGCAGACCAAGACATTTTGGATAACGCCTTGCTTCCAACTTTGTGAACACTGTTGGGGGAAGGACCTTTTCTGGCTGTGCCCCAGTCAACAAAACAAGGTCCATAAAGACATGGTTGGATGAGTTCGGTGTGGAAGAACTTGACTGGCCCGGACCTCAACCCCATCCAACACTTTTGGGATGAACTGGAATGGAGATTTTGAGTCAGTTCAACATCAGTGCCTGACCTCATAAATGCTTAACAGAATGAATAGGCACAAATTCCCACAAAACACTCCAAAATCTTGGAAAGCCTTCCAAGAAGAGTGGAAGCTGTTATAGCTGCAAAGTGGG
This sequence comes from Brycinus macrolepidotus, assembly GCA_037974445.1. Lineage (NCBI taxonomy): Eukaryota > Metazoa > Chordata > Actinopteri > Characiformes > Alestidae > Brycinus > Brycinus macrolepidotus. Next base: position 26,082,831 of record JBBPCZ010000001.1, read on the forward strand.
GACCAACTCCATATTAAAGTCTATATATTTGAATACAATGTCATCAAAGTCCCTGTTGGTGTAATGGTCAGATGTCCCAATGCTTTCCATATAGGGTGTAAGCAATGCAATTGTAATGACTCATGATACTAAAGGGCCCATGTCATCACTTTTCTGCAAGTAAATAGGCTAAAAGTCTGTAAATATTGTTTCAAATGCTACATTTACTCCGTTTAGCCCCACCCATTCATTCAATGATTGAAGATTAAAATAATTAGACTTTTGTTGAATTACATGAATACCTGAATTCATCAGAACACCCAATAACTCTCCTGGAGCTGTGATTGGTCGCCCTGTCAGAAACACGGTGATAAGCTCATTTGCATACTGCAGCCTTCTGCTATACCAGTATTGCTGGGTGATATTACAATAACAATTAACAGACAATTAAATTGTGCAGTCCTAACCACAGCTCCTAAATGTGATAGACTGCAAAACCAGCTGGCCAAGTTAACGTGAATCCTATTTGTTTTAGTCTCTTGGTTAAATTAATTCCAAAATTGAACATAGTGGAACATCAGGCCATTCTTATGTTCTTGATGTGTAAATTAATAACAGATATTAAGTTTCTGCATAGAGATGTGTAAGCGTGTGTCATGAACCTTTTTGGTTACTTATTTGCCCTCCCACTTCTCAAACCACAGTGTTGCTTCCTCACCACCCATGCCAGTGATGTGCTGGATCTGAACATTTCTCTGAGGAGAGCAGCCTGCAAGACTGTCACTAGATCCTAGTTAAGGTAAGGCCATTCAAACAGCTGCCACATTGTTATTTGACAGGTGTCAGTGATACAGCCTGTTGAAAAGGAAAGGATTACAATGTACAGTGGTGCACGAAGCAAGTAGAACTGGCCGTGTAAGGGTGCCAGTGTTTCTGCTGTTCATTCCTTCAAGTGACGTGACAGACAGATACCTGCCTGATCATGTGATGGAGCCAAACACTTAGCAGTTTAAAACCCTTAAGGCATGCCTGAATTGTTTGGCTCTACAGTGCACACTAGTAAGTCAAATTTCTTGAATGGAGAAGGTTTTGACAGAACCAGGGTATCAAGAACCAGTTCTAAATTGGTACTGGCTCCTGACTGGTCAATACTGAAGTATGGAGAAGTTCCTGAACAAACGGTTGGTGTTTATGCAACGTTAATGAGTTCTAACACAGCTGGAATTTTCAAATGGTTGAATCTGGATTGGATCATTGGGAGGGATGGACATGACACGCTGTGCATCACTGTCACACATTTGTAACAGTCTCTCTCATTATATCTACACTCAGGAAACTCAGGAAACAGTTTAGCTTATATCAAAAGGACGTAATTAAATAACTGTTGAATGGTTTCACATACTTTCATGTGACGTCTTTATTTTTTGTACCAAATTATGGAGAGTAGGATCAATAAGACTATTGATAAGTATTGGTATCGATGAGCTGTATCCGTATCCCTCTCTGTATCTGTAAAATCATAACTACGCCCATCCTAGTCGGATGTTGCAGAGATTCACTGGTGTGATCAGTCTACCACAAAATATTTTCCAACACTGACAGTGAGATTGACTTAGATCTATTAGAAAACCTGCAATCTTGGTGTACCTAAGAACAAAAACAGAATAAAAACAATTTAAAATGTCTTTCAGGGCGGTTCAGCAGTTTGCAAGGTGATCACAATCACAGAGAACAGAAATGGAGAAATGATCTAATGACCATAAGACTCATTTCTGCTTTACTGATTTGATTTTTAGCTATCTCAGCAAGATGTCTGTGGTTATATTACCGTATTATGTAATTATTTTCCCGAGATGCCACAGTGGGCTATAAATTCAGCTTTGTGAATTGTTTGATGCATGAATTGGTCATGAAGAATCAGTTCTTTCATGCATGTTTATTAAAGTGTCTTAACCCTATGGCTTTTTGCGCATCCAATTTATTCACCCTAAATCCATTTTGCAAACGACCAAAGTCTATAGTTTCACATCTAAAAGATTTGTGCAAATTTAACGCATATGTACTATTAAAGATTATACTTACTATGTGTAGGGCTAAAGGGATAGTGATAAATGCAGTATTTTTTGTCGTATTATTCCCAGCCATAAGCTCTTATTGTGTACGCTGGATTCGTCAAATAGTGTACTTTTCTTCCGCGCATTATCTTGCCAAAGCAGTGCCATTGTTAGTTTCTGCCTCTGCTGTAGGACTGAACAGAAACATTGACAATAGTGCATCATTTGGAGAGCTGGCACTGTGGGAGTGCCTTTGTTGCCTTGTTGAACTTTGTACAGCCTGCTATGTTTTCTGATACTGGCTAATGTGAATGAGTGGATTTCCTCGAACTGACTTTTGTTCCAGAATGAATCTTTTGTGTGTGTGTGTGTGTGTGTGTGTGTGTGTGTGTGTGTGTGTGTGTGTGTGTGTGTGTGTGTGTGTGTGTG
>JBBPCZ010000001.1:26085392-26105147 GCA_037974445.1 Brycinus macrolepidotus
TGTGTGTGTGTGTGTGTGTGTGTGTGTGTGTGTGTGTGTGTGTGTGTGTGTGTGTGTGTGTGTGTGTGTGTTTACTGAAAGCACATATTAAAGGATAAAAACAAACTATTCGTCTCCCTGTCAGCTGAGGTGCCATTGATCAATTGATGTGTATTATCTGAATATTTGATATCTAGGTTTACTTTTCTGCTTCGTTCCCTTCAGTTTATAACTTGGGTCTTATAACCTGTTTGTGAATTACACTACAGCAAAGGTTTGTAGACACCTGCTCATCCAGTGTTTCTTCCCAAATAAATGGTACAGATAAGGAGTTTGTCCCACTCTTTGCTGCAGTAACAGCCTCTGGCCTGATTTTAATGCTTTGCATTTGCCAACACTTTGTGATTATCTGCTTTTTCTGCTTTTTGGTTTGTAACTGTGGTGTATTGCCTTTCTTTGTGTTGTTGCTAGATGTGTTAACCGTTATTATGATATTAGTCTCCGCAATACTGGCTGCAAGTAGCAAATGAGCCTCTAACCAATCAGTGTTTTTTAACACCTTTGACCAGTTACAGCTCCAGGTGAGTTACTGGGTGAAATGATGGTAATCGTGAAATCCAAAAAAATACATTTATTTTGCTTCACTAAGGTGTTTTTAAAAGGCCCGTATTCTACATTTTTCTTCTGTTTATTTTTTTCCTCTCCAGATTTTCTACCAAACCTAATTTCATAATTCATATAGTTCATCATAGTTTATTCTTACACGACCATTTTCCAACCTTTATTTACCTCTTAAAATTAAACAGGCTGTTTAGTTACTGTTCCTTTAAGACTGATATATGTAAATTATCTCCTTTTGATTAGCTCCCCTGAATTGTAGACCTGAAACACTCTTTAGAGCTTGGGTGGGACTAAACTGCTGTAGGCTGAATAAGATGATTAAAAGATTGAAAGCTTAGTTTCTGTTTATGGACTGTATGGATGGGGATTGAACGTAAATTTTGTAATATTTACATATCTCTCAAGCCTCTTTGATTGGATGGATTTAATTGTGTTCAGCCACAAGAGCATTAGTGAGGTCAGGCACTGATGTTGGATGATTAGTTCTGGATCACAGACATGCTCGTAGCTCATTCCAAAGTTATTGGATAGAGCTTCATCACCGTAGAATGCAGAATACAGCTCCACTTCTTCTCAGCTCATTGCTTGGGGACTTTATACTCCTCTAGCAGTGGCTTGGCATTGGGCATGGTGACCTTAGTCTCATCTGTGGCCACTCTAGAGTGTCCCTTTGTATTAACACTGCTTTTCCATGGCGATTATACAAGCCGGGTATACAATTCAACACTTGTGTCTACATTGGGTGCACCATAAAGTAGGTGGATAAATTCACTAATTAGAAGTGTCCAAAGACCTTTGGATATCTGGACACAAGTGTACAACTGGGCACACCCAGTTTGTATAATCACCATAGAAAAGCACACTGCATATCCAAAGGTACTCTGTATGGACAGAAGTATTAGGATGCCTGACCATGACACCAACAGGGACTTTGATGATTCATATACATAGACTTTAATTTGAAGTTGGACCCCCTTTGCAGCTATAACAGCTTCCACTCTTCTTGGAAGGCGTTCCATGAGATTTTGGAGTGTTTCTGTGGGAATTTGATTAATTGATTCTGTAGAGCATTTATGAGGTCAGGCACTGATGTTGAACTGACTCACAATCTCCGTTACGGTTCATGGCAAAGGTGTTGGATGGGGTTGAGGTCAGGGCTCTGTGCGGGCCAGTCAAGTTCTTCCACACCAAACTCATTCAACCATGTCTTTTTGGACCTTGCTTTGTGCACTGGGGCACAGTATTGCTGGAATAGAAAAGGACCTTCCCCAGACTGTGTCCACAAAGTTGGAAGCATGACGTTGGCATGCTGAAACATTAAGATTGCCCTTCACTGCAAGTAAGGGGTCTAGCCCAAACCCTGAAAAACAGCAGTGTCCCAAAACTTTTGTCCATATAGTGTATATGGACACTCCTAATTAGTGAATTCATCTACCTACTTGGTGCACCCAATGCAGACATACATGTGTACCTTTCAGTTTAAAGTGTGAGGACTTTTAGGGAGGTGTTTTTTTTGTTTGTTTTTTTTTTGTTTTTTTTATCATCATCAAATTTGCCCTCACAAGGTAGTTGTCCAGAGTTTTTCATAATTTTTTCACTCATGCTGCTCTTGCTTCAGTTCCAGGGGAATCTTGTCTCTATGGAAGCAGCTGTGTGTCTTTGTAAGTGACTTAGTTACCACCATAGGCTATTAATAGAGACCCATGGAGGGATAGGCTCGTCCTGCTTCCTTGTTATTTGACACCTCAGTTTGTTCTTGCATCGTCTTTTGTGAAGTGTAAAGTGACCATTCTGTCATACGTGAACACACCACAGCACACAGTGTGAACAGCACAAAATTCTTCCTCTGTATTTAACCCATTCACCAAGTGAAGCACCGGGCGGCCAGGAACACAGCGCCCAGGGAGCAGTGTGTGGGGATGGTAACTTGCTCAAGGGTACCTCAGAGGTGCCACTAGCAGTCTTTTATGGTTTTACTCAACTGTGACCAATCTGCAGGCGCACAGGCTTCCCACTGAGGATTTCACAAGGGAGAAAAGACTGGCGTCATCTTGATCCCACTGCTGTGTATAATCTTATGTAATCTTTATCGTTTTTAATAGTTGTTGCTGGCAAGTCCTTACTCCAAGACTTTAAGTTGTTTATATTTACATTTTTTATTGTTCTCATTGTTTCTCTTGCACCACTTTGCGCCAATTTGTGTATTGTAAGTGTAAGCAGATGAACCATGTACTCCTCTTTTGATCCTAGCTAATCTTCTCTGTCCCTATGGGTTGAAAATATTGTACATTTCCTACACAGAATTTTTTCTATATCCGTATGACATTATCCTATATATGCTATTAAAATAACCACATTTTTAAACCTATTGCACACAGTATTACATTACTATTACATTAGTATTAAGTACTACTGTTCTTCTTAAGTTTTCCTTTTTTTTATTCTTTTTATAGCCAAAATATGTGCCACTTTTTTGTTTTTGATTTTAAACCCTGATCCAACACTATCCACAAGCTAAAGCTAACACTACATTATGATTCAGTGTGGTACGATTTATTGTAACATGCCTACATTCTAATTGCCTACACTGGATGGTTTTAAAATATGATCTCTTAGTTTCAAAATCAGACATGATTGTTGGTCTGATCCCACTATCAGTACCTTCATTTACTTTGGTCTCATCGATGTGATTGACAGAGTGAAGCCCTGATTCATTTCAATACAAAATTTCAGTGGCCACTGAGTTTTTGATGGACATTAAGCCTGGAGAGACATCGGTTGGCTTTTATGTGTGTTTCAAAATGATGGTGTCATCTTAGTAGGAGCAGTGTTGCGGGGCTCCTGTATCTCAGCCTGCACACAGCTTCTGAATAAATGATGGGAGTCCTACTTCAGCAGCCAAGCACCAAACTACACACTGGTCTGCTTAAAGGCACTCCAGCGCAGTGTTGCTGATCGGACAAGTACAGTCTATTTTTTAATAGCTAATTCCAATCTGTGATACTATGATAGTGAATTATTAGAGCTAATAAGACTCTTTTATAGACAATATGCTAATGTATTCAGAAGCATTTCTGTAAACAATGAACTAGAGGATGAAGTGTGTTGTTCTTTTCTCTAAACAAGTATGCAGTGAAGAACGGCTTGAGAAGAGACCACACACATTAAAAAAAAATACTGAAAATCAGTTTAAGGACGATCCTAAATAAGAAAATGTAGTCACTTATAATCCATATATTAAATGAACTTTAAATGTGAAATTAGTGGACATAACAGAATTCAGGAGGCCCAGCGCCCTTGTCGCATTGGAGTTCATGGAAAAACACATTGATCACTATCACAGCAAAGTGTTTGGCAAACTGTCCTCTAGGGCATGGCACATTCTTTGTATGGCATGTATTGGAAAAGCTGATTGTGTTTTAGGCTCAGTGTTGTTTGGGTTTTTGCATAGTGTTGACAATTTTATATTATTTTACGTATGTGGATCCAAAAATATGTATGTATTTGTGTGTGGGATATATTTGTATGTTGATCTTAAAATGCAATAGATTGACTTTGGACTTTGTGAATTCACAGCACATGCATCCCTCTTTCCCCTTTTCTCTGTTTTGATTCTTTGTGATTTTTTTTTTTCCCCCTTTTGTCAGTAAGTGGAGCATGTGGGCCAGTTGTTGTAACTGGCTCTGCCTGGACTCGTCCACCGTGGAGGAAAACAGTACAATTAGAAATAACTCACGCCACCAGGCGTACACCAACTCTGGCTACAGTAGTTATCCATCTCCCCCACCCCCAGACCACACCTGCAAGGCCTGTGGAGGACGCTTTGACACTCTGGCAAGGAAGGTAACAAACATCAGCATCATCTTTAAATCTCTGTGCCTCAGAAGGTCTTCTGTGTCTTTAATAGATTAATAGTGGTTTTATCACAATATTGTCTGAATTTTTTAAATGAATGAACCCATGCGTATACAGTTCTAGCACTTTAATGCTAAAATAATGTGTTACAATCCTGACATAGCTTGCTTTCACTAAATTCTTTTGTTCTCCTCTGCTTATCTTAAAACTATATTCAAATGATCTGCACATCATAATGTACATGTTAGTTCAGAAGGAACCAGATTCCTAAAAAGGAATATACTATTTAATAAAAAAAACACATTGTAGTTGACAGTTTAAAATTTGTCTATATTGTGATAATCAATATAATGATGTTAAACAACAGCATATCACCCAGCCCTGTTACATACCTATGTGTTCTGTGTAGTAGAAATCCCAATCCCCTGTTATTGTGCTTATTCACATGTTTGTGTGTAGTCAAGCAAGTTAAGCTGTAAACTCTCACAGTGAGCATATTTTGTTTAAGCTGGCGAGAACTTTTTTTTTTTAAAGTGGTAATGTATTCGATTAGCTGTAAACCTAGTCCATCTTCATTCTATTTGAATATATCACGTAGGATAATAGGTATTTTGTTGCATTAGCTCATGCCTATTTGCTTTGTTGCTGTCACTCTCTTCACACAAAATCTCTTTGGGCCGCGCTAAAACTAAGCTTTCTTTGTAGATCTAGCATGGTCACTTAATCACTTTACGCAATAGACTAAAATTATTTAATGGTTTAAACGATTATACTAGAGAGATGTACCTTTTTCTTTTACTGTGTAGAACTTTTGACAAGCCTGGATTGTGTTTGCATGGGGAAATGACCACTCTTTTGCTTATCACAGCATACTTGTATGGACTGCAAGAAGTATTTTTGTGGCCGCTGCTCTGCCCAGTTAGAGCCTCATCCACGGCTGTGCCATACCTGCCATCGTTTCTATGGCACCTCGTTTGAACGAGCAGAGCTAATGAAACTAAAAGTTAAAGACTTGCGGGACTACCTACATTTGCACGAAGTTCCTACACAAATGTGTAGAGAGAAAGAGGAACTTGTTGACCTGGTCCTTGGCCAACACACACCAACCTCTGACACTGCTACACCAACCCAGCCACACGATGAAGCACACGCGTCAGAGCAGGAGGCCCCCTCTGTACCAGCTCCAACCACAGCGCAGCCCCGCGCAGGGAACAGTGTTACAACAGAAGTGACTTCACAGTCACAAACATCAGGGGATGATCAGGTAAGAAGAGGAGAAAGATCCTCGTTATTGATATCCTAAGTTCTTTATTAGCCTTTGTGCAGTGCCTTCCACAAATATAAGGAGATCACAATAATGTTTCACACTGATAAGCCGCTTTAATGGCTACACTCCCATTGTGTCTAAGCTTATATTCAATTTTAAGATCCACTTACCATATAGGTGCAATTCATTGTTTACAATTACAGACTGTAGTCCATTTGTTTCTCTGCATCATTTCTTAGCCCCCTTTACCCTGTTAATCAGTGGTCAGGACCCCCATTAGACTTTTATTAAGACTGGTGGATTATTCTCAACACAGCAGTGACACTGACATGGTAGTGTTACTGAGTGTGCCGGGTCACACACACAAGTGCTGTTGGAGTTTTTAAACACCTTGCAGATGTAAAGCTTTTGGTGGTGATGCACAGTTTCTGTTATCCTCTAGTCCTTCATCAATGGTCGGTTTCTGGCCGCAGGACACTGATGGTTGGACTGTTCTCAGCCCAGCAGTGACACTGAGGTATTTTAAAACTCCCAACAACCCTGTTGTGTGTGTGTGTGAGATCCACTTTGGGCAGGACACACACAAACTAACATGCTTTTACTACGTCAGTGTCACCACTAAGCTAAGAATGATCTACCAGCCAAATAACCTGCTCACTGGTAGTCCTGTGGGATTCCTGACCATTTCTTAATGGAGTAAAGGGAATAACAAACAATACAGAGAAACAGATGGGCTACAGTCTGTAATTGTAAAATACAAAGTTCTTCTAAATGACATATAGAGCCGATAAAATGGACAGTGAGTGTATTTGCAAAGTACATGTCGATAATAAAGAGATCATCAGTGTATACAAAAACTTTTAGTGAAAAGATAAAAAAGGGGATTAATCTTTGCGATGAATATGCCGCTTTCTTATTTTTTCAAATTAGACTAAAGTAAGATAAAGATGTCCGGAAACAAGAGGAGGCATCTTGCACTATTTAAAGCCTAAACATTGATGAAACTTGATTCGGTATACAGAAAAAGTCCATTTTGACCCCACTGACGTTATAAGTACGGACCATACTGTACACATAAAAAAATTTAGCAAAGCGTTTGACAATTAGGTTAACCAATGGTATTGTCGAAGCTAAAACTGGGAAATTTCCATGTCATTTCTTTGGTGTTTTTGTTTGAGACATGACCTTTGTTCTGATGAATATTTGTGTAAATGGTCGTTCATTGAGAAGAGTTAAGTGTGGCTGCATGGCTGACCCTGGCTGTGTGACTTTTGACCTTTAGAGCCCGTCAGTGGCAGAAGAACCAGTTCATGTTGAGGTGGACACAGAGCTTCAGGGGGAGCAGGAGTCCCAGGTAGCCTTGCTGTAGGCATAAGCCAGTGTTCTCTCTTTCGTTGTAACACAGCTAGGAGTGTAAAACGAAGAAGAGGACAGGAGAAAGATAAACATTTGAAGGATGGTTGAAAACCAAAATGACTGTCTTTGAATGGTCGATCTCATCTTTTTTTAAAAAATGTATTTGGAACTAACTTTACCTAGAGAGTGTTCTTGAAATTTTGAGATGTCCTCTCCTTCAGTTAGTTCCTAGCGAGTTCCTGCTTTTTTTAAGCTCACCAAAATAAGCTGTTTCAGTCCTTCTTAAAACTTGTTCAGCCAAACTTTAATCCTGACTTTGAACCTGCTGTTTAAAAGTCTCCTGGGTTAGAATCTTGCTCTGTTTCAGACATGCCTCTGTACTATACATAACATAAGCTATTCTATAAGCAGAGCAGCTTCACATGTTTATTAAGAAGAACACCAGCTTCATGAACTAAATAGATGTAAGCTAGGGCTTGAGATGGAGCCTAAAGCTGGGCAGGAAAGCTCCTCAGTCCATAGGTTTGTTCATTCAATCCGTTTTTTTCAGTGGAAGGAGAGTCCATAATTAACATAGTTTGAGAGTTTAATCTTTGTGTAGGAGGCAGTTTGTGCTTAAGATTTCAAGCAACCAAACCTACTTACCAATTCCACGTTGGTTTCGACCTTACCGATTGTTCAGGGCTGTGGTATCTGTGGTCTTCAGGAGAATCTTCTGCTTTGTTTCAGAAGCTCCCTTGAACATGAGTCTCTGTTTGTCTTGGATCCAAATAACATTTGAGTGTTTTTTACATTTTTTTTCTTTTTTTTTTTTCATTTGAGTGTTTCTTTTTTATTAGTAGGAGAGGTAGACACTGTGCTTGGTGAGTAGTAATGACCTTTAATTATGGCTTGTGATGTAAGTGAATTTATGCCAGATCTTGAAATTGTTGGCCAGAGAAGTTTCAAGGTCTGCTGTGCAAACCACCATATCATATTGTGTAGCCCTTGGCTTCTTTGAAAAATGCTTGTTGGAAGACCTGTTGACAATAACTGGCTTGATTGAATGCCTATTTTGTAAAACTTAAAACCGTTCTAGCGAATCACATACTCAGTAGGTCACACCCAGAGATGTAGTCAACAATGCAAACTCATCATGTAGGTTCCTGCACACTGGCTGCAATTGTTGAAATGCCTTTTGATTATCGTTTGGTCGCAGATGTTGACATTGAATGTTGTAGGTCACATGCCGTTGGTCATAACGTGTTTATCATGTAACCACTCGTGACATCAAGCCCAACATGCCAGCCACGAGGCAGAACATCACACCATATGACACCAGATATTTCTTTTCTTCTTTCTTTTCCTTTATCTCTTTCTTCTCCTTCTTCTCATTCTATTGAATCCTTGGTTGCAGTGACTAAATAAATGTCACCAAAACGGCTGTGTTGGCATTAAATTTTCATCACAAAGCAATTACTCTTGCTTTATAACCGTCTTTAATGAGTCTTCCATGCTGTTCATGCTGTATGTCCAGCTTTTTGAAATTACATAGACTCAGCCATGTTGATGTTTCTGCCATGTTTCAGTCAAATTACAATGCTTCTGACGTTCTAACAGCCTGTTACACTTACTAAGTGCCCTCAGTCTCACAATGAAATTGTGTAAAATTCAGAAAAGCTACATACATGGTACAGATGTTGATGAGCAACAACCAAATAGGAGCTCTTTGGCTACTGGCGAACTGTGAGACCGTTTAATAGGCAGTCCTTTTTTAAACATCCCTAATTTTCCTAAGTTTCAGATGCTCTGCCACAGATAAGCCAATATTTGCATCCAGAGCATAAGAAACCAGAGGCCTGCAATTCTCAAGGTTCTGATTTGCACTCTTTCTTAGTCTGTTTACCACTTAAGATTGCCCTAATTCAGTGGTTCTCTGTCCTGGGACTGGAGCCCTGTGGCAATGTTTTCCTCTGTCAACACACCCAGTTTGCTTCAGGAAAGACTTGTTAATTAGTTCATTTGTTGCATCAGGTATGTTGGGGAAAGTAAAATATGCAAAGCTGTGTTAGTGCAGGAACAGGACTGAGAACCACTGTCCTAATTGAACAATTCAGAAAGTAGATAAAGACTGGCCGATCTTCATTCAAATCGGGTTACTAATGTTTTTTCTGACTATTGTGGTGACAAAAAACAAAACAAAAACTCAAAGGCTAGAAGGTAGAACAACATTCTACACTATTCAACATTCTTCACTTCAAAGAAAGTTCAAAGATCACTGTGGTCTTGTGCAGTGTTTTGCAAGTTATATTGTGGTTTCAGTTTGAGTAAGAGGAAGTAGCAAACTAGGCTATGATAACCATAATGTTATTCCTGATAATCATTAGGCTTTTACAGCTTTTAAAACTGTTCTCTTGTTTCCCCACATGCAGTTTGCTCTCAGATTCATCCTGGGGGATTAACACATTTCATAATGCTTAAGATACTTTTTGTTATGCAGACAATGGAAGAGCCTGATTACTTATGTACCACTTTTTTCCCCTTTCTCATTCTTTCAGTCATCAGACTCAGAGGAGGTCTTGCCCTGTGGCCGACGGGCATCTTTGTCTGACCTAAGCTCAGTGGAGGACATTGAGGCTCTGAGTGTCCGTCAGTTAAAGGAAATCCTGGCCAGGAACTTTGTCAATTACAAGGGCTGCTGTGAGAAATGGGAACTGATGGAACGAGTCACACGCCTCTATCACGACCAGAAGGGCCTACAGAACCTAGGTGGGGCAAGAATGCGTGCGTTTGACACGTTCTCTGGAATTGATAAAGTTGAACATGTACTGAGGATTTTAGAGTTTACAGTTGTTGTATATAACATGCTCACTAAATACATAGAAATATAGGGCATTAGCTTTTTTTTGTTGTTTTTTTTCAAACCTCATTTTCATGCTGCTTTGTTTTTCTCTTTTACAGTTTCTAATATCAGTGATGGAACAGGTAAGTCCATTATGGAGCCATAAGTTTTGAGTTATCTTTAGTTAAATAATCTTTAGTTAAACTTTCAATTTTAGGTCGTATCTACTTCACTTTATTACATATGCATTAGAAACTCTATGGTACACTGATGATTACACAAATAAGTTGAAAAGGTTTCTAGTGTCTCAACAAACCAGGGACCTGTCCTGGTATAGTAGTGCCACTTCTTCTTGACAGAGAATAGATTTTCAATGTGTAGGGTAATGGTTTTTCACTATGCCTGTGGTTTCCAACCTTGGTTCTGGAGACCCCCTTCCCTAGTTTAACACAACTACTTCAAATCGGTAAGGGGTCATTTATGAGCTGGTTAGTTGGGTCATGTGTGTTCAGGGTTTGGAAGCACTGCACTGTTATCTTGCTGTTCTGAAAATATTATAATACTCCATAATATCTAAATGCAGTCATTTGACTTTTTTGTTTTGTCTTCTCCCGTGTTACATTTAGATGCAACAGCTGGACCTAGCATTGAAGAAAACCTGTGTAAGATCTGCATGGACTCGCCAATCGATTGTGTGCTGCTAGAATGTGGACATATGGTCACGTGTACGAAGTGTGGCAAGCGCATGAACGAATGTCCCATCTGCAGACAGTACGTGGTTCGGGCCGTGCACGTGTTCCGATCCTGAACCAGCACTTTTGAGAATCAAACTCTTAACATAAAGACTTACCATTTTAAGACCAGACTTGTGCTACTTACGTGGCTCTCCTGCTTCATCTTGATTTTCCATAGGTGGTATGCTGCCTAGCAGATGATTAGCTGTAGTGTTAATATCAACTGGATGTCCTAGCAATAACAAATCATTCATATTTCTTCTTGTTGTCGAGTTTTTGGTTTGCTGAAAGGTTTGTTAAAGGATTTTTTCAATACATTGCTTTAAACTGCTGCACCTGTTAAAGTTCTGGAAGGGCTGTGCTGCTGATAGGCTTCGGGATATAATGTTGCTTGTGAAAGAGCCTGGGGAAGAAACCCATATGCCAGTTCCAGTTTAAACTGGAATTAGGAATGTCAGTCATCTCTGTAAAGGTTAATGGTTAGCAAATGCACTGGTTGGAGTTAAACACAAAGACAAGAAATTTGTTCTTTGTGTAACTGGGTTTTTGTGTGTGTCACCAGTTGTGTGCTGTGCTACTGTAATGTTTGGTGAAGATGAAGTTAAACTCATCCTCACAGGCCCCCCATTTATTTAAGAGTAGTCAGGACATAGAAAATGCAGTGCCTTCATTCTGGATCCAAACTCAGCTGAGCTGCCTCTCAAGTCTGAAGGCTCTCAAAAACACAATTTCTTATTAAATGCCTTAAAACTTACTGAAATAAAGGGAAATGGACTGAATACCTGGCAAGGATGTTCTCTCAGTGATGTCATGTACAGTATATCATCTCTCCAGGCACTATTGAAAATGAATTTTCTAGAAGAATTCGTGCTGCTGTATCAATTTTGTTAACGTGACTTATCTGAATTTACCTCAGTCAGGGGTGAGTTTTCCAAAAGTCGTATGAAAAGATCGTATGATTGTACAGCAAGCTTCACTTTGGAAGTTAGTAATAGTTTTGGCGCTGAACAGCTTTTGTGAAACTGAACCTTGACCAGCATCTTGAACAAAACACTTTCTTTTACTCTTTAAAGATTGAACTAATTCAAACTTTTTGGGAGGAAAATGAGAGATGTGTGGTTTAGTGGCAAGAAACATGTAACACCTTCATACACAATCGTCATCTAAAGCTGCTTACCTTGTGGTTTGTGTTTCGTCGTTTTGTTTGTGGTTTCATTATAGTTAGGTTGAATAGGTTCAGGCTCGGTGAAACCGATGACATCAGTATGTTTGGGTGCTTAGATTTAGTTTTGTCTTTTATTGTTATATGGTACTGATAGAAAGCCACGAATGATAAATAAGCACAAATTTAGCTGATTTCAGTGCTGGGCAATAAGTTGAATAATAGAATGTCGACACCGTAGTAACACAACCTTATCTCCATATTTATTTTCTTTTTTTTTTATATTTGAAAATAGTAGCTGTCATTTATACCATCAAATTTAATGATTGCTGAACCAATAGAAATAGCCCAATTTATTATTTTTTTTTTTACATTAAGTTGTATTGCTTTCTGCTGTAAAGATACAAGGTTGTGTTCTGACACAGACGCTACAAATTTACAATGTATAGAACATAGATTTGGGACTCAATCTTTGCAAGACCCGGCAAGTGCTGGCAGATACCTTGCCTCTTTACAGCCTCCTTTAAAGATGTAAGTGAAATATTAGCAGCACTTTAGGGCTGTGCACTGGAAGTCCAGATAAATGTGCCAAAATAAGATTATCTCGGCTGTCTAAGGTTTATGAGATGACGAAATGATTGCTAATACATCTCAGTGCTGCCACGTTTTCTCAGATTAGTGAATATAAACGGGCAAAGTTCTAAGCCACTCATCCTGAAGGACTGGTGTGGAGAGCCTTGCAAAAGAATTGTACCTTACTGCACTTACAGAACTTACAGAACAGTGAGTAGTTGTCCACACACTTTTGGACACTGACTGTTGACACCTTTGCAAATGGAACCTTAAATCATAGCATGTGTGATTTCAGAAACAGGTGAGAATGGCTTGTTGTAAATGTGTAATCAGTGGAGTACCATATTCTTCTTAACATTCTTGTAGAGCTTTTTATTGTTCTTCTTTTGTGAAACTGGTAATCCTAGCCTTACTCAGGTCTGAAAGACTGCTCTAAACTGGCCAACTGGTTGCCTTGGGACGTAATTTTTCCTCAAAAGAATCATTTCTCCAAAGTCTGCTAATCTGTGGAAATACTGCAGGCTAAGATTAGGACTTGCACAGTTCTCACATCAGATGTACAGATGTGTTTGGAGATGTACTATTTGTAACTTGAGGCCTTAATGCTTAATATTTTGTCACTGTGACTATTCAGAAAGAGGCAGGGTTTTCTATGGAAATTGTTTAAAAAGTGGGGTCGAACAAGCTTTGGTTCTAGGAATGTTGAGGTCTGGGTTTTCTATTTAACAGAAACGACATGCTTTCATTTTGTAAATGTGTGATTTGAGTAGTGTGAAGTTCTTTTAATAGGTTGGGTGTAACATATTGGCAAAACTCTTGGAAAATATTTTGTTTTAAAAGTCTGTACCAAAATAAAATTTCTTGTGTGTTGATTGATGATGATTTTTGTGTTAAAATACATATTCTTGGACTTTGCAGCTGGCTTGTTTTTCTGTCTTTGAAAGAAGCTGTGGTATGTAAAAACTGAAAGCAGAACCTGTTTGACCATTTCCAGGTATGTACGGGTAAGAAGAACAATTTGTTTATCCAGTGAACTGGTTAAGTGTATCAGACGGTCATTACGTTTATGGACTTTGTAAAAGGTAGGAGATAAATGACAAAACTGCTCAGTGTTTTTGAACTAGGTGGTTACAGGCACAGGTGGGTGATTTGGGTCCTCCCCAGGATTTTGTTCCAACTGGCTGAATACTTCAGCTGCTGATTAAAACAAACTAGAAAAGTAAGGCATTCCTGTAGGTATGTATTCATTTAAAGCCCTCACATTGTCGAAAGTGACGAAAGTTGAGGACATTTTAGAGCTTACCTGAAGCAGAACGGAGATACATTTTTTCTCGACAACAGCGACACCTGCCGGGTAAAAGTTACAATCTGTGTGTGTGTGTGTGTGTATACATACATATAAGACACACATTTATTTATTTATTTAATAGAATGATCATAGAATGATCCCCCAGGCACCAGGCAGGGTTTTCCCCCCCCCAAACGTACCTTCAGTCACTGTAACCAAAGAGTTCATTTTTTGTTTCATCACACCACAATTCTAACGTGTTTTCTAAGAGCTGTGCCACATACTTCAGACACTGACTTTTGTGATGAGATGACAGTTAAGATTACCTTTTGAAAGCATTGTGCATTCAGATGTGTAGATTTATTCCATATTTGTCTGATTTCCTATTAAGTTCTAAAATGAAGTAGTTTAAATAGGAGTGTCCAAACTTTTGCATACAACTGTTTTTGTAACCAGTCCCTGTACACTTTGTGAGAGGCAGCTTTTAGTGGCATTAAATCCACTGACCGGTGAAGTGTATTCCAACGATTCCAACATGATCCGAAAGAGATGAGATGCTCACTTTTGTGATGATTGCAGTTAAGATTACTTTTTGAAAGCCTTTCCATGTAGGTGGTTCTTTCCCAGTTCACCTGTGAGGGTTTCAGTTTGTGTGCCTGACCAGTCTGTTTTTCTGTTTTCAGAGATTTTTCTTGCTTTTCCAGATCTAGTCTTGATTTCATAATTCTCCTTCTTAATTTAATTTCTTTGTGATATCTCAGACAGTGAAAATTACAAGCAGGCAGTGCTGAGATATCTTTTATTGTCTTCTCTTTCATTGTAAGACTCAATTATCTTAAGTTTTAGATCTCCAGCTGCTTAGATGAGCCTGTGGCTGTTGAGTGTGAGCACAAAACCCTGAGAAGTTTGAAAGGTCACAATTTAAAACTCTCTGGAACTCTACAAAGCTCTGAGATCTCAGTTTTATTTCGCTATATTAAATTCAGAAAATAAATGCTAGTTTATCAATAGCCATGAACATATACATAGTGTGATGAGCCGTTTCTCCATGGGCCACGGTGCACCATATAGTAATCTTCAACAAAGTGCAAGTTTTGACAGAGATAATACAATAAACTGTGTTTACAGCAGTGTAACAGTATAGTGTGAAAGGGGTGTAAACCTTCCAGAGTGACTAGTGTTGCACCATAAGTATGATATTGCACAGGAGGCAGTTAGCAGCATTGAACCACATGGAGTGAATGTAAACTGCATTCAAATGTGTATATATATGTCATATTTAAGTTTGTTTCTTGTGGATTTGCTAGAAAGTTCTAAATTGGTGTAGTTTGAAAAGGAGTGTCTAAACTTGCATACAACTTTTTTCGTAATCTTTTAGTGGCTTTAAACCCCCTGACAGGTGAAGTGAATAACATTGATTATCTCATTACAGTGACACCTGGCATGGGGTGATATATATATTGGATGAAGTCAAATCAGTATCGAGTGACCAATCCTCAGTCCTTGAAGTTGATGTGATCTGACTGGTTTTGACAAAGACCAAAACATGATGGGTGGACGACTGGGTCAGAGAAAACCCAGAAGAAAAGCTTTTGCCTTATATAAAAAAACAATTGCGTTGATTTTTTTCAGACCTAATTTAATCTACATATCTAAATTATCAGGATGTAAACAAAGTCCTTCATAGTGGTTTGAGATGTTCCACAACAGCAGTGGTGATGGGAACCAGATGTTTAGTGTTGTGGATGATCATCAAGCCATCTGAAGGACTTTCTTTACATTACAATGATTATGTGGAATTATGTAGAAATTCTGAGGCAGCAGTAAATAAAGGTCCATGACTTCATAATAAGAGTAACACTCAGTAGGCTGTAGTTAATTGACAGGGCAGTTTAGTCACTCAGCCACTACTACAACTCTGGTGCCCTACAACTACGAATGGGTTTCATCAGCAAAATAAGCAAGAAACTGGCACAGTAGCGACGCTAGATGAGGTGATTAGTCATTTCTCTACTATGTCATTTGCACTTGGCCAGACAAAAGAGGTTTGGCTTCTATTTGAACACCTCTTAGGTTCCATTTTTGAGAAGAAATACAAAGACAGTTGGCACTAATGCAAAAGTTTCTGAAGAAAGTAGCATTAATGTAATAAGTTACTCTTATAAGACCACGCCACCACAAAAACGTTATTTCTCTCCATTATGGAGAAAGATGTAAATAGACTCTTTAGAAGGCAGAATCCCCACAAAGCAGCTGGGCCAGACTGTCTCTCCATTCAGCCTGAAGCACTGTGCTGACCAGCTGGCTTCTGTGTTTACTGACACCTCGTTAGAGACCTGTCATGTGCCAGCCTGCTTCAAGGCCTCCACCATCATTCCTGTCCCCCCAAAAAACAAGGATCACAAGGATCTCAAAGATTATAGACTTGTTGCCATGACCTCTGTGGATATGAAGACATTCAGCCTCAGATCCATCACCAACCCTCTTCAGGACCCCCCTGCAGTTCTCCTAAAGAACCTAAAAGTCTGTAGATGATGCCGTTAACAAGGCACTCCACTTCATTTACATTTTTACAATTACAGCATTTGTCAGATACTCTTAGCCAAAGTGACGTTCATCTGTCCACAAGAAAACATGTCCCTCATACTAATAAGTCTAAACTTAAAATTAAGAGCTGCTAGAAGACTAAGATTCTCCCAGAGAAGTTAGTCCACCAGGACCCTATCAGATCACACACACAATGTTTGTTAGTTAAATTTAGTTTATGACATGAACATGCAGTTGTTCTAATACCTCTCATAATTTGGACTTTCAGTGGCACCCGCACTTTACCTTCTGTTTACTGTCCCAACATGCGCACTCATGTCCTGTTATTTGATTTGATAAGCTATATTTTACACTCACTCAGTGTGGTTCAATGGTGTTAACTGCCCACTGTGCAATATCATACTTATGGCGCAAGTCATTCTGGAAGGTTTACATCCCATTTATATTATACTGTTGTACATTGTTGTGGTGTCTCTTTATTGTATTGTTTGTATTGTTTCTATTGTAGCTTGCACTTTGTTGAATGTTACTATATGTTGCACCGTGGTCCATGGAAAAATGTCTCATCACATTATTTATGTATTCACAGCTGTTGATGATGATAAAGTAACCTTGAAGCTAAGTGCTCATTGAAGAGGTGGGTCTTCAGTCTCCGTTTGAAGACAGTGAGGGTCTCAGCAGTTCTGACTTTATCTTCCAGCACCTGGATTCTACAGGAACTCTTTATGGACTTGATTTCCACTTTTTTCCCATCATCCTAGCTAGGCTCTTGCAGTTGAACATGACTGAACCCACCTGTAGGTAGATCACTGACTTTTTGACTGACAGGGGGCAGCATGTGAGGCCGTCTCTGACAATTGGACCATCAGCGTCCCACAAGGTTGTGTTCTTTCTCCACTGCTCTTCTCCCTCTGTGCCAACAGTTGCACCTTCAGTCACCAGTCTGTCAAACTCCTGAAGTTCACAGATGACACCACCCTCATCAGGCTCCTTTCAGGAGGGGATGAGTCTGCGTACAGGGGGGAGATTGACAAACTGGCAACCTGGTGCTCAATGCTGTCAAAACAGTGGAGATGACTGTGGACTTCAGGAAAGAGCCAGCACCACCAGCCCCCATCATTTCCGCTTTCTGCAAACCATCATCTCTAAACATTAGCTCCCTCATCGAAAAAAAAAAAAACCCCAAAGCACTGAATGTACATCAGCTTAAGAAATTAAGAAATTGGTGCAATGATGGTGCACTTCTACTCCTCCATAATTGAGTTCATTCTCACCTAGTCCATCACCTTCTGTCATCTGTTCTGCTAAGAAGGTGTTTGGCTGTAACCTGCCTTCTCACCTGTAAGCCTCTAGGACCCCGAAGCAGCAGGAAAGATCACTGCTGATTCCTCCCACCCTAGGCACAAACTTTTTGTGACACTTCCCTCTGGAAAGAGGCTGCAATTCATCACGACCAAAATGTTTCGCAATAAGAGCAGTTTCTTTCCATCTGCAATTGGACCTCTTAACAAAAGAACTTTTTACTTTTCACTCCAGCACACGTAATTGTGTATTTTGCACATATCTTGGTCACTGTTTACATTTGCAGTTTAATTATTTATGTTTACAGCTTGTTTAATTAAATTATATTACATTATGTTTAAATTATTTTATCACTGTGGCACCATTACACCAAGTTCCTTGTGTAAATCCTTTGTTTTCTTTTTGTAAAAAAAAACAAAAAACTAGGCAATAAAATGCAGTTCTGATTCAGAATCTGATTGTAGATCACATCCAGAAATCTATGTTCACTTTTAAAAGCAAAATATTTTAACTGTGGCAACAAATCTCACTTTGTGGACCTTTTCAGTGTCGCTGAGTACAAAACAAGACAGATAGATGGACCCATTAATAAGGCATATGCTGACCATTAAGATATACATTCTTACAATGATTCCTTCTAATTAAACCAGCAGTGCATAATCACAAATACAGCATTTGTATTATTGTGGATTTCCTATTTTGTAAATGACAAACAAACAAATGGAAAACCATATTACATCACTTCAGTGAAGTACTTTTACTTCACAGTAATTAACAGACACTTGACAGGTCTTTTGTCTCATTTAGAGAAGTACAGTGTTTAGCACTGTGGTAGAAAGTTTGTTGCTGAAAGTCACGAGCAAACTGGGGCAGTTGCTCTTATTCTCACACACATCTAAAGGGCAGGTGTGCCCTGTGGTTTCTCTCTCAAAGTGAATATCAGTGTGGCAATCTGCACCTACTGAATCCTAAAGCTCCTTTACCCTTCTGTCAAATATTGTATAGCAGTGCCTTATTATGCTGCACTTGCTTTTGGAAAAAAAACCCAGCTTGGCAGTAAAATGCAATTTTGATTCTGATGAAGGTCACCGTGCGCAGATATATATATTTTTTTTTATATTTCTTTATACGTGTGCATGACACTATAACTTATAACTGCTATCTTCAGACAAAATGTTCTAGTCTGTAATTTTATATATATATATATATATATATATATATATATATTGATCCTGGAGGAAAATGCTTATGCTACACCTGCAGACACACAAAGACAAGAACGATGTAAAATGCAGTACGAGTATCCTAAAATACTCAGAAAATACTTAGTACTAAATAATAGCAATCTACAAAATTTTTGTAGATTGCTATTACGTGTGTGTATATATATACATATATATATATATATAATGTGTGTGTGTGTATTTTTACATTGTTTATGCAAATTTTTAAAATATTTAAATATTCTCTTCTTTGCGCTATCAAAGTTTGCACGTTTTTATGTCTTGTTGAGGGAAACGAACCAATCGACTTCCAGCTGGCTGGGCGCGTCACGGGCGGGATCAACCAATCACGGCTCAGGGCTGCCTGCCACCGCCAAGCTTGTGTGTGGAGGAAGTGGAGCGGAGGGCCGAAAGATAGAGAG
This sequence comes from Brycinus macrolepidotus, assembly GCA_037974445.1. NCBI lineage: Eukaryota > Metazoa > Chordata > Actinopteri > Characiformes > Alestidae > Brycinus > Brycinus macrolepidotus. The sequence goes on from JBBPCZ010000001.1 coordinate 26,104,543, forward strand.
AAGAGGAGAGAGGAAGGAGGGTTCAGGGAGACGGGTGTCCCTCTTATAAAGTTGACTTTTTGAGCTTCTACGCTTGGCTTTTGGGGATATCTCAGGCGGAGAACACGGCTCCGACCTCAGGTAGAGTGCGGCCGGGTGTGTTTGTGGGCTGGGTGAAGTTATCGCCGAACCGGGCTGTTTGTTTAAAGGCTGCCCAGACTGAACCTCCTCCCGCCGGGTCTCCAACCGAGGACTCCGCCGTTAAGTTTCAAACTAACTTCCGAAGTGGCGACGAAGTCCAAAACAAGCATCTTTTAACCTGGACGCCTTTTTAAAACCCGTTTAAACTTCACATTTCGGTAGGATTGGCTCTGTCTACTCCCTTTTACTAGCAAAACAACAGCTACTTTTAACCTGCTGCACCTGACAAACACGCGTTGTTATGCTGATTATTTTTAATTTTATAAGATAACCCTTTATTAGTCTCAGAAGTGGGAAATTTGCATTGTTACAACAGCAAAGTGAACAGTACAAAGTAAAAGAGCTTAACCTATAGAATAAAAGCTATACAGTACAATGTAAAAAGTACAATATACAAATACAAAAAATATAAATATAGAAGTTTA
>JBBPCZ010000001.1:26105247-26119457 GCA_037974445.1 Brycinus macrolepidotus
TATATATATACACACACATTTTATGCTGTTTGAGTTTGTTCAAAAAGCTATTATTAAACATGCAAGAAAGCTACTACTGAAGGTTTGTTTATGCTTCTGTAACTGCTGGTCAGCTAAGCAACTCGTTTACAGTGAAAGCCATGTGTTTATTTGTTTATTTTCTTGCTCCAATGCCACAACAACACTCAGGCTAGGACATATAGCCCTAGATACCAGGTGTGCTTTGTGTTATGGAGGGGTTTGTGTGGTGTTCACCAGTGTGTAAAGACAGCAGCAGGCTGAGCTGAGCTGCTCATCCGTGTTGCTCTCAGCCGGGCGTTGCTCTGGCAGCTTGCAGCTTGCACATTTCCGCTCCTTTTTGAAGGAACCGTGTGGACACGACTTGGCCTGTTGTTGACTAGAACTGCATATGCAGCTGACGACTTCTTTAAGCTTGCTCACTTCTCTTTCACATTCGTACATTTTTCTCAATTGTTTTTGGGGCCAATGATAACGTACAACACTGTGCATAAGTCTTGAGACACCCCTCATTTCTTTACATTTTGCTTTGAATCACTTTGATGTGCCCGTCAGACTCTTATTTTTGCATATTTAGTTGTTTGAAGTGAAAGAAATGGGAATAAAGGCTGCAAAGTGCCTAAAGATACAAGGTCTAGGTGTTCCAACCACTCAGCATTCAGCACCACCAGTATACTGATCACCGCCCTGAACTTCTGGAATCATCTGCACCTGTTCTTCACTGGTTCAGGCCTTAAGTTAGATGTGCTTTGTTATGCTTGAATGATTCATCTGTAGGTCACTGTGTGGCTTAACAAACAAACATTCCTCTGATACTGGTCAGGTTCAAGGACTTGACTGAAAATGGGAGCCATTGAAAGTCCTTTAAGAAGCCTGGAGAACTGTTCCTCAAAACTACATTAAAAATACAAGAAGATCTGGCTCTTTGGAAGCAAAATATGAAGAAATGAGGGGTGACTCAAGACTTTTGCACAGTACTGTATGTTATGCTGTTATATGCAGATCTATAGAAACACAATAAGAAGCTGTCTGATGTTTCTGTAATCAATAATTCTTTGCCTTCTTGTAATATATAATACTTTGGTGATTTCATCTAGTAAACTACAGTAATTATCTGAACCCAGTTAATCCCTCTAGTATTTTTATGGTTCATTTTTATGGTCTTTTGTGCCACTGTAGGGACATTTTAATCAGAAATATATTCACAAACATTTTACACTAAACACACCAAACTCACTTCCAACGGGGTTTACGCTTAGTTAGAGATATTCTCAGTGACTTTTTCTTTGCCCAATATGGTGGTTAAAGCCATTTCTGTCTATTTTGTTGGTTATGATGGATGTACTGCTAAAACAGCCCCTTGGTAAAAGGCCCATGGTCTCTTCCCCACTTTAACCTCATCTAAAGTTGGTGTGCAAGTAGTGTTGAGTTTCACTGTTCAAACATTGATGGCCAACATGAAATATTACAGGGTCTATGCTTGTTGCGAGTTGCGTGACTGTTCTATACTAACCTGGTTCCAAGCTGAACCCAGTCTTAAGGTTGCTAAGGGAATTTTCTGCATTAGCAGCCCAATAAAGTTTTGCTTTTATAGTCACTTATATGTTCTTTATAGCCTAGTAATTCACCATTAAGGCATGTCTGTAGTCCAAGTCAACCTGAAATCAAAACTGACCTTGTTTTACCTTCATAGTTTAAGTGCATAAATCATATAATTTAAAATAGAAGATTCTTGTTTTTCTGTAGTCTACCTTCAACCTGTAGTTACTTTTGCTTGTCTCCAAAATGTCATCTGGTGTTCTGACTATGTCACCATGCAGAGGTGGGCAGGGAAAAGTAATATCAGCCAATAAATTCACCCTCCATCACTTATTGAGTGAAATACTCAGACATGCATTGTTATAAAAGGAAAGTTTGTTCTGATTCACATTGTCACATTGACTGGTTGTAAAATGTCTTTCAGTGTTAGAAGATTGACAGACTAGCTGTTTTCTTCTAACCAAATATGAGCACTTGTTTGCTTAGTACAGAGCCTTGGTTGTTAAATGCATCAGTTAAATCAATGCAAGTTACTCCTTAATCCGGTTTAGCCTACATGAAGTTAATCTCATCATACTGGGACTGAAAATTTGGCTTTATTTTTGTCAAGAACTGTGCTTTACTGTCTGGCTGACTGAAAATATGCAAGATGATTCTTATAAGCATGTTTGAGTTTGGCTTTTCTTCGTCTGGCCTGGCTACTAAAAGCATAGAAGACCATTGTTAGAGTGCTGCTTTGTGATTGAGAAGGTATTTGGTGTATTAGTGATAAAAGATTATGAGTAATCTATTACTGGCCTGCTCTATGTCCTGAATGTGAAGTGCATGCTGTCATAGTTGAAGCAGACATCTGTTGGTCCAATGCAAACAGCCAACAGCCTGTACGTTTAATCCCTTGTGTGGAGGGGAGGGGAAAAAGCCCCCACCCCACCAGGAGCTCATAGAGTGACAGGTGTCTTCTCCGTCCCTGGTAATCAGCACCTTGGGGAACGTGTACATGTTTGCACGCAGACATAAATGGCATAAGAGGGACAGGTTGGTGGTCTTTCCTGCAAAAAAGTACTTAAAAACAGGATTAGACATAACTTAATTGAGCTGAAGTTCCAATTTCATGCAAACCCGGATTGTCCTCCCTTTTTAAAACAAAATGTGTGATCTAGTCTGTAAATGTTGAATCCATACATGGAAACCAAGCTGCTATAAACAACTCATTTTGAATAAAATGTTTGTGACCAACCAAAAACTAACACATTTTTATGTGTTTTGAAAGTGTAGCTCCATCCAATTTAGTTGAATCTATGAGTGGTGTTTCAGTTGGATTGCTTTTTTGAATGAGACACAATACAGGGCATCCAATCAGAACAGAGCTCATTTACATATATCGGTTTTAAAGCCACGTTTACCGAAACAGCCTCTTTAATTCTAAGAGGTAAAATGGTCATGGTTAAAGTATTGACTTTTATGTTCCATAAATGCACATAAATGTGTACCTTATGAGAAAAATAAAATATAATAAGGTTCTTATTATTTAGGTTCTTTAAGAATCTAAAAATTGTTCTTCTATTCCAAATGACTCCTTTTGGCACATTTTAGCTGATCATCTATTGCCTCCTTTTGATTTGGTTGTCCAGTGAGATTGAAGTAAATCAAGGTCGTGTTTGAGGACCAGAGGAAGACCACGCTTCCCTTTTGGCGCCATTTCCCAGCTGTCTTGCTCTGCACTGCATGCTCTGGTGTCACTGTAATGTCCTGTGAGATGTGCAGATGCTGCAGACGTTCTGGTGGTGGTGTGTGAGCGTGTGCGTATAAACCTATGCTGAGAGAGAAAACCTAACCTTGAGCCACAGTGTGGTGTTAAGCATGTTCTCAAAAGCTGCAGCCCTGACACAGAGTTTCCTGCTTACTCAAACCTGTATTATATAATTGTTTTGGGGGCAAACAATGTGTGATGTCTCTAACAACGTAACCCTGGACCAGGGTTACGTTGCACAATATATTGTCCGTTAATTGTTATCGTCTGTTAATTGTTATCGTGATATCAGTCTCTGCAATAGTGATATTGCGAACAACTGCAATATGCAAATGAGCCTCTGACCAATCACAGCTCCAGGTGAGTTACTGGGTGCTCTGATGAATTAAGGTCTTCCATAAAAGTAAACTTTTTTTGACCAATCTTTAATCATTAAAGGCACTGATTGGCCAAGGTGTTTTAAAGTGCCCATATGCTGCATTCCTTCCATTTAATTTTTTTTCCTGACGTTTGGTGGGTTTGTCTACCCAAAAGATGAATTATAAGTAATTCTTTCATGATCATTGCCCAACAATAGAATTAAACAACCTGTTTTTGTTACTCTGCCTTTAAGGCTGATCGATATATTTTCTGATTGGCTGCCCTGTACTGCAGCTCGTCCAAGGCCGTAACACTCCTTAGAACTTGGGTGGGGCTAAAACTGCTGTGAAGTAAGGAGACATTTGGAAATATATGTGGGGTTTTTAAGGCTTAGTTTCCATATATGGACTGTGTGGATGTTACACCGAATATTTGGAGACGTTAAGCCTTTTAATTCCAGAAAAGTAATTATATGAGCCCTTTAATGTATTAAAAGGCATCACAATCGCAATATATAGCAGTAAAATGACAATACTGATATTCTGTCTATATCGTGCAGCTTTACCCACACCATCTGCACATGTTCTATGTTCTGTCAACTCTGTATAAACATTTCATGATGAAAGGACCAATAGAAATGGTCCAAAAAGCTGTTTATTTTTTCTGACAGCAACGACATACATGAAAAATATCCTCTATGGATGATCCAGCATGTGCAAGTTGAGGCTTTGTGAGGGACCTGACCTAATCCCAGTGTCCTCCCCCTCCTTTCCTTGCCCTCTGCGTATCCCATGCTAATCAGTCTGCCTGTAGAGGCAAAGGGCTTCCTGGTCAGTCAGCATGACCTGTTAAGGGCTTATGGAGCCCATAAAGCTTTGAGAGTGGCTCCAGCTACATTTATGCATACTTTGGTCTGTACATCTCGGTCCTATAATAATGCTGGATGACCCCGTTGCCATGGTGATAGACTGAGCTATGCTAGTGACAGATGGAGGGGGTCACAGGGTGGAGGGAGAGTGGTGGTCTATCTTAGGCAGAGAATGCTGCACCCCAACACTGCCGCCCTCCCAGATTCAGTATAACTGAATAACTTCAGCATTAATTGGTATTCTGTCACATATTTCCTAAGTTTTAATGGCTGAGATTCAGTGTTAAAAGACAGAATTGGTGGGTTAAGTGTTTTGATTGACATTCCTATTTTTAATATCAGCCTATGTAAGGAAATCAGGTCTTAACATTCGGGTATAAGGAAAACACTGCCCTTGCCTGGGCGAATCATGACCAACAGAGAGAGACCCCCAGCAAACCCCCACATCAACCCCCCTCCCCAAAAAAAGCATTGTTTTTTACTAGTGCTCCCAGACTCTGGTTCTCTGGAGTCACCTCTTCCAGGTCAGCAGCCTTGAGTCACAGTGGTAGGTGGCAATCCCACGACAGAATTATTAATTTTAGTGCAAATTTTTTGTAGTAAAACCAATTTGTAATATAATAAATGAGAAAAAATAGGTTTAAATTCATCAGTATGTGTGTAATGTGTACATATTGTTTTTTTATTTTTTTTATTTGCTAAATCCGTATTGTTAATGCATAATTCTAGATTTCACTCTATGTGCATTGGAGCATACTAATTTTGCCCTATGAGCCTCTCCTTTGTATCTTTCTCTTTCTTACACACATCAAGTGATGCAACTTTCTGAGAGATGGAGTTAAATGAGGAATGCTTTGTCAGGTAATTTTTATTTTAAGTTCTGTAAATAACTGGGTGACCAATTTCAAGAATATCATCGAAAAAGTGCAGCGTCGAGGCAGCATTTCAGTCGATAACTTGTAGATCAACAAATGTGCTTTGTACACCTTAGTAAAGGATCAGATCAGATTTGACTTTGTTGAGCAAAACGTGAAGCAGTGGGTGCAGCATTCTGTTTGTTTTCACAAATTAAGTAAACTGAGTACAATGAAAGGAACCGTGCTCATTATTTTGGCTTATCTTTCAAGTTCACTAAAAGATCTAATAGTTTTTTTCCAAATTTTGGAGTAACATGGAAGGGATGGATGGGAGGATGAATATAGGAGTGTGGTGGACAGCTTTGTTGAGTGGTGTGAGCTAAACCATTTACAGCTCAACATCGTGAAGACAAAGGAACTGGTTGTGGACTTTAGGAAGCAGGCTCCTCCTCCCACCCCTGTCACCATCAGAGGGACTGATGTTGACATGGTTGAGGTCTACAAGTATCTGGGGGTACACATTGACTGCAAACTGGACTCGTCCATGAAGACTAACATTGTTTTCAAGAAAGGGCAGAGCCGGCTTTACCTACTGAGAAGGCTCAGATCTTTCAGTGTTTGTAGGACAATGCTGACCATGTTCTGCCACTCTGTGGTAGAGAGTGTGGTGTTTTTTGCAGCTGTGTGCTGAGGCAGGGGGTGAAGGCAACTGATTCCAACAGGCTTAACAAGCTGATTAAAAAGGCTGGTTCGATTCTGGGTGTCAAACTGGAGACCCTGGTGGAGGTGTCTGAAAGGAGAATGCTGAAGAAGCTTCTCTGCATCATGGACAACCCTTTCACCCTATGCACGCCTCCTTAATAGGCCATCAGAGCACACGCAGCAAAAGACTCATTGCTGCAAAATGCAGAACTGAACGCAACAGGAAATCCTTTATACCTATGGCAGTAAGACACTATAACTCCTCCCAGTTCTGTAGGTGATATTTAAGTTTTTATGCCATTTTCTGTTCAAATTGTATATGTGCAATATAACTTAACTGTTTATCCTGTGAATCGACTGAATGTTATCCCTTATCACCTGCTGCTATTTTTTTGCATTTATTTTTTTATTTTTTATTTTTAATTGCATTATTAACACAAAGTCACTTTCATAAGCTAGTTTGCACTACTGATCTGATGGTACAGTACTCAAAATCTTACACACAGGAGTGTCAGAGCTACAGTTATTTTGCTACAATAGTGTTCTGTAATTTTGTTGCACTATTGTTTGTCTATTTTTTATTTTTTTAAATATTCTCTATTGTTTTATTATCTTTTAATCTTCTATTGCACCGAGCATACAAATTTCTCTCGGGATAAATAAAGTTCTTTCTTATTTTATCTTCTTAACACTAGGGATGCGTAATGATCTTGGCAGCTGTTTGATTAAAAATGGTTAACATATGTAATGTAATGTTTAGATTTGACCAGTATATCAAACTGGTGTTTGTTGACACATTTATTGTGCTCCAAAGGATTAGTTTAGGCAATGCTGGGCAGCTGGGCTAAAATGTGTTTTGTTCCTTTTACTGCGTTTGAAACCCAAAAGAAATAAATGTTATGTGCACATCTACAAGTTCAATTATACAGTGATGTGCAAAAGTTTTTCGCCACCCCTCTTTTCTTCATATTTTGCTTCTAAAGAGGCAGACTTTCCTGAATTTTTTTATGTAGTTTTGAGGAACAGTTCTCCAGGCTTCCTGAAGGGTTTTCAGAGACCAGTCTCTGAACCTGACCGGTCACCTTTTTTTTTTTTTTTTTTTTCCATCCCCACATTGACCTACGTATCACTCCTTCATGCATAAAAAAGCACACATTTCTCTAGGCACCTGGTAGTTTTAGGCTCTTTACATCCTGTCACAGTGAAACTTTTGTTCCAATTTCTTTCCTTTGATCTACTTAATATGCCAAAGATAGGAGATTTTGACTTGCATGAAATAGTATTTTTGCACCAACAAGGCGATTAAAAGCAAAATAAAAAGGAGCTCAAGACTCTTGCACAGCACTGTATAATTGAACTTGTAGATGTGCACATATTTAGACTTGCATTTTAAAGGCAGCAAAAGCAAACAGAGAGCTGATTCCGGGAATTATTTCTTTAGCAATTCTTTATGAGAAAGTGCGTGTGTATATGGATACAGTTGCCACTGTATACATACTATGTTAATGTACTGATTTATTTGATCAGCTTTGAATTTGTAGGTGATCTCTCTGTTAAAATGAATGATTGTGTTTATAATGAGAACAAATAATGCACATGAGGCAAAAAAATGTCCTTAGAGCTTATCAAAATGTAGTTTTAAGTCCATGCTGCTTAGCGCTACACCTGCTGCCATTTCTTAGTCAGCAACAAGTTGTCTCTGGTGTCATGTCTTTGATGCTATGCCCTTAACCCTTTGTGTCCAGTGCTCTATTGTATGTGGGGGTGGACTCCTGCTTATTCAGGAAAAGGGAGAGAATCATAAAGAAAAGGGAAGACATTGAGAAAAAGGGAGACCTCTAGCCACTTTGAAGGGCTTCGAGGTTCCTCTGTTCCCCCACAGGACAAAAGGCCTTTGTGTGGGTCTCAGCCAGGGGGCTATAGGGATGAGGAGTGGGAGACTGGGCAGCAGGGCCTTTTCATCTACTCGCTGCATTCTCCTTCTCCACTTCTCACACAGCCAGGCTCGCCAGCTGTCGGCTTTATGCCTCTCCCTTGCTTCTCCTCACCAAGACCGTCTTGAGACGCATGCTCACACGCAGTTGGCTAGAATAAAGAGGACAGCGTCTGATTGGTTCAGTTAGTTTGGTTTATAGGTCACTGAGCAACCCCCCCCCCCCCCCCTTTTTTTTTTTTCCAAACTTATTTCTCCATTACTAAGGTCTTCGCTTTGCAAGTGACCGTCTTTGATTAATAAGTGGAACAATTGGAAACTTGCAGGAACTTTTGCACATTCACGTAAATGTAACTCTAAGATGCTGTCTGAGATAAAAAACGATCAAGTGCTAAATCTCAGTTTCAGTGTCTCTGAACAGACTTAATCCAATGCTTTTCTACTTCTATTTCCTTTCTTCGTAGTTTTGCTTACAACGGTGAAGTTGTTTCAACGTTCAAAATTTGCCAAACACTTCTATAAAAGCAGGTGGTCAAACATGGCTGTTTGTTAGTCTCTGTCTTTGAAACAGAATCCCATATAAAACATGGGTAGAAATTTTGGATGAGCATAATGGAGAAATTTGAACCTGCCTTTGAACAAATTAAGTTGTGCAACTAGGAGTGTAAAATAGTGTCAGTGTTTGAGTTTTCATGTCATTGATTGATTAATTTTATGGTCTAGTGTGAGATGATTACAGTACACATTTGTAAACGAGCATTACTGCAAATGTTTTCTGTAAAAAACTTTTTTTCAGTACAAATCCTCATCTTCAATGAAAAATGGCTTGATCTATAAACTCTAAGAGTTATTTGAAAAGGCTGAATAGAAGTGATGATTATTTATCAGACAACGCTCCTCGGAGGCTTAAGCAGCTGTGCAGCCGCACTCACAAGCACACAGCAGGTGCACGAAAGGAGTGCAAACAGAAAGACTTGAGTGGAACAAGCCTTTTACAACTTTTGCCTTCTGCAGGTGGTGAATTTGCATCAAAGTATTTTTTCCGTCCGTTAAAGCTGCATAGAGTTTAACAAGTCTGATAACATCTTCATAAATAAACTTTGTGTGTTCGGTCTAACTTTTATATTTGAGAATAAGTGAAATGTAAGGAGTGTATGTTCAGTTAACTGCTGGTAAGGAGAAATAAAATGATTATTCAACAGACGCTAACGTCATAGTGCATAAGCATGGTGAACTGGTGTACTGGTACTAACTAATAATTCAGTAGCTTGAACAAAAAAATGTGGGAGTAGGAGGAGTGGTGTAGCAACAAATAGCAATTGCTTATTACTTTCTGTATAGTTTTTTTTTTTTTTTTCTTTCTTCATTTGGTGTGACATGATGGTGTGACATGTTAGATTGTCAACAGATAAATGTTTTAAACAACGCCAGGTAGAACAGTTACAGCCACACACTGTGTTTTGTTGTAGCAAAGTTTAATGTACTTAAACACATGCAAACTTGACACATTTTAAAGCCCAGTTGAAAACTAATTGTTGGCCTGTTCCAGTATGGTCACCTGAAACGGTTAACTGAGTACCTAAGTACCTATACACACCCCTGCAACCAGTCTATCAACTGATATGTCACTATAGCCTGTAATGTTTGTAGATTTTTTAATCTTTTGAATATAAAGTACTGCGCAATGGTCTTGAGCCAACCCTCATTTCTTCATGTTTTGCTTCAGGAGCCAGACTTGAAGTAGTCTTGAGGAACAGTTCTCCAGACTTCCTGAAGGACTTTGAAAGCCTCTCATTTTCAAGCCAGTCCTTGAACCCGACCAGTTTTAGAGTAATGTTTTTTGATTGTGAAGTCAAACAGTGACATGTATGAATTATTCAAGCATAACAACATAAGCATAATGTGCAGATGATTCCAGTTGATCAGGCCAGTGATTAGTATACTGGAGGTGCTGAATGCTGAGTGGTTGGAACTCTTTTATCTAGACACTTTGTATCTTTAGACACTTTGCAGACTGTCGCAGTGAAACATTTGCTCCCATTTCTTTACTTTAATCTACTCAGTATGCCAAGAGTTTTGAAGTTTGAAAAGCATAAAACAGTATTTTTGCACCAACAAGGTGATTCAAAGCAAACCATAAAGAAATAAGGGGTGGCTCAAAACTTTTGCACAGTACTGTACTTTAGTGCAGAATGTACATCATTTGGTGTGCTCTGTCAGCAACCTTCAGTCAGTGACCAATACAAGGTGATAGGATCTAAGGGGACACAGGACATCCATATCTGTCACACTAATGGAATAACTATATAACTAAATTTGCTATAAAATGTGACCAGAGCATGCAGTTTAAATATTTAGGTAAAATACTTAATATTCAATACTCTTCATAAATTTGGGTTTGGAGAATCGTTCATACACTGGATTAAGACACTGTACACATCACCTAGGGCTACTATTATGACTAACGGAATCACCTCACCAAGCTTTACACTGCACCAGGGGACCAGACAAGGATGTCCACTCTCGCCTTCTCTCTTTGCCATTTTCATCAAACCCCTCGCAGCAGCAATAAGACAAAATAGTCAAATCCAAGGAATACAGGTCATGGACACACAACACAAAATAAGTCTTTATGCTGATGACATTGCTTTATTTACAAAACCCATGTGTATCACTTAAAAAACCTTTAACATCATTAATACATTTTCAGTAATCTCCCACTACACTGTAAATTGGAACAAATCAATTATTTTACCTCTTTCTGAAAATGTCTGGGACTCAGGATTCCCCCCTCCCTCTCCACATTGGCAATATTAAGTATCTAGGTGTTAATATTTCCCCTAGACTGTCAGAGCTTTTTAACCTTAATTACACTCCTCTCCTCAGGAGAATTGAAGACGACTATAAACGCTGGACTAAACTCACACTCACGCTCATCGGAAGAATTGCAGCCATCAAAATGAAAACTCTACCACAGATCAGCTACCTTTTCTCTATGATCCCCACTACCCCCACAGATAACTGGTTTAAAACACTTAATTCATTAACAACGCAATTCTATTGGAAAAATAAGAAACCCAGAATTTCACTCACAACTTTACAAAATAGAAAATCACATGGTGGCCTTGAGGCACCAAATTTTCATAAATGCTTTCTTGCAAATCAATTACAGTATCTGGTTAAATGGATTCACAAACAGAACCATAGTTACCCCTGGCTTGAACTGGAACATCAGTGCGAAAATATCTCCATCGCAGACTGCCCCTTTCTCCCACAGTCAATTAAAAAATCTAAAATCTGTAAATTTAATACTATCTCTACAACTCTGACAGCCTGGGGGAAAGTCAATCGAATCACCAAGTCGTCGCTAACACTGAACGGGTTCACCTCACTATGGCATAATCCAACTTTCACACTACAAAATAAACCCCTTCACTTTTCTACATGGGAGCAAAAGGGAATCGCACACCTCCATCACTTATTTCAGAACAACCAATTCATGTCATTTTAGGCACTGATACAGACATATGGGGTTGGGAGAGACCAATTTCTTCAATACCAACAACTGCTTTGAGGGGGCGTTGGGTGGGGAAGGCGGTTGTGACCTGTGGGGTGCCAATCCCTTGTCCTCTGTCTCTCCTCTAATTATCCTGTCACTTTCTTCTTTTTTTTTTCCTCTGGCCTACAGTAGTGGACCACTCTCTTGTATTATATTGATTTTATCATTGAAGTTTTTTTTTCTGTTTTGTCCATGTCTATCAGTATGATTGTCTCACACACACACACACACACACACACACACACACACACACACACACACAGTGTACCCTGACTTATATGTGTTTGTCTGTAGGAGGCCAGGCAGTTTTGAGAGTTTGAGAGGTGGTGACTTGTAGAAGGAGGTCCATCATATCTCCTGTATGATGGCCAACGCAGTGAGTATTAACAGTTTTTGTTACCTTGCATATGTACTGTTTTTGTATTAAAATGGGACTTCTGTATATGGACAGAATTATGGTAATAATCACAATTTTCACTTACTGTGTTTAGTATTAAGCAATGATAAATCATGTTCACAATAATAGTTTAATTTGTTTTAATTTTGTAGAATTCCTTCTCTTAGCATTTGCCTTTCATTCCTAGCAAACTGTCTGTTAGAGTACTATTGATTATATTAATTTTTTCCCCTTTTCCTCCTGTCTCAGCCAGGCCTGCTGGTTCTTTTCTTTCTTTTTCATTCTTTTGTTTGTTGTTTCACTTTCACTTCTACCTTTTTGATGTGGGTTCACTGCTGCCTGATTCTGTTATCCTTCTATATCTCTATTACTTTGTCCTTAGTTGGTCTAAATTGTGTCAAACTGATGTAACAATGACCCTCATGACCTTCCAGCCTAATGAATGGATGTCTTGGTAAACTCTACTGACATCTGTAGACTTTTTTTCTGCTCGCTGACTGAGTGGAACTAAATTGCACTCATCGCTAACGGGTTATGGAAAGTAGGATAGGGTGAAACAATTAAATTACAAAGACCTTACTGCAGATAAGGCTCTTGCTGAACTGAGTAAGTCCAGATTTGGAAATAGTTGTCAGATTTTCCCAAATTAATTTTAAATTTGCATCTGGGTTAATGTAATTGGCAGATGTTTATGTACAATATTGTGTGTGTAAACTAAAGTAGAACAAAACTAAAATAATACTTACACCTGTATTCCATACTGTGGGCGTAAGAATGTGTGCTGTTTCCAGTGCATTTAAATGAAGGTGCTGATAAAATCAAGTTTAAGTCAAACAAACTCTGCCATGTGATGCTGGGGGTCCTTGAATTTTGCTGCAGCTTTGCAGTATTTTTAGAGTTAGGAGAGCTGTGGTGGCACATGGTTCAACTGAAGAGAGCACATGCCAGATATAGACAAAATACAACTTTAGACAACTGTTGACAATTTTAGTGCATTCAGGATAGCTCTAAAAATGTTACAATAAATAATAGTGTGCAGTGACTTTAATGACTGCAAGTTATCTTATGCACAGGCTTTGGTTGAACTGTTTTTAATGTGCAATTTCAACAGCAGCTGACAAACTCATGGCTATGCTTGTTCTCACAATGCTCAGCTAAAAGTAATATGTTCATGTGGAGACGGTACCTGACTAATAGTCACCATCCACAATGTTTACTATTTTCAGGTTGGTGCAGCACCCCTCCCTGCTGATTTAAAGGCATTTCTGAGTACCCAGAGCCTGCCAAAAGGTAAGAATCATTCACCTAACGTAGAATATAGCTGTATTGCATTTTTAAAGAGGTAATTTCAGTTGGCTGATGAGTGTGGTTGGGATATGCACAGCAAGCTGTTTTGGGAGCAGGAAAAACATTAAGTATGTAGGGCAGTGTGCCTCCAGGACCAGGGTGTGGAACACTGCTCTACAGTTTCAGTCTCTTTTGAATGGAGTATATGGAAACCGGTCATTTTTAATGTCCAGTGTCTAGAAATATATTACATTAAATCTATGCAAATATATACTTAAAGATACACTACATTTTTGTGATGCACATAATGCGTTTGTTTAGGTGGATTAGATAAACTGAATCTATTGTTAGATGTTGTCTAGGGCTTCGTTCAGATGTCCTGTTTGCTTTGCTCATAAAATCTAGCTGAAGCTGAACAAGCTCAGACAATTATCATAGGGGGTCTTTGTAGTAGCCTAAGTTGTCACATGTATTTTGCATTTCCATACATGCACTTCTGCCAAAATGTAACCCAGCAAACTTCTCTCCTCGTTAATTCACTACTTCATCCAAATAATGTTGCTGTAATAAGGGAAGCTCAGTCTGCATTGTTCCTTTTGGGAAACAGCAGGTTTTATGTGTATGAAGGAGGCACACATGCTTCCATTTAGGCCCTTATAGGTCTGATCCTGTGTTTTGATTTGTTCTTCTCGTGTGCGTTTGGGGGTGTTCTTAGGTTTCACCCTAAGGTCTGTTGTGTATGTCATGAGTCATTAGGATTTCTGGATTTTCAGGCCAGACCAAATGATTGCCTATCTCACTCTGTACAGTCGTGTGTGTGGTGTGTGTATATGCATGTGGGCGAGACTAAGCGGACTGTTGGTTTCCTCTGTGTGTGTGTGTGTGTGTGTGTGTGTGTGTGTGTGTGTGTGTGTGTGTGTGTGTGTGTGTGTGTGTGTGT
>JBBPCZ010000001.1:26123076-26138112 GCA_037974445.1 Brycinus macrolepidotus
AACCAAGTTACTGCTAGCTAAGTTACACACCTTAATAAACCCTGTCAGAAAGAAAAAAACAAGTCAGAGGTTAATACTCAAGTAAGAAAAAACAGTTAAGGGGGTAAGTGCCTGAGGTTTTTTTTTAAATATATAGGAAAAGATGTATAAGAGTTAACCTGTGTATTTGCTCTCACAGTCCCTCACTGCTCAGATAAATGGCTTTAAACAGTTTATACATGAGACTAAGACTTGCACAGTACCGTGTGTGTGAGAAGACCTTTGATTGCATGTTTTTGTAATGAAACTCTTTCGTGGTACATGTGTATGTGTAAGTTGGAAGTCTCCCTTTGCTATTTTTAACTCTGGATATTCTTATCTCTCCTCTCTGTAGATTATTAGCACGCCTCAGAGAGTGGCTCACTCAGGAAATATCCTTTTCGGCAGCCCCTTCACACCACACACTACACCTGCTACCATGGTAACGCAAGGGTGCCCTCCAGAAGGCAACGAATGGACCCCAGGGTGAGTGTGCCCCCTTCATTGCGTACACACCGAGACTGGAACTGCTTAGAAAATCCCATCGGACAGAAGAGAGGGGGTGTATTCCTAATGGAAGTGGATGGAGAAAGCTGTGGGATGGAGGCTGATGGAATCTGACCTCCACAGGGCTATTCATTGCAGTGCACATGTAACAGCTGTGGTATTGTCAAGTTTTTATATAATTTTGCATCACTCCTGCATTGTGCACTGGCTGTCTCTAGCTCTGTGCAGCCATAAGGATGTGCAAAGGGTTTAATTAATAACATTTTTTTTTTTTTTTGAGGATTCAGTATGATTACAGAAACTACAGACTTATAAACACTTGATTTTATACTTTTATTTCTTTTCTAGTGTTGCACTGT
Source organism: Brycinus macrolepidotus (assembly GCA_037974445.1). Taxonomy (NCBI): domain Eukaryota; kingdom Metazoa; phylum Chordata; class Actinopteri; order Characiformes; family Alestidae; genus Brycinus; species Brycinus macrolepidotus. The sequence goes on from JBBPCZ010000001.1 coordinate 26,123,961, forward strand.
GTTGCTTTTGTTTTTTTTTACACTTACAGTACTGTACAGAAGTCTTGGTTTACCCCTCATTTCTTTTTCTGGTGCAAAAATATTATTTTATGCCTGTCATACTATCTTATCTTTGGCATGTTGAGTAGAGTAAATGAAAAAAATTGGAACAAATGTGTTACTGTGACAGTCTGCAAAGTGCCTAAAGATTCAAGGTGTCTAGATAAAGGTGTTCCAATCACTCAGCATTCAGCACAACCAGTATACTAATCACCGACCTGCAATCGTTATCACCTGTTTCTTCACTGGTTCAGGCCTTAAGTTAGATGTGCTTTGTTAAGCTTGAAAGATTAAAAAAAAGGTCACTGATCAGGGACTGAACTGAAAATGAGAGACTTTGAACGTCTTTCAGGAAGTCTGGGGAACTGTTCCTCAAGACTACGTTAAAAAATACAAGAAAGTCTGGCTCTTTGGAAACCAAGTATGAAGAAATGAGGGGTGGCTCAAGACTTTTGCCCAGTACTGTACATCTAAAGCAAAAGGACCATCATCGTCTGAATCTCTATGGAAGTGTAATTGGCTAAATATATGTCAGGGATAGTGACCAGTGTGTATTTGTGGGTACGTTCATGTGTCCCTTTGTCAGCTTAAACCTCACAGCATGGAAGAAAACATTCCAAAACAGTACAAATAAAATGCTGGCAAACATTTGAATAGCCTTTCTTGTGTTAACAGAATGAATGGTTTCCAGTGTAAACAAACTAAACAAGAGCTTCAAAAAGCAAAAGTGAAAATGAGAGATTAGAACCACTGAGGAGAGTGACAGCAGTATAGCTAAGACACTTGAATGTGCAGCCAGGGAAGGAATTTTTATTTCCTCATTGAGTGGTGGGAGGAGGGGAAAACATTTTATAGTATTATTGGTTAATGTAATTTTTCCCTTGCCTTGCATGATGAGGTGGTCAAACATCAGAAGGCTGTGATCAAAACAAGAATTATGTCCATTTTGATTCTTTAATCTGTCTTTCCTAGGAACAAGAAACGGACCCATGACTTTATTGACTCCTATTACTCTGATAGGTGAGTGACAGTTATTCCTAACTGTAGGATGAGAAACGACCTTTCTATACAACTATGAACAGGTCAGGAATTGTTGGCACTCTTAACAAGCACTAAAACAAATCTACTGAATCGCAGGAGGTTTTGAAAACAGAATACCCAGTTTCTTTTCTCTGCTGTACGTTCCACCCACTGAGAGCATGACTAGTTTTACTCCCATGGACTCCATGTCACAGAAGGTCTGTGGTTTTACAGGCCCAGTTGAGCTGCTCTGGAGCCACGTTTATTAAACATTGAACAGAAAGTACTCAGTACTGCCAGAAATGGCTCTGTGTTTAAAGCAGTCACCTTTAGTTCGGTACTCATACTTTGGGGGGTGGGACTATACAGAGTAAAACATTTGGTTTTCAAAAATTGTGTAAAAATCAATTATTTGTGCACACCATGTGACTTAACTGTGCCATTTATTTATTGTTAAGAATGCCAATAAATCTTTATTTCTAAATTTTTTTGTGCTTTAACCACAGTTTTGTTCTCTACCCATTTCCCTTTGAAAAGCTTGCTTTTGTCGACTAAATGTCATCTTGTCCTTGTCATGACAACAATGTCATGTTGTTCTTATGTTTTTCTTACACTATTTCTCTTGTTCTCTTTGCACTGTGTATTTTGTCCTGTTTGCACTTATGTAGTCTTGTGGTGTTTCTGTTTTTGTTCTTGTGTTGCTCCATGGTCCTGGAGGAACGTTGCTTCATTTCAGTGTTTTCTGTGTATATGGCTGAAATGACAATAAACCTTCTTGACTTTATGGAATGCTAACATTCCTGTTAATGATAACATGGAGCATGCAAATATGTGCTTGATTTGTGTAGCTAAATAAGAAATGTTATACACTGCTACATGGTGTTTTTGTTTTTTCTTCTAGCAAAATAATAATAAATGTCTAAATATATGTTGCAGGGATGGACTGTGCTCTAGTGACTCCTCGTCAAGGTACATAAACCACTCTTTATCTCAATGAGTGTCCTGTGTGTGTTGAGAGCAAATGGTTTGTTTGGCTCTGTGTGTGTGTGTGAGGGAGAAAACACACATTCTTAAGTGAGTGTGTGTATGTGCATGTCACTTCATTGCCCAGTAGGATTTATGAAGCTCAGATGCTGTGCAGGATTGCTGAGTAGCACAGCTGCATATCCTTTTTTTTTGGGGGGGGGGTTTCTTCCCACACACAAAACCCAAACCACAGCACTTAGTGACTCATCAAACATCCCATAAAACTGGGATGTATAGTGAGAATGACGGGTGGTATTGCGGTGTAGCAGTTGTCCAGAAAAGCAGCTTAAGAAATTTAAGTGTAGGTTAGTGCTGCATAATATGGTGAAAGGTCATATTCCGTTTTTCTTGTTACATATTGTGACTTTTATGTAATTGTAATTGAGTATTACAAGCTCCCTGGACAAAAAACATGCGTTGTTTCTTTTCTTTTACTTATTTAGACATCCCCTTGCCTAACTGACCACGCCAGTCAGGGAATGGTTACACGCATAGGTGCCGGAAGCATTTTTAATGTGGGTGGGGGGGCTGGGGGTTGGATCTCAGCTGTTGACCGGGGGGGGGATGAAACAAATGATTTTGAAAAGTGGTTCTGGCACCCATGGTTACACCTTTCTGACAAGTGAGAGTGAGTGAGTGGTTCATTAGACATGGGACACTAGCACGCTTTGACTAGTAAACTCACCAGACCTTGATCCTATTTCTCAGTTTGGAAAAGAAAATGCCAAAATAGGCACACAGGAACTGGGCCACACCAACGGTGGGCTAAAATGGACATTTCAAGAGACTGGTGTAAACTTTAGCTATCAAGATTTTTGGTGTTTTTAGGGCAAGGAGACGCACAGCCAAGAAATGATGAATGCAACTTTCTTTTGTCCAGAAAGCTTGATTGACTGATTAAAGTTTATTTTTGTTGACTGACATGAATGTCTTGATTTATCTAAACACCTCCAGAAACTCATCTGGATCTGAGGCCAGCATAGGATAAAATATTTATATGATTGCAATGACTGTATATTGCTATGGGTAATGTCTCCATGATAACTGATTGTTTTCAAGCACCCTGACAAGCCCCACTTCTCTTTGCATTGTCTATCAGACTTTAGGTCAACATAAGACAAGATAAACCTTTAAGATAAACCTTTATTAGTCCCACAAGTGGGAAATTCACTTAGACACAGTGTTACCCAGTAGCATTCATTCTTTTCCCCCACAGACTAAGCAGTGCAGCAGCTCAAAAATGTAAAAGTGCACAAAGTAATATGTTTAAAAACATTTTGTTATTCAGAATATACCTGGTTTCACAATATTTAATTTAGGCACTTTTTTGAGAAGTGTAGTCTAGTTTGACTAGAGGGCTTAAGTGAGGCTCAAGTGCTGTGCTGACATTTCAAATGAACTGAAATAATGATGATTCTAACACTAGACTGGTGTATCATTAACATTATGGGCCAGTTTCCCAGAGCAGGATTAAGCCTGGTCCTGGACTACATAGCATGGAGATTTTTCCAGCGAAAAGTAAACATAGTCCAGGACTTAATCCATGTACAGAAAGCTGACTCCATATGTTGAGGAGGACACATTGTTGTATTTTTTACATAAGACAGTTAAGCCCCCAGTGTGGTCTACTGGTTAATGTGCCATGCCGAGAGAGTCAGGGTCATGAGTTCAAATCCAGTTGTGGTTTAAATTTTTGGTGGCCTGGTGATTAGGGAGTTACCCTTGTGATTGGAAGGTCGTGGGTTCAAATCCCAGAACAGCCGATGGAACTGCTGAGGTTCCTTTGAGCAAGGTACCATCCACGCACACTGCTCCCTGGACGCTGCTTCATCAGCTGCCCACTGCTTCGCTTGGGTGAATGAGTTAAATGCAGAGAAGGATTTCACGCTGTTCACACTGTGTACTGATGAAAGCAAATGAAAATGAAATTATCAAATTTAGCTCAGCTTGAAATGAAAACGGCACCTCCCTTTACAGCGTGTCTGAATGAGTTAATTAGTAACAGTCTTAGCCTAATAGTTCTTGATTAATCTACTGGCGTTGGCTTTCTCCCTGCAGTTTTGAGAGTGTTTCCTTCACCTGAAGGTGGAGTAGTGATTAGAGACGACTGCAAAACTGTGATTGATTTAGCATCAGTTATTATTTTGCAGTTATTGAGTAGGTCCTCGGTCTGTGTGACTGGTGGCATATCCTGATGAGCATGTGCTGACATGTTGCAAAGCTTGCCTTGATGTCTGAAGCAGATGGGAGTGATTGGTGGAGCCATGGTGCCGTGAGCATGAGGCCCTTGGTGAATAATGAAATTTTAAATGATGCTACTCCTGAAGGATGTCTGCAGCAGTCAGTGAATTATTCAGTGCATAGTTGGAGTGAGCAGAGCCTGACCCTGTTTACCCTCCTCACCATGTCACACTCTCACTCAGTCATGCACCCCGAATTCATTTTCTCACGCACACACTTGTGTCTTGCTTTTGTGTGTGGATTCAAACACGAGTGCTGTGTTGCTGAAGCTGCATGTTTCTCTCCCTCACTCAGCTTTTCACTGGCAGAGAGATCTTGAATGAACTTCCTTCTCGTAGGCGTGGGCAATATGACTATAATGTTATAGTCACAATATATTTTTGTCCCTGAAAAAGGCATGTAAACACAGAAAGCAGTGTAGAGTAACTACAAGAGTAGTAATGGGTGGTCTGGCTAAAAATAAATCTATATCACAGTTTTGGTGTAGATTTAGTATATTGCATTAATTTCCTCTTTTTTCCCCATTTAGTTTGTAAATGTGTTTTGGTTGGTTAACTGGAATACCTCTGGTTTAGTTTATCCCTTATTTTAGTATTTAGTAAGAGCGGTATTTAAAAACTAATGTCATTTTTACTGTGCCAAATTTATAAAACCAGAAATGAACAATATATAGATGAACCAGTGGAAGAATGACTCACTTCTCATATAACAGTGCTACATGTTTAATGTAAGCCTTTCATGACTAATAATGTAAACCTATATTTACGTTACATTTATGTTTGGAAGACACTCTTATCGAGAGCGTCATACAGTACTTTTCAAAAGTCTTGAGTCTTCATATTTTGATTCCAAAAATCCAGACTTTCTTGTATTGTTAATGTAATCTTGAGGAACAGTTCTTCAGGCTTCCTGAAGGACTTTCAAAGTTCTCTCATGTTCAGTCCAGTCCCTGAACCTGACCAGTTTCAGAGGAACTATTCAAGCCTAACAAAGCACATCTGACTTAAGGCCTGAACCAGTGAAGAAACAGGTGCAGATGATTCCAGATGATCAGGCGGTGATTAGTATACCGATGGTGCCGAATGCTGAGTGGTTGGAACACCTTTATCTAGGCGCTTTGCAGCCTGTTGCAGTAAAACAGTTGTTCCCATTTCTTTACTTTAATCTTCTCAATATGCCAAAGATAAGACGGTTTGACAGGCATAAAATAGTATTTATGCACCTACAAGGTGATGAAAAGCAAAGTATAAAGAAATGAGGGATGGCTCAAGACTTTTGCACAGTACTTTACATGGGTATGCATATATACACGTTATATAAAGGCTTATTGCAACAGGCGTCGGTTCTTGTAACACTAAAGAAATCTTTAGGACAACCGATACTTGTTGAAATAAGCCTTTATAAATACTGCCCCTCATTGAAAATTATCTCTAATGTCCAGTTCCTCGACAACAAACTTATGTGGCTCTTCTGTTATTTTGTTTGTTTCTGAAACATCTTCAGTACACCCCTGACTCAGCCATCCAATGTAAACAGGTTAACATAATTATTTTTTGGACTGTTTAGACTGTGCATATTTATGGCATACTAGCACAAAGGAAGAATAGGAAGAACTGAATTAACAGCTGTTTTGCAAGCTGTTACCACATAGTAACAAGTAGCTGTATGTCAGCCTTTTATATTTCTTTAATTTGACCAAATGTGATTTTATGTGTGTGGCCCAAAAATGTATAGTTATTGTAAGGTTGTATTTTTGCCATATCAGCCACACACAGGCCCTTTTTCTTATCTTTTCCTCTCTCTCTCCTTTGTCTCCACCTTTTTGCTGTATAGTAATAGATGGGTAGATGTATGTTCTCTTGTGAAAGGTCAGTTTCCTCTTTCCTCCCCCTCCTCCCTTCCCTGAGACTCCCTTCACTTCTTTGCTGGAGGAGAGTGAGAGAGAGAGAGAGAGAGAGAGCCTCTATATTGTGCGTGCGTGCATGCGTGTGTGTGTGAACAGTCTCAGACCCGTGCACGTGTGATGTATGCACACAACTCATCTCTCCCTCTGATCACACTTTAAATGCCCTCCTCCTTACACTACCACATGGTTGCCATTTACTGCTTCTCATTACAGCCAATATTGTGTGTGCGGCGTCTGGAACTAATCTATGCTGACAATTGGAACCCCAAGCTGCCACTGTGAAACACTCCCAACCCCCACCCTCCACTTCTCCATTCAGCACGCTGAGCAGCACTATTGTAATTAACTGCTCACTGCAGGGCAGCATTTTATTTTTTTTACACGAGAGAGGGAGTGGATGAATGGACTGGCCCTCTCATTTATACAGATAGGAATGTCTGGCTTTGGCTTCTCCTCGCACAAGAAGGACATCTAGCCCCCATGACCATGAAATGCAACCAATGTTTATTAAAGGTTTTTGGTTTCTCTATTAAAGTTATAGTTTGACCATAATCTAGTTTATACTGTTTTCTCCTTTTCTTGTGTGTGCACCATCACCAAGACATATTTGATGTCTGTGCAACATTCAAGCATAACAAAGCACATCTAACTTAAGGCCTGAACCAGTGAAGTAGGCCGGTGATTAGTATACTAGTTGTACTGAATGCTGAGTGGTTGGAACATCTTTATCTAGGCACCTTGTATCTTTAGTCACTTTGTAGCCTGTTGCAGTAAAACACTTGTTCCCATTTCTTTCATTTAATCTTCTCAATACACCCAAGATAAGACAGTTTGACAGGCATGAAATAGTAGTTTTACACCAACAAGGTGATTCAAAGCAAAGAGTAAAAAAAAAAGAATGACTGCCTTAATAGTTTTGCACAGTAGTAGATCTTGAAGCCTAAATCGAAAATCATAGGGGAGAACCATTTGTGCTTCAAATGATTCTTTAAGAACCCAGAGTGTTACAACAGTTGTTTTTTTCCTCTCACTCTTTGGTGGTAACTTGGTTCGCTGAGGTTCTTTAGTTGTCTCCTTTAGAAAGTTAACGCCATAGCTAAACTGGGATTCAGGACCGAAAAGAGTATATCTAACAAGTATTATCAAAAATTGCTATAGTTAGAAAAGACACTCATCTGTATCTCTTGTTCTTGTTCTGGATTGACAGAAAGGCCTTGCTAAGGTATAGAGTAGCATTCCCCCCCAAACAGATGCTCATGTGTGGTGTCTCTGGTTAATAGAGAAGGGGCTTTTTTTTTCCACACAAGCTGGGCAGGTCCTTGTGAAGTGATTATGTAATCCATCAGTATGAGCACAGACTATTTCTTTCCTCTCCTCTCAGACCTAACTTTTCCTCCTACCCATTCCTTCTGTGCCTTTTATTGGCTTTCGCTGCAGGACGTGAGCCTAGAGCACAGCGCCTGCAGCACATGTCTCAGGATGCTGTGGTTCGGCAGTGGTGCAGAATGTGACAGAGGATGCAGGAACATGATGCATGGATTTTCAGTGAAAGCATATCTGTGTGCTGAAATTTCTACAATATTGAGTTAACTCACGACTTTGTGTGTGTTTTGTGTATTGTATAAGCATCTGCATGCTATGAATATTCATGAAGGTAAACATTCTGGATTTTTTAGATACCCAACCAACAGTCTGAGCATTTTGAAATGAAACACATTCTGTTGTCATTTGCATTACTAAGGGGGTGTATGGGAGGTGCCAGAAGTGGTGCAGACCATTGGTCATTTGAAAATAACACGTTGCAGATTCCAGTCAGCCAACTGTCCGACACACCAGGCTGACATACTATGATTTCTAGCCACTTTAGGACATTCTAGCCACTTTAGCACATTTCATTAGCTTCACACAATAAATGAAAAATCATTTATCATTTGTCATTGTTTATGATCAGGCCTAAAAACAAAAAATGTAATATTGTTATAAATGACATGAGAGCTCTGATAACATATTAACCTAGAGTTTTACAGACCACTGTGTCTCCTGCTGTTGAGAGTTTCTCCCCTTCACCAAAGTGCACACACTACTACACCACTGCTATGGTTGTGTTACTGCTATACTGGTACACCACTCAGTACCTGGTCAGTGGTGGTCCTGTGGGGGTCCCTTGCCATTGATGGATGGGGTCGAGGTGGGCTGACAAATTATGCTCCATAATTTATTCCCTGTGCCACTGTAGAGATCCACCTCCATGCTTCACAGTAGGGATGGTGTACTTCTCATCATAGGCCTTGTTGGTTCCTCTCCAAACATAGCGTCTATGGTTGTGACCATAAAGTTAAATTTTGGTCTCATCACTCCAAATGACTTTTTTCCAGAAGTTTTGATGCTTGTCTAGGTGCTGTTTTGCATATTTTAAGTGGGCTATTTTGTGACATTGACCATGCAGCCCATCTTGAAACATCCTCACCACTTTTCTGTAGTGAAGCCTGGATGTCAGATGAAGTTGTTTGTGGCTTTTTTTTTTTTGCATCCCGAACAATTCTCCTGGCAGTTCTGGCTGAAATGTTTGTTGGTCTATCTGACCGTGGCTTGGTGTCAACAGAACCCCTCAATTTCTACTTATTTATGAGAGTTTGAACACTCCTGATTGGCATTCTGAACTCTTTTGATATCTTTTTATATCCCTTTCCTGTTTTAATAAGGTCCTCTGACAGTTCTTTTGCTTTCCCCGTGGCTGAAATGTGCAGGTGACCGTCAAGAGCCCAGAATCTCACTGACTTTTTATACACAGACACTAATTATAAGCAAACAAGTCACAGGTGTGGGCAATTACCCTTAATATCCAGTTAACCTGTGTGTTTGGGTTTATGTGTATATTATCAGGCCAAAACTTCAAGGGTATGTAAACTTTTGATCAAGGCCATTTGGGTGCTTCCACTTGTCATTATGATTTTAAAAAAAGCAAACACAATTGTGTGATGATAAATGGGTTTGCCCAACCACTAACTCTGAATGATCAGTCATATTTTTTTTTTCTCAATGGCTGATATTTCAAAAGTTTTGCCAGGGTGTGTAAATTTATGAGCACAACTGTATAACTCCCCCTTAACTCCCCCCCACCCCCCCTTTCTCTCTCTTTCTCTTTCTCTTTCTCTAGTAAAAGGATGAAGAAGGCTGATAAAAATGGAAAGGGCCTCAGGCACTTCTCCATGAAGGTGTGTGAGAAGGTGCAGAAGAAAGGCACCACATCTTACAATGAGGTTGCTGATGAACTGGTGGCTGAGTTTGCCCATGCCAACCTGACACACACAAATTCAGTGAGTACCACATCTGCAGAAAGGAAAAAAAATTGTATTTTCTTTTATTTAGTAAAGCCTTACTCAGTATTAGGGGTGTGACAAGATCTCATGCCACGCGATCTCGCAGTATTAAAATGTGACGTCACACGAAAAGCAGTCTCACGGAGCAGCATCCAGCAGCAGTCAGCATGACATCTAAACAGGGACGTCGGAAACATTTTTAATGTGGGGGGTCTAGAATGGGGAGGGGGGATGCACTCGGCGTCTCACGTGTTTCCCTCATACAAATCACTAGGTGGAGGGGGGGGGAGCATACACCGCGGCTAACACGAGCACTATGCAAAGACACTTACAGAACCTCCAAAGAACCACCACAGAACCATATCCTTTGCTGTCTCCACTTCCCAAAGCATACCTGTCCATCCCTGTGATCTTTGTCCCAAGTGAGCATGTCTTTTTAACTGCAGTAGACATAGTTGTCACCCAGAGGTCTCACCTGCTCTCAGAAAACGTAGATATGCTTTTTTTTTTTTTCAGAAATATGACCATATCTTAGGCTAGACTGTGTAGTTGTAACCATGTCAGGTTCAGAGTGCTTTATCATGCTTTAAGAAAAATTTGGTCACTCTCTACCCTGTACACTTACAGTAGCAACACATTTAGTTTATTTTAGCACAAAACTTAGACCAAAACTTGGGTGGTGTATTTTGAATGTGTACTACCCAGCATTTATTGGTTGAAACAAGCAGGCACAAATCCTAGTAATCCACCATGTTTGCTTTTGTTAGCCTGCAGCTGTATGCATCAGTAAAGCCGTAAAACCATTCATAGTCTATCACTTTTAATTGTTTAATTAAAATTCAAATGAACCATTATACATCCAGAGAAGGAAAGACCTTCAGTTGTTTCCATCTTACGAAATATCAAATCATCAGGCTTTGAAAGTAAATATTATATTTATATAACTTTGGAGAGGGGAAAAAAATAAAAATAATACAATCAATTCAATATTTTAACAAAACTGGGTCTTAAAGATTTCAGATTCTGTACCTGTTTCTCCCATAAACCCCATAAATATCTATCAGTACCGTTCGTCTCTGGAGGGATGTAGCCTAAATAAACCATTTAAAATCAAATTGTATCTTCATGTGATCTGTATTGCTTTATGGATTTCTCTCCAGTAATTCTGTATCCCAGAAAATATGATAATTGCTTGCTGTTTGGCAGGCACATTTTCTCCTACACTGAGGATTGCCATTATAGTGTGCCTTCATACCAGGAGTGATAAAAAACCTGGCATCATTTTTCCAACAGATTTCTTTCCATGTGAGATTTTGTGCATTTCCATTGGGATTCACAAATGTCTTCCCATTCTTTTATGAACTAACCTTCTTTCTCCCATCTGTTCTTTGTATATTTTGTAGAGTAAACTTTCAAATTGTTGAAACACTTTTATAATTTGGCAGTAACCCCTCAATTGATCTCTGATTTGTACGTGTTTATGAATAATTGACTAAAGGATTTGCTGACTTGGTCTTTCATGGTTACCATTTATAAACGTCAAGTCTTTGAGAGCTAAAAAACATATTCATTCGCAGTTTTCTTGCTTTTGGACTATTTGCTCTCAGTCTCCAAAGCTACTTGAATATCTTTTAGTTAGTATAATCATATCATATTTAGGATTTTTCCATGTACTATGTTCTTAAAAATTCTGAAAATCTCCAGCATGAAATTTTACACACATTACTCACTTAGTTACTCTCTCTCTCGCTTAGGCTCTGTGGTTTTTCTTTGCTCACTTACCCCACCCACCCACATGTACAAACTCTGTTCAACAAACTGTTTCTTTGTGCTTTTAGTGGTCTGTCCATGCTAGACCAGATTCAAAACGTGCACAGTACTTGACCTGTAAAAGATGTCAAGTACACCTTACATCCTCACCTGTTGGTCCTCTGGCAGCTCATTTTTGTGTGTAAAAATGCTCAGGTCTGGCTCATCCCATGTCAGACACATCCCATGTTACAACTTAACCCATTTCCAAGTTGCAGCTGAATGTGCCTTAAGGCAAAACACCATTTGTTGCTCTCAAATCAGTGATGATCTGATTATGGTTTATGTGAGGGGTGTAGGTCCAGGGTCAGTGTTGAAGGACCGCTTCTTCCTGGAGTGAGGGGAGTGTGTAGTAAATACTTTCCGGTATTAGTTCTGACAGGACACCCGATGTCGCCTGGGCTAGAGTTTTAATCTCCTTACCACTCTTGGAATGTTAAAAGAATAATTAAAAAAGGTTTAATGACGGGTGGGGGACAAGAGGCCTAACAGGGGAAGAACTGTAGAGAAAGAATAGGGGATTGTGTCACATTTGAGAAAATACTGATCTGTGTTAATTGTGGGTGTGTTTGTGCAAGCAGCAGGTGTATGACCAGAAGAACATCCGCAGGCGTGTATATGACGCACTGAATGTGTTGATGGCCATGAACATAATCTCGAAAGAGAAGAAGGAGATTCGCTGGATCGGTTTACCCACAAACTCAGCACAGGAATTTCGCAACCTGGAGGTGGGTTCAAGAGTGAATTGGGCAAATGGACAGACACATGACTCTCAAGTCTGGGGTATTAGAGTAGTGAAAAACACCAGAATACATGGATGCCTCATGACTGGGTTTGGGAACCACTTGGTTAGATGTTTGTCCCTGTAGGAGCACTATATGGAGCCATTTAGTTTTATGTACTACTGTCAGGTTATTTTCAAACAGGTTACCTACTGCAGCTTTAAGTAAAGACCGCTTAAGAAATACGGACATGTAAGGATATACACTTCCAGTAAAGTAGAAAGCTATTAGCTGCAGTATAGGTTATCGAATCACTTTGATTGAGGTATGCATGTATGCGATATGTGTTATCTGATGTGTATTTGTATGTGGGTATTGTGAAGGGTATTCTGGTATCATCTGGTACTGTCACATGAGCGGATGGTGATGAGAGACGTGGGGGGTGGGCTTTGAAGGAGACAGTGGAGATAATAGCAGAGATAGAGGACGGCATGCCTGACTCTGATACATTTCCAGTACAGCCCAACACATGCTAGTTTTCAGTCTTTCACATAGATGTTCATAGATTTTCTTTCATAACACTATACATGTGTGTGCACAGACCATAACATCAGCAGACATAGCCAAATTCATCTGTTCTTCTGTGAATTCCTTTGCATGTGTTTCAGTTGGAGAAGCAGAAACGATTGGAACGGATCAGACAGAAGAGAAGCCAGTTAGAGGAGCTTATACTACAGGTATGTAGCAGCCTGGGCTGTACATGATAGTGCATGTTAGGATTGGTCATTAACCTTATGGTGTGGAATGAATAGAATGGTCCCACTAGATAGAATGAATGGCATTTCCATTAGCACTCAAAGCAGACCATAACCATTATCCTAGAGCCAGGATAGAAAGTGTGCTTAATAAATCTCATATCACAATGCTGCTCAACTGGCCTATCTTTGCTCCACCTTTGGGTGCATTCTGGATAACGACTGTTGCACGGTTTGTCAAGCCCCACCCACCTTATTTTTCACATGGACACTGTATCTCAAGTATGTGCCCGAAATATACAGTAAGGAAGAGAAGTGCCACTAGTGCCACTAGCCACTAACTAGTGCCTCTCATATTTCACTCATACAAATCGCTGGGTGGATAAGTGGGGGGACGAAACAAATTATTTTTAGAAGTCGGGGGACACGTCACCGCCTAATATAATGGTTCCGGTGCCCATGCATACAAGGCATCTCAAGCCACAATTATAACCTAGAAGTAACAAAAGAATAACACCCCCTTCACACTATTTCTCCAGTACTGTATGTGACAAAATAAACTCAGCAACAGAGACCGTTTTGCAGGGGAGTTAGTTAGTGGGTCACAGGTAGACTTGCTCAGTTTCGGTCTGAATGCGTGGTCGAGTTTAGCTTGACGAGGCTGGTACTGGTATCAGGGGCTGTGCTGGCTCGGACAGCTGAGTTAGTTCCTAAATGCTTTGCGTTGAGGTGATATTTTAGACTTGATGCGCTCTGAAGGTACGAAAATCCCTTGTTGCATAAATTGCATAGAACAATACTCCTATCAACCGTTCCATCTGTCTGTTTTTTAAACGTAAACTTTCCATTTACTGGGCCAAGCATTCTCATCTCCTCCTTCATACAGTGAGGACTATATGTATGAGAGAGGCGGGGTTACTTCATGCACTGACCACTGCATCTCTTTCCTCAAGCAGCAGATAGCCTTTAAGAATCTAGTGCAGAGGAACCAGGCCACTGAAGCATCATCGAGATCGCCACCTCCACCTGGATCTGTCATTCAGCTGCCCTTCATCATTCTTAACACAGATGTACGCACAGTCATCGACTGCTCCATCTCCAGTGACAAGTATGATGGGCTGTCTTATCTCTTGCCTCTCTCTGTCTCTCTCTCTCTCTCTCTGTCTCTCTCTCCCCCTCTCCCTCTCTCTCTTTCTCTCAGTGTGTGTGTGTGTGTGTGTGTGTGTGTGTATATATATGCACAATTAATCGAATTTTAATCACGATCACGATTTTGGCTGCCACGATTAAATTAAGATGATCGTCGGCGATATT
>JBBPCZ010000001.1:26143969-26156030 GCA_037974445.1 Brycinus macrolepidotus
TTCCATGTGTTCCTTCGTCATTTTGTTTATTTTCAATATTAATCTACAATGTATAAAATAATAAAAACAAAGAAAAAGCATTGCATGAGAAGGTGTGTCCAAACTTTTGACTGGTAGTGTATATGTTCATACTTTTCCCTATTGATGACTTTATTTTATTTATTTTTCTTTTCTTCAGCTTATCTGTTTAAATGTATTGCTTTACCTTAAGTGTCTGTGGGACATAAATGCTGAGTGCCTTGTTTTATTCTCGTTCAGCACATTTCATTGTAATGTCGACCCTATGTCAAATCAAGTCAAGTAGGTTTATTGTCATTTCAATCGTATACTCACAGTACACAGTGAAATGAAACAGTGTTCCTCCAGTATCATGGTGAAACACAAAGAACAAAAACAGAAACACCACAAAACTATGTAAGTGTGAGCAGGACAGGGCTAAAGAGAGAGCACAAGACAAGACAACATGCAGTCCAGTCACAGGAGCAGTAACTACTGTGAGTACAGTATTATACTGTAAAAAGAATGGAAAGATTGAGGTAGACAGCATTAAATAATTGTGCAAAAAGTCCAAGTCAAGTTTATTTATATAGCCCATTTTCATACATAAAGGTAATTCAATGTGCTTTACAGGAATAGAAAAAATAATAATAAATTGGGAAACTTAAAAATAGTAGGACGTAATTTTTTTTTTTTAAGAAATAGAAAATAAACAAAATGCGATGTAAGTGCAGATGGTGAATGAGAATAGTGCGGTTTTTAGTAGCAGCAACAGGGTTAAAAAAGTATCAAAGTATATACAGTATATAAAACAAAGGGTATTTACATTTGGGGGTACGTTTTCTTTTACACCGTCCACATACATATGACAAATATAATCTCTAATCTAATCTTTTTGTTTCAGACACCAGTGGTAAATTTCAAGTAGTCCCTACATAGTGCGCTACATATATCATGAAGTAGCTGCTTGAACAACCAAACAGTGACATTGGCTGTGTCCCAATGCTCACACTTACCTATACTACATTATTGGGTGCATTGCTGATTGTGTACCACTATTTAGTGTGATAGTATGCAGTGTAGGAAGGAGCATATGTTCTACAGAGAAACTGCCCTTCTTTTATTACCTATGTAGTTCACTATGTAAGGAAACATGCCATTTGGGATCAAGCCCATACGAGCAATCATCTAATAACGCTCTTTGCACTGCAGCCTTATTTAGGCTCTGTTAGAGCAAAACCTTACCAGGACTAATGCTAATGTGCTAAACCTCTAATAGAATCGATTAACTGATTTCTAATAAAATCACATTTGTGTTTCAATCTGTAGTGTTAATTGGTTTAAACCACATTGTGGACGGTGGGTATAGAAGAATATGTAGAAATGCACTCCATGTATGAGTGTTTTACGGTCTGTGTGAGGTTTTATATTCTAATAAAACTTCATGTTTGATGATCCAGTTCTGATAGAGCTCTTCTCGGGCTTGTCGTGGTGTCGCAATGCGCATGCGCACGGTGCGGTTCTGCACGCCGGCTCCACACACACAAACTCTCTCTTTCTCTTGTTCACACACACACACCCACACCCACCCACCCACCCTCATTTCTTTTCTGGTTTCGAATAGGCATTCCTGTACCCTCGTCCGTGTGTTGAGGAGCAGTGTGTGTGTGTGTTTTTTCCTGCATTAGTCAGTGAGGAGTCTGAAGCCCACCATGGCGAACAAGGAGGAGAAACCTGAAGGCAAGGAGTCGAGCTGGAAAGATTTTATCTACAACCCGAGAACCGGGGAGTTCATTGGGCGCACGGCGAGCAGTTGGGGTAAGAAACCTCCAAACGAATGGATATCTGGATGTGCTCCTCGGGATCCCCTGGAAGTCACACATTTAGATTAACCAGATAATAAAAAAGACGCACCCCAATGCACTTTAATGCCAAAGCGTTCAGTCAGACCCGGCGTCAAGGCTTTATGGGGGGCTGTGGGGTGGGGGCGTGTGTGGGGGTGCTGGGTGGCACAAAATAGCCACGGAGGAACAGTTACAAGAATCAGGCTGGACCTGGAGCTGGAGCTCAATAGAACATTACTAACATTTTTTTTTAAATATACCTCAGTTCCCAGACCCTCCACGTTTTGGTGCCTATGAGGATAAATAAAACCCCCTCAGTTTCTGTCAGACCTCAGTCTGTGTCTAATGGCATCAATGACCATCCCAGTGACTCCTCTGCATGGTGATGCAAGATCTAAGCAGGGCTGCCCCACATGCCGCAGTAGCCGGTCATGTTAAGATCAGAACTGGTGTCTGGGGTTTAACAATATTCCAACCCATTATCAATCAGTGGGGAAAAAATGTGATATTTAAAACTGCGTCGCCTTATTCTCTTCTGAGGGTGTCTCAGATCATTGATCGTGAAAATGGTTAGTGATCCAAGCTGCATCCTGTCTGCTCTTGCACAGTAACATAAGACTGTTTTGGTACTGTGTTAGGGTTATAATATTTTATATGGTCTATAAAAATGGTCTGTATTCACTGGTCTGTATAGTGTAAATGAGTAGAGCTCTGTGAAGACATTTTTAGAATGTCACATCAGATCCTGAGATCAGGATTGTAGCTTATATCGATACACCCCTTCTGAAAGCACTTGGACTTGCTGAGGCCAGTGTCGTACACACACACACACACACACACACACACACACACACCAGGGATTGGTACATGTGACAATTCTGTCCCACCCTGAACTGCTACACTCACACGAAGCTTGGTGGTGGTGGTCGTGGTGGGGGTTGTCACTGTATAGAGGATTTTAATGATGCTTAGTAATTGAACAAGCATTTTACTGTAAAGATACTTCAGGACCTCATAGTAGCAAATTTAAATTTGCTCTCTGAGTGATTGATTGACTGCAGTTTGGTGGCTGTGACGTAGCTGTGCGCCGCATGCATATGCCACTGGGCTCTGCTGCAGTGAGAGGGAAAATTCCGTCTCTCGCTCTCTCTCTCGGTCGGAATGAATCCACATTACAGCAGCTGCTGAGACATCACCCAGATGCTTGCATGATGTCCCGGCACTCTATGTCATAAAGAATATTTTATAAAGTAAGGTGTGTCTAAAGTGTTATGATACTGCAAGATGAATACTGCAAGGGGGAGGGAGGGCAAGTTTCTTAAATTACCCTCAGTTGCCTGGTTACCAGCTATAAATGAAATGTCATGTGGCTCGTTACATTTTGCTGCTTCCGCAGACCGAATTAACAGCCTTTCTGTGCTCCCCAGCTTGCAAATCTCAAGCTCTGCAGTCCCCCCTCAATGCAATGCATGAGTTCTCTCAGATTATCTCGTATCCACCCCCTCTTTCCCTCTGTTTCTCCACCCTCTCTTGCCTTTCAAGGTCAAACTGGTTCCCTCCATGCTGCTGGAGTAGGTAGGCCATTGATGGTATTGCCAATGAAAGAGGACCCGGCTGCTTGTTAATCAGAGAAATGAGAACAAATACCATTTTACTGTATTTGCTGCTCACGTCCAGTGAAGGTTATCGTCCATTTGTGTATAAAATGCATATTAAGTGAAACATTAAGAATGTGTAACGTGTTTATTCCACATTAGGGTACTGATTATGTAGAATTGGCATAAAATTCAATAGTATGGGTTAGTTGTTCGCTTTTTTGTGTTAATGATCCCCACATATCTGTGGTCACGAGATGCCTGGTGTGTTCTATTCACTGCTGTTTTCCTGCCATCTTCTCCCTGGCTCTTTCTGCAGCCATGAAGTGCTGTCCTTTTGTTAATGTTTGAGTTTTTTTTTTCATAGCAACTAGCTGATTTCGTAGTTTCTCTACTATTTTTTGTCTTCCAGAAAAAATAAACATCCATTTGTTTCTGTATGATTATCTCATGAATTATAGGCCTGTAATGTTCAGAGGATTATGCTATAATATGAGCAACGTTCAGGTTCAGATGGATATGACCTGATTTGCTCCAATCATGTGTTGGGCCCATCATTGGCAGTCTAAGAGAGAATAATTGGCCTTGCTCTCTCTGGGTGGGTAGAATTTCCCCCATCACTTGTAATCCTAGCCATAAATTTCCTTTTTTTTCTGGAACAAATATTGATGCTGTTTTCAGTAATAAAAAGGTATGGTCTTTGTCTTGGGGATGTACATTCAAATCTTATTCAAAGTTTTTATTGTAACTTATTTTTTTCTGCATTATGGCAAGTTGGTTGTTGTATTTGTTGGAAAAGGTCTTTGACTAGACTGACTGATCAAATGACATCAAGTGACAGTTAAGATGACTTACGTCTGAGCTGGACGTAAAGACGGCCTGTATAATTCTTATTCTTGTATATTCATGTCTCTGCTGCCACTGCTCAGTGTGGCCAGGCTTTTACAGAGTAATGGAAAATCGTACGCATAAGAGTAACTGTCCTGTCTACATAGCTCTCATCCCGGAGATGCGCTGCACTCCCTGGAGAGGGGACGAGAGTGATGAGTATTGAAGGAATAAAAGGCTTGGGTTAAGTTAATGGACAGGCCTGCTTTCTCATACCCACGACTGTCCGCCTTGAGCACTCCTACGTCA
This sequence comes from Brycinus macrolepidotus, assembly GCA_037974445.1. NCBI lineage: Eukaryota > Metazoa > Chordata > Actinopteri > Characiformes > Alestidae > Brycinus > Brycinus macrolepidotus. Next base: position 26,148,543 of record JBBPCZ010000001.1, read on the forward strand.
CAGTGGATTAACCCAGGTTACAGTGTAGTGTTCGCACTGTGAACACATTGGGACTTATGAGATTGGTCCATACTTAAATTTGATCATCGATAATCAACATATTAGTGTTTGCGTTTCCTGATGGTGGAGCAGTTTTATGATGGGGGGAAAAATGTTCCAATTTAAATTTCATGTAGTTCATTGTAGGGCTGCGCCGTATGGACAGAACATCGGTATTGTGATTATACTACTACATATTGTGATGCTTTTCAGTATATTAAAGGGTCCATATCATAATTTTCTGGAATTAAAAAGGCCTGAAGTATGTAAATATTGTTTTAAAAAAAGGATTATATTACCCTATACTCTTGCCTTTTGAATGAGCTGCAGTACAGGGCAGCCAAACGAAAAGTACATTATTTACATATGTCAGTCTTAAAGGCATAGTATCAAAAACAGCTTGTTTAATTACATGGGAATGAATTATGATAAATTATTAATAATCTTTTTGGTCTACAAATCGACAGAAATGTCATGGAAAAAGTGAAATACAGTCGACCCTCGTTTACCCTCGTGAATTTCCGCGAAGTAGGATTCTTTATTTATAAATCGAATATTTTTGTAGTTAGAGCATAGAAAACCTGTTTAAGACCTTCTAAATACGGTTTTTAACATTATTAGATCCCTCTAGACATGAAATAACACCTATTAGTCACCATTACACTCGTATTACCCAATATATTAGACAAAATAAGAGAAAATAAAATATTAGATGTTACAAATATCATTATTATTATTATTATTGTACATTTAATTACACACACACAAGAGGATAGGATAGGATAGGATAGGAAGGCTAGCCAATCAGTGAACAGCACGCTCTGATTGGCTTGGTTTCACCACACCTGATTTTTTGGAAAAAAGTTCTTGCCCACACACAAGGAGTGGTCGAGCAGCTGCACCTGGCGTTGAAGGATTTGCGGGGGTGCTCAAATACATAGGCCTACAGTCCGTACGTACAGTAATTTTAATTTTAATTGTAATACAGGGGTGTATAATTGACTCACAACCGCGCGACGACTGTAGATTGATTAGAGACTCATTTGTATACTGCAGCCTTAACTGATATGAGTACTGCAGAGACCGCAGTTCCAATTAACAGGCAATACATTGTGCAGCCCTAGTTCATAGTGCAATAATGTGTTGCTATATTTGTGCTATGTGAACATATCCAGCTTTCTATTTTGGTTTAGTGAGGTTTTCAGTTTATAGTTTAAGCACCAACAATGGATCTTTTCTGTCCTAGGGTGAACATAAGACAGGTGAATGTTCGAATACAAACAATTCCAAGCACTTGCTTGGAAAAACTCAGTTGGATCTTTAATATTGTACACTAATTTGAGCCTTTTACCACATACTTTAATACTTTTTACTTTAATATTTACAGACTTTTTAATTCCAGAAAAGTGATGATATTGGCCCTTTAATGTCCCAGAAGGCATCGCATTTGCAATATGTAACAGTAAAATGTTTTACCCATAGCGTGCAACTCTACACCTGCTATAATGTACACCCAAACACACAGGTCACGGGTACATTGGCACAGGAACTATATTTAGTTATTTTTGTTTGTGTTTGTGTTCAGTTTTGGTGTGTCTGCTTGTAATGAATATAAAAGAAACTGCCCAATCCTTCTATATGGCAGTGTTGCAGTGTCCGTCAATGACATTTATTGTTTCATCAATATAGTGACACTAGTGGTCCCGGAGATCAGTGTGTGTGTGCGCCAACACTCAAACAGATTAAAAGTAGCACAGTGAACAGGCTCTATGGAGGTGGATTGAAAGTTATTTGGTGTTGGTATCACTATTAGTATAAGAATTCGGTCATCATTTTTTGGAGGGGGTCGTTTACACTGTTTTTCTGGGGCTGAAAACCCCCAGTTCAGTACACTACATGTTGTTGTTTTTTTCTATTTTGTTCATATAAGCAAATGTTTGAACATTGCTTCTGGCTGCAAATCCAGAAGTGCTTGTATTTGATAATTCTTTTATTATGTTGATTCCCTCCATTATATTATTATGAACAATTTGACAATTCGCCACTGCCATTTAGTCAAACATGCTTCTGTTTTACTGGAGATTTTTAGAGATTTTAACACAAAATCTCATTGTGTGAGCAAACACTCAAGTGCTCAGACAGGGTTAAACTGTAGTTGATGTTTTCAGTAAGGTTTTTATCATGGTGGGTCGCTCATGAATTTGAATTATAATTTAAAACATTACTTCCAGTGAAATCTCTGGAACTACCAATGGTGCCCGTTGCTGTGAAAATAAGGCTAGTTTACAGTAATTGAGAAAACATGTTTCTGAAAGCTGTAGTGAATGAAGCTTCTGCTGTAGTAATTGTACTCCTCTTATTTGCCTTAACTTGCTAGCACTGGAGGCGTATTGGGCAAGAGGTGGGAGTTACAGTTGGTCCTCCCTGTTCCTCTTGCCAGTACAGATTGATCGCTCACAGATTCACCACTATCACGCAAGCCAAGCTGTTCATACCTTTTGTATCTCACTTATAGGTAGCAAGGAATGAATTGGGACTTGTAGTGTGTTTAATGCTCTGTGGTTAGTCAGTTTGGATGAAATGTCATTTTTGCATTCGCCTTTACATGACACAACACAATTGCTATTCAGGCACTGCTGCCATCAGTATATTTAAGCAAAATTACATTTAATCAGCGCCTGGCCCTCCTGTAGACACTCTGACATCATAGGTACAACCTACAGAGAACACTTGAGGTCAACCTGAAATCAGAATGGACATTTTTGCCCTGTTATTTTATGGCTTTTGCCTGCCTCTAAACACCTACTGATGTCTTGTTCAAAGGGCAGGGAAATTATATTAACTTTTAAAATGGGGCAGGTTTTCCTTTCCCCTCCTACCACCCTCACCCTCACCTCTTCTCTTTTAGGTGGTCACCTTCATTACTGCCTGCATGTGCCCAGATCCCAGCTGCGCTAGCTGGCTTTCCTCCTGCAGTCAAATCTCTGCAGGCACTGCCATCACTCTTCTTTCTGGATGTACTTTCTCACTTTCTCTTTAGTTTTTTGGAGCACATCAGTTTTCTTTGTTTATTTCCGCCGGCAGCCGTTGTTCATTTTAACACGAGTGAGATCATTCAGGAGTCTGTGCTATGAGGCATATCTGATGTTGAAGGGAGACTCATGCACATGCGCGCGCACACACTGGTCACGTATTTCAAAACTACGGAAGATATACAGTCAAGATGTAAAACCTGATGAATAAAATCATGTTTGCCAAATGGTTTGTGTTTCACTTGGAAAAATTTCACATTAAGGGAAAAAATGTGGTCTGGTTTCCAGTTTAAGTAAACTTTAAGGATAGTGGTTGAAATACGTCAAAATCAATACAAATTGATGCTCAATTTTTATTTTTAAAGGTGTTTTTATTTTATCCCCTTAAATAGAGACTAAATTGGACACATTGTTATGAATCTGATTTTAAACTTTAAACTTTAAAAAAACTAAGAGTCCCCGTAATTCTAAAGAACACTGTTAATATGGCTTGGGAAGAGTGAAAGCTAAATGTATTGAATGGTTGCTCTGTAATTGTGAAAAAGCCACAGATGTCATGCTGTGTGTGTGTATGTATGTGTGTGTGTGTGTAAACAGCCCCAAAGGCACTGTCCTCATTGTACAAGCTGCATTTATCCTGGGCTTGTTGGGGTACAGCACACACTCAAAGGGCCCCCATGACTTCTCCTAAAAGATATTTTTATCAGTGTTGCTGTGCCAGCCTGGGTACTGAAAGAGGGAGAGTACTCGTATCTTTGGGGTTCAGTTACGAGAGTGAACAAAAAAACTACTTCAGCAGTGTGAGAGATGCGTGAGAGCCGCTGATGAACTAATCCTTTTGTATCGTCTCTTGTGCTATTGCACATCTAAATCAGGGTGTGAAACCTCAGTCCTGGAGGGCCACAGCACTGCACAGTTTAGCGTTCTACCTCATTTAGCACACACAATTCTACTCATCAGCTAATAAGAAACACATTCATGAACGGTTTCCTCGAGTGGAAAGGTGGGGGGTATGTCTGCAGGGCTCCTGGGACCTGCATTTGACACCCCTGATCTAAATTATCACATTATGTAGCCAGTAGTTTATCTCTTCATCCCTATCTTTTTGTCCTGTTTTTCACTGAAGTGCTCCTATAGAAATTCAATAGCAGTGGCACACGTGTAGTATAGGGCTGCACAAAACATCACCTGTTAATCGTTAGTCTCCGCAATACTAATACTACGGTACGTAAATAATCCTCTTAATCACTCTGATTTTTTTTCCTTGACGTTTGTGTGGGTTTGTGTACATTTGTGTACCAGAAGGATAGTTTGTAATTGTGTTGGTTTTATGACATCATTTCAGTTTTCACTTGGGGACTATATTGATAGGGACGTGAAAGCACATTTTAAAGCATTATTTGCTTCAAGCCTTCTAAATTCCAGAATAATACTTCAAGCCTTCTTAATTTCAGAAAATTATGATATGGACCCTTAAATATACTGAAAAGCAATATATAGAAGTATAATTGCAATACTAATATTTTGTCCATATTGTGCAGCCCTAGTGCAATGCTGAGAGACAGTGAACCTCAAAAGAAAGCAGTAAAATTAACGACTACAGATTTGTGTAATCAAGACCCCTTTTTTTATCGTTTTCTAATATCAGGCCAAGATACTTCTGTATTGGGGAGATAAACACATGAAGCATCGCAATCAGATACTTAGCAAATAGCTTTCTGGAGAGGCTGGTCAGCATAATGGCCACATTTGAGAATCTATGAAATATTACCTAACAGAATAACCACTGTCAGTTTTGTAACCAGTGTGAGTTTTATGCATTGTTTTTTACCGACAGAGCAACGATAAATTACCTCAGTGTTTGCTTTTTTATTTAATATTTTGTGTTTATTTGTGCATATATTTTACAGTAAATGTCACATTGCAGCTCTAAAGAGATTTAGGCTGAAATCCTTGAAGAGAGAAAAAACTGAAATGGCATGAGGAAGAAAATGGATGTAGACCGATAAACCCATTCTTTACTGGCAGCACTAGCTAGTGAAATCATCAGCCAGGTGTGGATGAATGTGTAGACGGGTAGAATTAAACAGGATGAAATTGAGAAATAGGTATTAACGTGTAACCCTTTTTTTTTTTTTTTTTTTTGGAAAAAAAGGTCATCTCTGGACCATTCAGACAGGCTTATAGAAATCTATGTTTTCATAAATTAGTACTTAATGCAAGATATATAATCCTGGGAGCGAGTGGCCATTTTACTGTTTGAGTTTTTTTCTGAAAATAAAAAGAATAATATTTAAAAAGATGCCATTTTCCCTGCATGTTTATAAGCTTGCTTCAAGACATAAACAGATAAAAGGGGATTCAAATGATAGATTTGTCTGTTCTAGTGGTCGTCTTAGAAATCAGTCATTCACGTGGTTGCGTGTTTCCAGACACCCTAGCACCGTGTGCTGGTCCTGCTTTAAAATGTGCAGTCTCATCAAAATTATTAGAGGAGAGCCAACTGTCAGCCAACTGGAGTGAGATTCCTGTAATCTGACTCTTACACATGCATTCATGACATACATTTCTCAAGGCAAAAACACTTCCTTAAACTCAAAATAAACCAAAAAATGTTACACCAAAAACTACCCACAATCAAACTTGAGTGTTTACGAGTTTTTATTAATGATTGATATTGTTGCTTGTGCCGTAACAGCTGTCTGAAAAGTGTGCTGTCCAATAGACCAGGGGTTATTTACCACTGAAGGGCTCTAGAATATGCTAATGTGGCTATCCATGATGAAAGCTAATCACCTGATTTACGTAACACATGCCTCATATTTTCTTTCTTTAATAGTAAGTTTAGCAGTAAAACATATTGTCACCAATCAGGAAGAGTTAAGGTTTTCACCTACAGTTCGCATTAATGCATGATATGGACAAAATAGTACACTACAACATATTATGATGTGCATTTATATGCATGTATATGTAGTGTGTATATTAGTTTTATGATGTCACAAAAAACACATTTTTACATATGTCTCCTTATTCAGCCTACAACAATTTAACACCGTCCATGTATCCTGAAGTTCTAAGGAGAGTTTCAACCCTGAGTCGCCTTTTTGAATGAGCTGGAGTAACAGGGCAACCAGAAAGATTATTAATGATTTTTTTTTAATTAGGCAAACACAAAATGAAACAGAAAGAAAATGTAAAAACACTTTAGCAAATTATTGTCTTCAGTGGTAAAAAAAAAAAAAAAGAAGCAATTTTACTTTTTTGGATTACGGTAGTATCTTGATTCATCAAAACAGCAAGTAACTCACCTGGAGCTGTGCCTGGTCACCCTGTCAACAACACTGTTTGGTTAGAGACTCATTTGCATATCGCAGCCTTTTGTGATATCAGTATTACAGAGACAGATATTGCGATGATCAACAGACAATATATTGTGCAGAAGGTGTGCAGTTGTCTTGTCAAGGTTTTGTATGTTTGCTAAATGTTTAGAACAATCTGAGAACATAATGGTCTCCACTTAACAGAGACAGCAAATGAAATTCCTGCTACAAGCGCCTGGAGACAAACAGACTATCATTATGTTCCTACATTAAGCACTCTCTTGTTTGATTGTCCAGTCCCTCAGTGCTGATGCAATGATTTTGGAAAGATTGAAGGTCTCATGGCTAGAAGCAGAACACAGTGTATGCATGTGTGCGTGTGTGATGTCTCCTCTATCCAGGCCGTTGGTGTGCCTTCACTAAACTATCCTCCCCCACATGCTATTTATAGTATCTGCAGTCTACCTCAGATATCAGCAAAGACGAAATGCATCTATAAGTAACCTCAACCTGCTTCTCTCTCTCTCTCTCTCTCTCTCTCTCTCTCTCTCTCTAAAATCTTCATCCTGTCATGATGAACAATTGGTGGGTTTGGTTGATTGTCATATCATAATAATGAATATACTGATATATGAAGATTCTTCACACTGCACACATTTTTGTATTTTTCTTATGGCCTGTATGGATTTTGATAGCCATGTGCTGAACATTTCTCTGTCTCACTCTCTCTCTCTGTCTCTCTCTCTCTCTCTCTCTCTCTCTCTCTCTCTCTCTGTCTTTCCCTCTCTCTCTCTCTCTCTCTCTCTCTTTCTCTCTGTCTCTCTCTCTCTCTCTTTCTATCTGTCTCTCTCTCTTTCTCTGTCTCTGTCGCTCTCTCTCTCTGTCTCTCTCTCTTTCTCTGTCTCTGTCACTCATTCTCTCTCTCTTTCACATTCTGTCTCTTTCTCTCTCTCTTTCCCTTTCACATTCTCTCTCTCTCTCTTCCTCTCTCTCTGCCTCTCCCTCTCCCTCTCCCTCTCCCTCTCCCTCCCTCCCTCCCTCCCTCCCTCCCTCCCTCTCTCTCTCTCTCTCTCTCTCTCTCTCTCTCTCTCTCT
>JBBPCZ010000001.1:26184897-26222559 GCA_037974445.1 Brycinus macrolepidotus
CAGGGACGACGGTCTTGCATAATTTGCAGACGAATGATTGCTGTAATTTGTTAGAATGTAATTTATTAGAATTGTCTCCTCAAGGCTGAAAATCATGGTGAGATCATTAGTGAAGGGTCAGTCTGAAGACGACACCATTTGTCCCCCAGCCAGTGATGTCAGACAAACACTGTAGTTTATTGTCATCTCTACATCAGGCACGTCCTGCTTCTGTGACGGGAAGGAAGAGATGGCTGTTATTTTGACTGGTAGCTGCAGGATGTCTGATATAACACATGAGTATAACCTAATAAATGGGTCCAGGAACTGAGAGACGACTGAAGTTCTTGGAAAAAATGTGCAAATGTGAATAGTGTGTCATGTAATCTAATAAAACATAGACAGGGTGGACTGTATGGAGGGGTATTTGACCGCTAGGTGGCAGTGGAGTTATTTATGCATCTGTGTCAAGGGGCCCTTCAGTTACACAACCATCCATAGCTGTATAAATGCAGCTTTTTCAGATAGCAAACTAAAGATTGCTTTAAAAGACAATGTCAGCAAGTAAACAAGTTCTCCTGTGCATCCCTGGAGACAGTTTAGAGAGGAACAAGTCTGTGGTATTTGATTTGTTGTGTTAATTTATAGCTCTCAGTCAGCCTTCAGTGCTTTGCTCTTTTTTCAATAATAGATCTCTCAGGGAGCCTGAATTATTGACTGGACGGCAGTTTAGGTGCTCTGAGCTTTTGGTCCCTGGCCAGCAGAAAGACTTTTGTTTCACCTCTGTTTTATTTATAGCACCAAGTTTATAATAAAACAAACATCTCTTAGCCAAGCTAATGGCTCAGGATGGGATGACCCCCCCACCCATGATGCAAATTCTATCCCAGTATGAGGTAACAAAAGTCTCTGATATGCTTCAGAAGGTAAGACCTCAGGTTCTGTGTATGGTTCACTTCAGTGGAACATGAACATTTGCCCTTTGTTGATTGTTCTTTATCTCAAGGCCTGTCTCAAGTCTACATAGATAATGTGTCTAAAAGTTCTCAAACACTTGCTCGTCCAGCCTTTCTTCTGAAATCAGGACTATTAACAGGGGCTCTGCCAATGTAAGTTGATTCTGTAAGTCTCTTATCTGGAAAGATTTTAGACTAGGTTTTGGAACATTGCTGTGTGTCACGCACACCAGTCATGTGACACGCAAGAGGACTTGGAAGTGAAGTACGTCACATGGTATAAAAGCCAAGGTCAAGGTGGTAGTCATTGCTCAGGCATTGAGTCTCCATCTAGCCCCATACCAGTTCATCTCTCCAGGACCATGAGTACTCCGGTTGTCTTTGACTTGTGTGTGAGAGAACGCAGATTCCAGGTGGGAATCTCTACTCTGTTCAGAGAGCGTTCTTAGAGCAAAGTGCGTGGTCTACCAACTCTCTCGTGCTACTCCGCGATTGGGTTCATCCTCCACACTACACTGGGCTAACTGTTGGCCATTATTCTTGATACTGTGAGCATTTGATTGCATTCAGCCGTAAGAGCCTTAGGGAGGTGAAACCTAGCACTGATGTTGGATGATTAGTTCTGGATCCAACATTAAATAAATTAAATTAAAACTTAGATTTAAATGATTTGTCATTTAAATTATTTGATAACTTTATTGCACTTAAGGGTCGATTCAGGGGCTAATTTCACTACATTTACTTGTATAACTGTGTATGAGACAAATAAAGAATCTTAAATCTCAAACTCCATTCTAACCCATCATAAAGGTATTGAATGGAGCTCTACTGCTCCACAGCCAATGCAGGAGGGCTTTATACACTCTTTAGCAAACACCTGGCAGGGGCATGATGACCTTAGGTTAATGTGCATCCATTATGTTCACATTTTTAATAGAGATACAAGCTGTATCTGCAGTGGGTTCACCTTAGTATACCTGCATTTACTAGAAGGAGTGTTCGGATACTTTTGGACACTGAAACTTGACGTATTTAGCATTATAAGTTTGTAATTGTTTATTCTGGGTTTTTTTTTTATGTGAAATTTGCATGTTAAAATCACCTACACAGTTTCCACTTAAGCTTCTCCTCTTATCTGCTCTGTCTGCTAAGGTCACATCTGATGCTTTCACATGAGATGACTAAATGAGGCGATGAATAAATAAACAAAAATGAGTCAACACTCTGAAATATTCAGAGAAACATACACACACTATTACTTCAATGGGCAGTTTTTAGCAGCACCAGGTCCAAAGGGAATGGCGTATGGGAGGGCTCAAGTGGATGAAAGGGAATAGCAAATGCAGAGCAGCTCAGTGAGTTCCAAATGAATCACCAGTCAATATAATGACAAAACGAGCGCAAGCTTCCCCCAGCCCTCCAGAGCTCAGAGCACCCTCCACCCCTCCACTCAGCCTCTCTGTGGGAAGAAAGGATCACTGGCCTCCAACAGGCTGGAGAGGTTGCTATGGCAATACTATGACAACGCCTTAACCCATCTCCTCTGTGATACAATGACCAATGGAAGGCATGAAATTCAAAATGGAAACAACTACGTTGTTGCTGTCATATTATAAATATTGTCATTTTTTCTTCACTTTACATTCAGTGTACATTTTGTGATGAATGGGCCATTGTTTAGGCAAGAATGTTCATATGTGTATATATGTTCAGGAAAGCATTCTTACTCTAATCAAATGGGTGTGGACATGGCTCTGTCAAGGGTATTAAGAGTTATCTTGTCCTCCTTTGCTGCAAAAAACAGCCTCTAATAATAATAGGATATAATTGCATTCAGCCACAAGAGCATTAGTGAGGTCACAAACATTACTCCATTATAAACATACTGGATGGTGCTTCATCAGTTTAGAGAACACAGTTTCACTGATCCACACCCCAATGCTTTGTACCCCCACAAACCAGTTTTGGGCATGGTGACCTTTGACGACTTTGCATTGGCAATGCTTTTCTACTGACAATATTAAATTTCTATTAAATAGTAAAGTATGGAGTTGAACAACTGCAACAGCAATGTATGGGTGCACCTTAAAGTAGATGAATAATTGGAAAGGGGACGTCTAGATACTTTTGTAATAAATCAGAAAAAATAAAATCCAGTAACTACAGTTTCTGACTAACATAATGTACCCATGTGTTCCCAGGAATATGTATGCTCTGTTATTTTTATAGCCTTGCAAATTAGTACCAGCTTTCATTCAGTGCCACATTAGAATCGAAGAAAGACACCAAAAATCTGTCCTCATCTGCACCGAGCAACACACCGTTATACCTCTGTTGATGTAAAATCAAAGCATTTTTATGAAGGGAGGAATGATGAAACAAGTAGGTAAGAGTAAATACAATTTGAACTAACCAGTGTGGCTTACCATGGTTGACCAATTCAGACTTGTGGATAAGCCATTTAACAGCTATTGAAAAAGAATTTGTGTAATATGGGCACTCAGATACAACATACTGGGTTGTTTTGATCTTCAGTTTATCACAATAGATTGCACCAGTGTTGAGCTCCAACAGAATTAGCTTTTAAACACTGGTTTCAAAATTTGCCCTCAGGATGATCAATCCGGCTCATGGCTAATTGTTTCTGTGTAATGACTGACATAATATTGTTATAATAATGCATATTACTTACATAGATCAAGCACAAGATTTGAATGTACAAGTAGAGTTTTACCACTCAATATCTGGTGAATGTAATTACACAATTGAACAAACAAAAAAGTGATTTTTCTGTTTATATTCAATTCTGTGCATTTTTCCAGATCTAGATTAAGACTGAGAAGGGCATTCAAGTCCAAAATTTGTGTCAATCCATATTCTGAAATCCAGCACTATAGCTTTTGTATTAAACACTGTGTATCTGTGAGGATCTGTGCACTAGGTTAAGATCTGAAAGACTTAAAAACAATCTGGGACTACACCATCACTTTACTATAGGGGAGAGATAAAAGGCAGGGGCAAGGGATTAAAAAATAATTCTAAGAGTGGGCAAATGAGATTTGCTTGCTTTCATGTTTTTGTGTGTGTGTTTGTGTCATCTCTTGGTTTCTGGTAGGCCTTGATTTTGCTCAAGGTAAGCTGTGCTGATGGCAGTAGACAGGCCTATCAACAAACCTCTGTCTAGTGACCTTGCTGTTGCATCTGGCGAAATTAAAAACAGGGAACTGGGAAAGGAGTTGGATATCATTACTTATAGAGAATTTTAAAATGGGTGTTTACTATGAACAGTTCAGTGCAAATTAACTTCTTATTAAAACCACTATAAACAAGCATGTAACTAATGTACTGGAAGACCATGTTTATAGCCTCTGAGTTAGATAAACAAGGTATGTGGAGGTGATTATAAAGTCGTGATGAGTAGTCTAAACATTTTCCACAAGGGGGAGCTGTTAGCACTCTAATATATACACTGCCAAGTGACTATATTAGGTACACCTACCTTGTGTCTACACGTATTGTCAGTTTTATCAGCTCCACTGACCATATAGATGTAGTTTACAGACTATAGTCCATCTGTTTCTCTGCATCATTTATTAAACCTCCTTTACCCCCTTCATCAATGCTCAAGACCACCAGTGAGCAGGTATCATTTGCGTGGTGGATCATTCTTAGAACAGTGGTGACATTGACATAGTAGTGACGTGTCAGTATGTGTGTGTGTGTGCTCCACAGTGTCAACAACCAACAGTGTACTGTGGTCAGAAACTATGAATCTATGATTATAAATAACTTTCCATCTGCAAGGTGGACCAGTACATTAGATGTGTCAAATATATTGGACAGTAAGTGAACACAGTGTTCTCCAGCCGCACTGCTGTGTGTGATCCACTCTATGAAGCACACACACACACACACACACACACACACACACACACACAGACACACACTCACTAACATGCCACCATCATGTTCACCACTGTGCTCACCAGTATTATCTGATTGATTCCCTGTGCTGGGTAGTCTTAAGAAAGCATGAAACACAGAAGATTTCACTGTTTGCTCGGTTTCTCTCTGGCATCTCTGTTACAGCAGTCATCGTCCACTGTGGAATTCTTGAGTCCAACTGGTAATGACAAGGTGTGGCAATCAAAAATAACAACTGATGATGCAATTGCTTAGACAGAATTTTGTTCTGTGGCCATGTGCCAAAGCCGATATATCTGTATTGTCTTGCAAGTGTCTTCCACAGTCTTGACAAGTCCCACTTTGAGGTGCAATTTCACTGTAAAAGCAGAGAGAATCACATGGATTGTTGCAACCACCATATGTGAAGAGATAATGTGACAAATCTGTTGTCATTGAACCAAAAGGACTGGTTACGCTGTAGTGGATTTTTTGATCTGGAGGATATTATCGTGCTGACGTCTTTAGTTAAAATCTTGATTTTGAATGTGGTCTGTTATCATTTAATGATGGGAGAAATGAATACAAATAAATATAAACCCAAACCAAAACACTGTTTCTGTACTGGGTTTGTTTTGATCATGTTTTTACAATTTTTGCTAATAAACTGTTTGTTTCAGTGACTAATCTGCATCTGGGTATTGTGAAAAAAGAGATATGGGATGGAAAATCTTTCTTTCAATAAGCAGCACGCTCCCAATTTCAAGCACTATTTCTGGTCAATGGAAAAGATTGCTTCAGAAAACAAAACAGCACTGGTTGGTTACTGAACACTCTTGACTCTTTAAAGCAAGGCTATTTGATACTCTTATATAAACAAAATCAAAATACAGACTACTTATGGAATCTGTTGATTCTGACTGAGGCTCAGTCTCTCTCCATCCCCAGGGAAAATTAAAGGTGGTGAATGGAACCAAAAACGGATGCTGTATAACAGGTGTGCCGTTATCTTATTTGCAAAGGGCCAGTATGTCTGCAGGGTTTTCATTGCAATCACGCAAGAAGTACACCAGCATGCTCCTGCATGGCTGGAATGAAAACCTGCAGCTATATCGGCCCTTTGTAAATAAGATAAGGGCACCTCTCCCACAGAAAAAATTACTTTTGGTGTCCTAAAGAACTTTTCAGTGACGTAAGATCTAAGTGTATAGAACCTTTTTTAGTTTAAAGTTTAAAGACCCTCCATGTAACATGAATAATCAATGGTAGTCCTAAAACTCGAAATTATGTTAATCTGTCCTGTAGTATTCTCCAGTGCAGCATTTGTAGTCTCAACGGTTTGATGGAATCAAACCTTCTGCGTTTTTCACTACAATACTAAACAATACACCAATACATCACCTAGCACACGGTTGAAAAAAAAAATGAATGTGACATTCGTCTTCCTAGCCGCTAACGTTAGGTACTCATCTCAAAGCCCTTGTAGTTTTTCAAAACTTCCCCCTTCCAGTTACATTAGCCAGAAGGTTTTCCCTAGTCTTTTAAGCAGAAAATACCCTAGAGACATATCTGTAGGAAGTGAGTCATCATACGTACATCAGAAAAAGTAGCAGTTTTACTCTTAATTTTTACTGGACTTCCCCTTTTAAAGCCAAGAACCATTTAAGAACATTTATTTACGATGGTCACCAGGTGACTTGAGAGAATCAGTGAGAAACTATGCTTGTACAACTGAATCAATACCCCAACCTCTGATTAAAGTCACACGAATAGTGGATCTTCTCCATTGATCTCCAGAACTCACCAGTCTAACACGTCACATGAAATCCAACCAGGTCGTATGATGGTGTTCAGCCGTAGCACAGCCAGTCTGTAGTGGTGATTCACATGCTTGGTGACATTCTGTTAAAGTCTCAGACATGCTAGAAATTCCTCCCTCGCTACATTCGCTGCTCAGTGGTTACATGCCTCTATTGATGTGCTGGGAACCATGGCCAACTTGTTTCATTACAGAATCAAAACTTGTGCAACTTCTTGTTCTTCTTGTTAAATGTCACCCAGCAGGGAGCCGTTTGGCTTTGTCTCATCTGTGGGACTGGAATTCTCAGTAACAGAAACCAAAAGTACCAAAGACATAAAGTTGGTTTTTTGACTGTCCTTCTGCTTTCAGTCATAAAACCATATTGCAAGTATCACTTAACACCACAAACCATTAACATTTTTATATAGGAGGTCTATGTCTGCTACCTCCGAGTTATGAATAAAGCTTTAATGCCATTTGTATAAAATTACAAAGTTCTCAGTATTTCAGTGTGTCTCTCTTATGGCGCTTTTCCACTGGCACAAGTAACTGTGTCATACCACGAACAAATGCCTGTACCCGAGTCATACCCGTGCTGCCTGACAGCAGGGCCAAAAGCAGGCCGCAGCTAAGTTGATTGTATCACTTCTTTTTGACTGATCAAAAAATATTATCATGACAGCAGATGGACTTAGAAAGAGGCTATTTGTTTTTTTGTTGTTTTTTTTTACTGTGAAAAAAAAACAAAAACAAAAAACAATTTAGATACAAACTAACAACGGGGAAGTTGACAAAGTACAAGTGCTACTATCTGTTTGGGCTGAAGATAAATTTCAGTGGGAGTTTTAACACTGCGAGAAACGTGAAGGCACGCCAGGACATCGCTAACGAGTTAGCTGGGTTAGGTTTTCATTGCATGACTAAACAATGCCAAGAAAGATTTTAAAAACTCAAAAAAAGACTATAAAAAGTAAAAGACAGAAAAATTTCCCACTGGTACAACCGTGGGGAGAGAATTGTGCTGCTAACATGGCTAAGATACACTGGAAAATCAAAGCATGCTACAACTTTCATGATATTGCAGTACGGTTTAGGTACAGCACAGTTCCTGTAGACCTATGGAAAAGTGCCTTTAGATTTTTCAAACTGGTGCTCTGGGTCTCTCCATCTGCAACTGCTTTGCTGTTTACCATGGGTGAGGTTTTCATCAGTACACCAAATTAGCCAGTGATTACCAACAATGGTCCTGAAGATGCCCTTGACCTGAACATTTTAGTGTTTTGGTTACTTTCAACACATCTGATGTAACTAAGCTAATTAACAAGTATTCCTGGGTTTAAATGGGAGGGTCAGGGAAGATAACACACTAAAATGTACAGAACAGGAAGGCCTTCATAACCAGGGTTGGGAACCTCTGATCTAAGCTGATCTGATTCCAATCTTGGTCCAGCAATACCAATAGTACCTACTCTAACAAATTCTTTTTTCTTGTTAATTAGCAGACAAGTTGAGTCAAGTGTGCTGAGAACACTGAAAACATCAAAATGCAAAGTGTAGGGATGTGGAGACACTAATATGCCTTAGTGACCACCAAGCACCATCTCATTTCTTTTCATGATGTACCAGCCCACTTCTGCCTTGGTAACCTGATGGTCTTCACCTACCACAAGTGGTTAAAGCTGTTATTGGAGTACAAAAAACAGCTGCTTCCACTAATGGTTCTGTCTTGCACAGAACAACTGCACTCATCTAGAGATTTAAAAAAAAATGACAGACAGTGGGTGTGTAAATGTAAGTTTCCATAACAGCCACAGTATAACTTCTATGTGCCATTCTTACTCTGGACAAACCTTTTTGTGGTTGCCAGGTACCATGAGCCTTAACAGCTGCCCAGCAGTCCTGTAAGACTATACAGATCTTCACATTGCATCACTCCAGAAGGTACATGAGGCAACACTGGCTTATGTGATGTTGAGATTTGAGATGCAGCTTTACATTAGTTATCCCTTCCTTGCTAAAACACAGCCATGAATACGTTATGATTTTTTCCTGGTGATTTGCTTGGTAATGATTGCGGGGTCATGTAGGAGGTCTCTCAGACAAATTCTGAGCTCATTCCTGAATAAGGGCCTAGGACGTTTACACAACACATCATTTGGTGGAACTACTTCAGTGACTAATCAATGTGTCTTTGTCTTGGATGAAAGCCAATTGATGTAGACTAATCTAGCTTCTGGTCCAAGTCCAGATCGCTGCAGCAGCTTACAGCAGATGAAGAACCTGGGTGGGGCCCAGCGCTGCAGAGAGAGGTGCTGAGAAAGAGAGAGAGACAAAGATCCTTGATGAAGTATTACATAACGTACCTGTGTATATATATATATCCACAGTGTTCTCTATATATTTATATATCCACTCTTTACATATATACATACATATACTCGGTGTGTACATACATACATATACTTATCTAAGTTTACATATACATAAATATACATGTATATTTTTCAATGCACACATCCACATTTATATTTCCAGATTGTTCGTATAGTGTACTTTTTATACTATACTGTTGGTATAGTTTTTAATCTGTTGTTTTTCATTTTTGCTGCTCTTATCTTGTACTGTCCACTTTCTGCCGTGACAATGCAAATTTCCCACTTGTGGGATTAATAAAGGTTTATCTTATCTTATCTTATCTTATCTTATCTTATCTTAACAACAAAACATGTCATATTCAACACGTTTCATTCCCCGCTGTGCAGTTTCACACTTATTGTCCGCCATATTTATATTTGGGCTCTGATCTTTGCTGTGACCTCACACACAAGCAAGGTCTTCATGACCCACCTGGTGCTGCTGTTATTACAAAGAGGACAAGGGAGAGAAAGAAAGAAAGAAATGATAGAGTAAGAGAGACTGAGGAAGGGGAGAGGGGGAGAGAGAAGGAGAGAGAAAGAGAAAGTTGGGGCAGGGTGAGGAAAAGAAATGATAGAGAGAAAGGGTAAAGACAGAGAGCAGGCGAAAGATGTATAGAGAGAGTAGGGTGAGAGAGAAACAGAGTGAGGGAAAGCGAGAGAGCGAGATAGGGAGGACCAGAAATGATACAGAGAGAATGGGTAAGACAGAGAGGCTGAGCAAGGGGGGGCAGAGAGAGAGAGAAAGAGATGGCAGGGGGATTAACAGAAATGACAGAGAAAGGGTAAAAGAGATAAAGTAAGAGACTGAGCAAGGAGAGAGAGAGTGAGACAGATAGAGAGAGAGAAAGAGAGAGCAAGAGAGAGATATAAAGAGAGAGAGAGATATGGATTTGGGGAACAGAAATGATAGAGAAAGGGTAAGAAAGAAATAGAGGGTAAGACAGGGACAGAGTCAGAGAGACTGAGCAAGGGGGGAGAGAGAGAGTGAGAGAGAGAAAGAGAGATGGTGGGGCAAGGAACAGAAATGATAGAGCAAGGGCAAGAGAGAGAGAGAGAGAGAGAGAGAGAGAGAGAGAGAGAGTGCTGGAGCCAGAGAGAGAGCCAGAGAGAGAGAGAGAGATGGGCGGGGGGAGGAGAGGGAGAGGCTGCTCTGAGACTCTGATAGTGATCTCTCTCGGTCCTCGGTGCGTGTTGCTGAACGCCTCTCTCTCAGTCTGAGGGGGAAGAAGAACGCCACCATCATGCGCACCGCCTTCTGAAGGCCGTCTGGCGATCAGGTACACATTAATCTCAGTGTCTGTTCACCATGCGAGCGCTGTGGCCCGTCCGGGCTGCTGAGTGTCTAATGTTCTTCCACCACCAGCAGGAGCAGGAGCAGCAGCAACAGCGGCTCTACTGTGAAGCCATGGCCGGAGTTCCCCCTGCAGAGGCGGCGTGAGTGAGCAGCTCGGCTCCCTGCTTCTCCCTCCGGTCCGCTCCGTGCACGATGAGCCTGGCTCTGCAGGATCTGCGGAACAACGTGAGTCCCACCACCTCCCCACATCTCCCTCCCCATCCTCCTCCTCCTCCTACTGTTGCTTTTCTCCTGCAGCGCTCTGTACTTATCTGTCGCCCATCTTGCCTCGTCTGAAGCCAAAACAAAAACAAAATGAAAAAGAGTAGCGATCTATGTGACAGAAGGGCCGGATCGTGGTGGTGACCTTCTCCGGATGATCTGTGAGCAAACTGCAGATTCTGAGATAGGCTCCTAAGTGCGTAAGACCTGCTTGTTTTTCCTGCTCGGAGGAACCTTTATTTACTCACATGCATTCAGTCGAGCTGGAATATTTGAACCACATTTGATCGATTCGATCGATTAAACCGCACGAACGTCTCTGTGCACGTACTGATGCGTGTTTGTTGAGGTCTTCTGAACAGGTGCTCTTAGGTCAGTGTGGAAGAGTGTGTTTGTGTGTATGCGTGCGTGTGTGTGAAGGGAAGGAGGGGGGAATTGCGTGTGATTCCGTGGTTGTAATTAGACCAGCCTGTCGACAAGATTTAAAAAAAAAAAGATTTAAGTTTTCTGCGCAGGTATTAAGACTTGCCCTAGACTACACATCATTCTGAATGAATGAGACTACAATGAGACTATAATTTCAAAACATGCCATATTCTGAATAAATGAGACTGTAATTTAGGACCAGGTTTAATGTTTAATTCTAAATCTAGGAAACCCACCCTTATAAATTCTATAAACGCGTTTGAGCGGCTCCTCATTCACGCACGTAATAATAATAATAATAATAATAATAAAGCTGCGTTTCTAGTCACCCGTTCCAGCTCCTTGAAGTAGAACATAAAGGCACGCGGTTTCCATGGCGACCAGGATGGGACCACTTTAACAGGAACGGATGGTCGAGCTACCATTAACGCCACTGGTAGACAAGGATTAAGCCTAGTAATAGATTATAGTTTCCTTTCAACTGAAAATCATGCAGAATGATGTGCAGTCTAGTACTAGGCTTAGGCTTAATACCTGTCCAGGAAACTGCCTTTATATTTTTTTCACAAAAGTAGGCTGTTTTTGACCGTGTGGCACCTTCTATGGACACTTTTTGGACATCTTTTTGAAGTTAAATGCTGCACAGTGAAAGTATTCATGTGAAGTAACGTATTGATACTAACGTCACTACTATTACTATTAAAAATTCACATTTACACATGTATGCCAAACCAACATGTACATGCAAGTCTTCCGCCACCTCACAATTCTTTGTGTTTTGCTTTGAATCATTTTGTTGGTGCAAAAATACTATTTTATGCCTGTGAAACGGTCTTATCTTTGGCATATTAAGTAGATTCAGTGAAAGAACTAGGAACAAATGTTTTACTGTGACAGGCTACAAAAGTGCCTAAAAATAAAGGTGTTCCAACTACTCAGCATTCAGCACCACCAGTGTACTAATCACTGGTCTGATCATCTGAAATCATCTGCACCTGTATCTTCACTGGTTCAGGCCTTAAGTTAGATGTGCTTTGTTAGGCTTGAGTGATTCATATGTAGGTCACTGTGTGGCTTAAGAAACACAAAAAAGGTAACTGGTCAGGTACAGGAACTGGACTGAAAATGAGAGTCTTTGAAAGTCCTACAGGAAGTCTGGAGAACTGTTCCTCAAGACTACATTAGAAATACAAGATTGTCTGGCTCTTTGGAAGCAAAATATGAAGAAGTAATATAAGAAATGAGGGGTCAAGACTTTTGCACAGTACTTTATTTCATGTCCACATTTTTTAAAATTGTTTGCACGTAATGTAACGAACAGGCTTATACCTAGTGTTTAGCATCTAGTCTTTTGAATCTTGAATCTAGCAAACATTTGCCTCAAATCATGACTTTTTAACATATTCTCAAATCGATCTCAGTTCTGTTATTTCTGACTATGTGTGACTGCCTTGTATACTTTGTCCAGCAGTTTCAATTTGATGAATCCTTTGTCCATCTTGAGACATGTACATGGTCAGAAACCACAAAAACAAGTCTAATTCAGATTTACTGAACATCTTGACTCAGTTTGTGACAAGTGAGTGACTTTTTAGAATTGCAATTTGCATGATTTCCACTGGTGCACATAACCTTCCAGTACTCGTTAAGCCACAGTAGCCTCATAGTTCCAGTGGAAAATTAATCAAGTGGTCAAGTCAAGTCAAGTAGGTGTTTGTCATTTCAACCATCTAAACGGTGCAGAGTGAAACCAAACAACGTTGCTACAGGATTATGGTCCAACACAAGACTAGGATAGGAAAACATATAGTGCAACTGAAAAAAAGGAGAAACGATGAGTTTGCTTCTTATGTTTGTTAACATTAGTAACCAAAATCAGAAAACACAGAGGAACTAGTAAATTGTGCCGATATGTCCAATAGTTCATAACCCATGAAACGTATGGGATCGGTTTTGATTTCATCACATGCATGTAAAACAGAAAATATAATAAAACAGTCTTATGTTGGTTTCATCTATGGGTTGTTGTCTTTGGGTTATTGTCTTTGGGTTATTATTGAGAAGTTGGGCCAAGGTTTGAGTTAGCAACTGCCTGTGGTGTAAATTAGTCAGACTAATGCTATGGAATCCAGGAGCATTGTGTTTTTCACTATCCTCTTAACTGGGATCATGTGCAGATTTTTACAAAATCAGACCCCTGAACATGCAGTGTCTCTCCTACTTTAGTATTTTGTTGACCAATTCATAACATATTTGTTGTGAGCTGTGTATGCCAATATATTGAAATCCTTTGGTTGACCAGGGAAAGCTGACACTCTTCTCCACTGCTGTACTCTGCACTGTGTTTTAGATTGTAGAATCATTTTAAAGGAGTTGTGTAATCAGCATGGACGCATGTAGTCCTGATTGCAGAGTCACACCACTTACAGCAGTAGGTGATTAGCCAAGACATGTTTGTTGTCTAGAATTTGCTTCTGTAGTTGCACTGGAGCTATAAGGGTAAAATAGCTAACAAGCCTGGGAGGACCAATTACTGTTATTATATTGTTATGAGTACAATGGGTGTTATTACTGTTTTCAGTTGCGCAACATATTTTATCCATCTTTATAGTCTTGTAGTGCAAAACTGAAGAACCAAATAAGTCTTGACTGGTTGATTGTACATTTAACCTGTAAAATCAACTTAATTCTTATACCTCTATAAAGGTTTTTTGATGGATGTGCTTGGGTCCACATATGCATCAAAATTCTTCAGCACTGAGGCCTGTGTCCACAGCCTAGATTTGCGGCCTAAAGCACGGTCAGACAGTGTGCGGCTGGTCTCAGACCTGCAGCGCTGCTTGGGTGTGGTGGTGTGGGAAAGAGTGCTGTTGGAGCTCTCTGGAGGTGGAGTGCTCTCTCTCTCTCCTCGACCCCTGCCTGACCCTGGAGGGCTGCTCAGGGCTTGGGAGGGCTGGTGCATCCTGCCTAAGGGTGTGTGAGTGCAGGGAGATGGCCACACTTTCCTGTGTGTGTATGTGTGTGTGTGTGTATGAGTGCATATGTGCGTGCATGCGTAAATGTGTGCAGGGCCCGGTCTAGGTCAGCGGACTTACAGTCCACCTTCACACTTTTGTTCTTCACTGAGTCACCAAGGACGCTGTGTAGTGGAAGATGGAGATGGACAGAGAAGAATTTTTACTTCACAGAGATTCTCAAGTAATTTGACTGTAGTTTGCTCGTGTAGTACTTTTTTGTGCACAGTTTGTTTTACATCCATTTGCTTTAGATGTAAGACAGAAGGTGGAACTGAAACTGAAGCCACATGTTTGACTGACCACATGTTTGGGTCATTTGTAAGGAGCAGTCACACCATGGGGCTAGTTACCCACTGCGCATGCTTTAAATTTGTTAGCCTGTTACTAATAGACCTAAGGTAATTTGTGCTTCTGCTTAGCCAGGATTCTAAGGTAAAATATGGAGAAACCAAAATGCAACATCAGAATCAGAATCAAAAATGTATTGACACAAAGACAAGAACAATATAAAATATAAAATCAAAACAGAACTCTCCAGAAAATACTCTGAAAATACTTTGTACCGATTACACTATTCTATATATACAAAATGCTGTGGTCAGTTAGAACCCCTGAAATGAGAAGTCCGTGTTTCCTTGCAGCCTACATTAAGATTTTGCCCCTTAAGTGCTTGCGACCAGATAAATAGAACACATTTTTTCTTTCTGGGCGCATACACATTAAATTAAATGGCAAATAAAGTAGAAAATGAAAAGCAATATTAAAAAGCAAATACCAAATGACATGTGCATCCTCC
Organism: Brycinus macrolepidotus; assembly: GCA_037974445.1. Lineage (NCBI taxonomy): Eukaryota > Metazoa > Chordata > Actinopteri > Characiformes > Alestidae > Brycinus > Brycinus macrolepidotus. Next base: position 26,199,748 of record JBBPCZ010000001.1, read on the forward strand.
GTGCAACTTAAAACAAAGAAGGAAATGAGAAGCGCAATAAGAATTTGCAAACTCATGTTGGGAGCCTCTACTACACACACATCTAAGCCTATCAGGTTAAATAATGAGCTCGCCCAGCTAAAACAGGAGCAGATCTTTTGGAAGTGGCAGAAAATGTTATCATTCGGTCTATAAATCATGATTTCCTGTGGCACTTTGGCCATCTCTCCCAGCCGCTCCATAAGGGTGATGACACCATTTGTTTTTCAGTTCCACCTCACTATTCTATTTTATTCTGAGTGTTAAAGCGTTTTTCAACGCTGTCTCTATCATCCACATCTGTAGTGTAAGCTCAATGACCACAGAAAATAATTACAGCATGTGTCCCTGTACTTAGTAACGTAGTAGAAAGCCAGTGGACACAAAACACTCATCCGCGCTGGCTTCTATTATGGATTTCTTTTTTGAAGGTTGAAAAACATGAGGCACACTGCACGGCCTTTTTATCTCGGGAGCTCGAGCAGCATGTTTTTGAACACTGTCTTTAGCTGTGCCTCTCCTTGTTGCTAAGCTACAATAGTGTCAGGACTGTCAATCAGCTGGCTTGTTATGTACATATCGAAAGCTCTGTCATGTGACCTTTTAAAAAAGTGTTCTACTACTAAATAGCAAGTGTGGTGCTGCTACATAAAACAAGCTAAAGGAACAATAATCTTTTACTAAATTGATTGGTTCATGCAGAAAAAAACACAACAGAAGCTATACTTGACCAGTCTAAGTGGGACTGCCTGCACAAAAAGTAGCCCTACTGGGTGCATAAAATGTGAGATGGAGCTGGACAAGTATCCAAAACTGCTCTCTCCTAATGAAAACAATGGAAAAAAAGGCATTTAGACCTGCGAAATAAAGTGTACAGTGTTACCCCCACCGTGTAAGTTTGCTTTTAAGTCAGCAGGTTTTCTGCTCTAAGTGCAGGAAAATGGTAATAACGACAGTATACTACAGACAAGGCTTATAAAGATTAGTTTGAAAAAAGCACTGCATGATATGGAAGATGGTGTAATGAATGTTTTTGGCTTGTTTATTTGTTTGTCTTTTTGCAGCATACTAAACTGTCCAAGGCTTGAGTCTGTAAGTTACTTATCTATAATATTAATACCCCAGCATTTGTGTTTATAGCATAGTGTATATTGTATAGAGCATTTTCTGCAGAGTTTTTATTGGAATTATTTAGACTTTATATTTTATATTGTTCTAGTCTCTGTCTCTGTGTGTCTGTGTAGTCGTAACATAAGCAAGTTCTGATTCTGATTAAGGTAGAGAGAACCACGAAGTGTATGCAAGTTCAGCCTTTGCCATGAAACCTTAAACAGGCTTTCAATAATGTACCAAGCAGACATGCTGCATGATTTATGTACGCAAGACAGAAGTCAAGGTATAGTGTCGCTTAGTCAAGGGTGTAGTGACACACACGCAAAACACATCTTTCAATGCTTACCTAGCTGCAGGAGTGTAAGAAAAAAAAATCCTGAAAGGTAATTGGTGTGAGAACCTCTGTATATTTTCAGTTTCACACTGTTACTGCTCTCTCTTTAAACACGATTTCTTTTCTTAACAGCCATTTTTTTTACCTCCAGACAGAAGGATCATTTCTCACTTGTCCTTCCCTCTGCAGCCCCCCACCACCCCAATTCTCCCCCCAGCCAATTCATTCCTGAGTCTGCCTGACACTTTCCCACTTTAGGTTCTGCTGTTCCTCTTAGCATCTTTTGGATGTTTAGCATTCTGCCAACTCTGCACTGCAGCAGAGAGAGAGAGAGAGAGAAAAAGAGAGAGGGGGGAGAGAGAGAGAGAGAGAGAGAGGGAGAGGGGAGAGAAAGAGTCCCTGAACCTGACCAGTTTCAGAGGAATATTTTATGTTTAGGCCACACAGTGACCTTATGAATCATTCAAGCATAACAAAGCACATCTAACTTAAGACCTGCACCAGTGAAGAAACAGGTGCAGATGATTCCAGTTTATCAGGCCAGTGATTAGTATACTGGTGATGCTGAATGCTGAGTGGTTGGAACACCTGTCTAGGTACCTTTAATCTTTAGGCACTTTGCAGACTGTTCCCATTTCGTTCATTTAATCTATACAATATGCCAAAGAGGAGACAGTTTGACAGGGGGAAAACAGTATTTTCAAGGTGATTTAAAGCAAAATATAAAAAAGAAGGGTGGCTTAAGACTTTTGCACAGTACTGTAGATCTTCAAGAGCAGGGTTAGTGACTTGGTGATTTGGTTGTTTAAACACTTCAACATTGCAAATAATACCTTGGCTATATGTCTGATTTTTCTCTTATTTTATGATTTTATTTTCCAATATATTTTTTACATGTTTATTTTTAATACATTTTAGAGTGAAATGAACTTGAAGTTTTGTTAAAGTACTTAATATGCATGAATGTGAAATAATGTTTTGGTCAAATCAAAATCTGAAGCGCAGTGTCTTCAATAAAAGGTGCCAAAAGGAGCTCATTAAAGAAGTGCAGCATCCTTAAAAAACCTTTCAGTGGATGATTGTTTAAAGAGGTGCTTTTTTAAAATGAGAAGGGTGAAGAACCTTTTTCTTTAAAAAAAATCTACACCAGTTAAAAGCTTTTTACTAGAACCGTAGCCAAGAGCTACTTAGGAACATTTGTGTATAAGAGTGTGAACACAGTGAGGGATTGTTTGTTTATCTAAAAATGTGCTCAGTATTAATGGCCCCATCTTTATTCACTTCATGATCATGGCACGGTTGACAGCCCTTGTTGTGCATTAAGTGTGTGTGTGTGTGGTAGCAGAAGGTGAAATGAGGATTCTGCTTTTGAAACATTCGCCAGAGACATGTATGTATTTGAATAATTTAAATGCACGAGAGACTCTGTGAGTCCACCTGTCTTTCAGAGAATAAGAGAAGCAAGAAAAAGAATGAGAGTGTTTAAAGAGATTAAATCTGTGAAACTGATCATTCTCTGCTTCTCTAATCCTCCATTGAGAAAGTGAGCTAAAACGATACGGATACTCCCAATTGCTCCGTCCTTTAATCTGCTTTGTTGCCTTTAAAGATGGAGAGACTCTCTGCGAGCTTGCAGCTCTTCCAACTTTTATTCTCCCTCTGCTGTATTTTTTTCCTCTCTTTCTTCCTTCCTTCCCTCTCTCTTCCATCAGTTCCTCCCTCCTTCCTTTCTCTCACCATGTGCACAGAGCGTGGTAACCTTGGTGCCCAAAGAGTGACATCATTCTGCCTCCCTGGGGAAAGTGCTTGTCTCTCTCTCTCTCTCTCTCTCTCTCTCTCTCTCTCTCTCTCTCTCTCTCCCCCTCTCTCTCTCTCTCTCTCCTCTCTTTATCTCTCTCTCTCTCTTTCCCTCTCTCTTTCTTTGTCTTTCTCTTTCTCTGTCTCACTTTCTCACATCTCTGGTCCTCCCTCTTGCTCTTTCCCTGTCCTTCTTTCCCTCTCTGTATCGCCTCTCTTTCACTCTTTTTTCTGTTTCTTTTTTTCTTGTCTTTCCCTCTCTCTGTCTCTCTGTCTCTATGTTCTCTGTATCTCTTTCTTTCTTTCACCTCCCTTTCTTTTCCTCCTCTTTCTGCCACCTCTCTCTCTCTGTCTCTCTCTCTTCTCTCTCTTTCCCTCTTCTCCTTCTCTCCATGTCTCTTTCTGTCCCCATCCTCCCTTTTCCCCCCTCTTTCTATCCCCTCTTTGTTCCTCTGTCTCTTTCTGTTCCTGTCTCTCCCTCTCTCTATGTCTGTCCTTCTGTTTGTTTCTGCATACACACGCGCACACACACACACACACACACACACACTGAGTCCATCTCTGCTCTGTCATTCTGTTCAAAGGATGACCTGCAGAGGAGAGGCAGTGTGATAATGAACAGTGTGAAACACAAAACTGGTGTTAACAAGGGATTGTAAACAGATGGCTTTTTCTTTGCTCATCTACCTAAAACAACATACAGTACTGTGCAAAACTCTTGAACCACCCCTCATTTCTTCATATTTTGCTTCCAAAGTGCCAGACTTTGTTGTAGTTTAATGTAGTTTTGAGGAACAGTTCTCCAGGCTTCCTGAAGGACTTTCATTTTAAGTCCACTCCCTGTTCCTGACTAGTTTCAGAGGAAAGATTTTTTGTTTGTTAAGCCACACGGTGACCTACGTGTGAATCATTCTAGCATAACAAAGCACATCTAACTTAAGGGCTGAAGCAGTGAAGAAACAGGTGCAGATAATTCCAGATGATCAGGCAGGTGATTAGTATACTGGTGGTGCTGAATGTTGAGAGTTTTAACACCTTTGTCTAGGCACTTTGTATCTTCAGGCACTTTGCACCCTGTTGCAGTAAAACATTTGTTCCCATTTTTTTCATTTGAATCTGCCAAAGATAAGACAAGCATAACATTTTTGCATCAACAAAGCAAAATATAAAGAAATTGGAGGTCAAGACTTTTGCACAGTACTGTAAATATGTGTTTGTGTGTGTGTCTGATACGCTGTGTGCACCCATTGGTTCTGTGTGTTATACATTCTGGGTCTGTGTATCTGACAGTGAGACTACTTTTTAACGCTTGTCCGGTTGCGTTGAGCTAATGTCACTTATGCAATGTTTACATAACAAAAGAGGCGCTCTGGCGGCTTTTGTTTGGTGGGCCTGTTGGTTTACGCCGCAGAGTGCTCGTGTGAAGTGCATCCGAGTGGCTAACTGCATTAGGACACATTGGCCTGTCAGCGCAGGGCAGAATGGCTCTTTGTGCCCCAACAGGACAGCGATCTGTTTGGCGTGGCCCTCTGCTGGCGGCGGCGCGGTACTGCTCTCTCCACATCCCTGCTGAATGAGGTCTTTATGAATGGTGGAGGCCGAGGGTGACTGTGAAAGACGCTTACTGTGTATGAAGCGTGTATTTATGTGCTGTGGGTCACACATTGTAGCAGCACACCTCTCTCAAACTATTCTAAGAGACTGCAGCACACACACACACACACACACACACACACACACACTCTCATACTCACTCTGTGCCTCTTGGCAGCTGAGAAGAGAGATGGGTGGCTCCTTTTGGAACTTTCTGTTCTTTATTATCATAATGCTCTCAGACTGGAGCTTGCCAGAAAAACTCAATAACCCCCCCTTCTCTTCTTAGGTCAAAATGTTCCACTCTGTTCATCTATTACTTGCATTAGAGCAATCTTTCTTTCTCTCTCAATCTCTCTCCATCTCTTGTTCTCCATCTGCCAGTCTCTCCCTCTCTTTTTCTTTTTTCTTTCTTTCCCTCTCCTTCTGTCTCCCCCCCCCCATGTTTCTCTCGCTCCCTCCTTCTCTCTCTTCTTTATCCTCTCCTCCTGCTATTTATTTGTCCTCTGCCTATCTTGCATTCTTTGTCTTCCTTGCCTTCCCTTCCTCTCTCTCTTTCCCTCTTTCCCTCCCTCCCTCACTCGTTTGCTCACTCCTTCTCTCTCTCTCTGGGGCTAAATGTTTACCGTCTCTAACCAGCAGCAGGAAGGTTGTGCAGTGTTGTGTAGTGTTGTAGTGCTGCGGATCTTGAATGCGCTCACTCTCTGTAAGGTAGGTGCCTGCAGTCTGGCTGCCATTTTTTTCTGCTCAGCTATTCTGCGTGCGCTTGGTTGGTGGGGGGTGCGTTTGTGCATGTTTGGCTGTTGTGAGGCTGCTGTTGACAGCTGCAACCACCCCCCTCCCCCAGCCCCCAGAGCAGGGTCTGAAGTGGGTTGCGCAGCAAGAGTGCTTAGTGACAGGAACAGTATTTTAATGCACAAAGCAAGAACAAGTGTGCTTTCACAAATGAGGACTTCTAAAATAACTTCTTCTTCTTAATGCAGGCTAATGGCAAAAGCAATAACAGTATGTGCTGCTATTATTTGCACAATTATTATTTATTGCAGTCTACCTCTGTTTTGCATTTTTACACACCTAATGACTCCACAGCTAGAATACAGTATCTCTCATGTTGTGTTCATTCAAACATCGACAGCACTAATTGTTGACTTGTCCTGTTTTTTTGTTGCTCATGTGTTTTTATTGCTCTCTTTGCACTCTGTGTAGTCCTGTCCTGCAATTATGCATTCTTGTGGTGTTTCTGTTTTTGTTCTTGTGTTGCACCCTGGTCTTGGAGGAACATTAATTCATTTCACTGTGTACTGTGCTAATGGCTGAAATGACAACTTACTCAACTTGGGTTGGCTTTAATATCCCTCTTCTCCAACTGGGCAGGTTGACTTCTACCTGCAGTTTTCTGGTTAACTCAGTAAAACCATGTTCTTGCTTTGTGCATGAGATCAAACAGATGCTGTACATGCGGGTTGGTTATAAATGGCCAGATTGTTGAGCTTAGCACAGTAGTATGTGTGTGTGTGTGTGTGTGTGTGTGTGTGTGTGAGTGAGTTATAGAGTGGGTCTGATTGTAGGGGAGAGGAGAGAGGTCATGAATTGAAGAAAAGAGGAAAGGGAGATTGCTGAACCCCAACTTCCTTTTTGTGTCACCACTGAGTGTTCAGGCCAGAACTTTTCTCTCTGAATTCACATTCAGCTACACTCTGCCTTTTTTTTCTTTCATTCTTTCTTTCTTTCTTTCTTTCTTTACACACTCAGTTACATTCTGACTTTCTTTCTTTCTTTTCCCTTTATCCCTTAGAATCAGACAGCCTGTTTTTCATACTGTCTTTAAGACTGTTTTATTTAAGTGAACACTGTTCTGTTCTGAGTCTTTTTCTAAAGCTGGGATGAAACACTCCTTATTAATATAACATAAATAGGTGGAGCTAATCTGCTGTAGGCTGAATGTAGTATATAAATGTTTTGTTGTGATGTCACAAAAACTAAATCAGAATCAGAAAACTTGATCCTGGAGGAAACTAAATGAGCAGTTTAGTTTCCATAAATGGCCTCAATGAACTGGAAAGTAAATGGCACAGTTTGAAATTAAACTTCAGTGATGGCACACTATTAAAATTGAGCACAATTCAATTTTCCAGCCCTTAAACCCTGACTATGAAGCCTTTGCAAATGGGCTGAAATGTCATGGTTTAAGGTGTTTAGTGGAGTTATGTTTATCACATTTACACTAAACACACCAAACAAGTTGTTGATGCTCCTTTCTTTTTCTCTCTCTCTTTCTTTCAGTCCGTTTCTCTAAACTGGAAACTTTAAAGAGCTTAAACTAGTTTTACAGTTTCATTATTTTAAACATCAGGAGAGAAAACAGCTGAATAAATGAAATAAAAAAATTAAAAAGGCACTGATTTTGGTGCTCAGTATCAGGTCTGCTCAGAATGAAACTTGGGCCTAATTAAGCATTTTTGTTGTCAGCAAATTTATGAGATTTTTCCCAGCCTGCTGCCGGCCCACCACAGCAGTTTGGTGTCTTTCTAGGCTGTGTGTGTGTGTGTGTGTGTGTGTGTGTGTGTTTGTGTGTGTGAGAGAGAGAGACAGAGAACTATACTTGTGTTAACCATGCCTGTACAAATAGAGGAACTTCCACTCCCATTATCTAATGATGACGGAAGGTCACTCAACCTCTGGTACATCCTTTCAAGATGTTACTTAGTGTGTGTGTGTGTGTGTGTGTGAGTGTGTGAGTCGCCTTGTGGGAAAAAAACTGGAAAATAGTGCAACTCTGAGCTTGCTGGTTTAGTCCCTGCAGTCAGAGATGAGCAACTGGATGTAAAGGACAGTGATGTGGATGTGGATGTTTGTGTATTCGTTTGTGTGTTTGCATTTAGGAAGTTAAGAACTATGCGGGACCTTCAAGGGAATTTTCAGTCAACATTCATTTGAGAAGCCACAGATGTTTGTGTGTATATGTTTGACTAGGCCTATCTACAGTAGGTGGATGTGTGTGAGTGTGTGTGTGTGTGTGTGTGTGAGTGAGTGTGTGTGAGTATGTGAGTGATTATTTTGTACTTGGACCTCGCCCATGACTCCTGGCGTCATTGCGTCTAAGCACCTTCACTGAAGGGACTAAAGCTACAGAAGGTTTAACATTGCTTTACTGGCATGTATGAGTTACCAGAAAAGTAAAAGAAAAGAGGTAAAAAATGAAAAAATACAAATAATAGAAATACAATATTTACAATATTATTAGTTATCAAATAATAAACAACCTTTGGGGAACCTTTTTTTCGTTATAATTGATGACTTTCTGCACCAGTTGGGAAAGGATGTAAAAAAAATCATACTGCCGGTATGATCACGCCTGCTTTTCTTCATCAGAACACAGACGAGTGTGTTTTGTAACTGCACTCTAGGAACTCTGGTCGATGCTGCACATTTGCTTACGGAATGTATTACTTGGATCTACCTCTCTGTCCTTCTCTTTCTGGTTCTTCGTCATCCTCACAGCCCCCTGGTTGTCTTTGTTGTTCAGTATTCTGGTCACCCCCCATCTTCATGCTGAAGCAGACTCTGTGGCGGACGCTATGGGCAGATTTTCGTATTGGCTGCTTCTGTTTAAGCATATGAGGGTTTATCTGGGTTTATATGGCCCCTGTCTGCAGGCACAGTGGCTGTGGGGCTGCGTAGATTGTTTTGGGGGGCTGGAGTTCAGGGTATTTCTAACACTTTAGGGGGCAGAGGTTGGTCTATGCCAGTCTGCCCCCACCACAATGCTTCCTTTTAAAAGCACTCCTCAGGAAACCACTTCAAACAATTGCATTCTATGCCGAGAAAGTTCCGTACCACTCCTGGAACTTGGGAAAACCTCTCCCTTCCCTTCCCTTCACAAGGCAAGGCTCTCCCTCTCTCTCTTTGTCTTATAGTCTTTTTGTAGAAGTCGGTCATATACATATGCAGAATGAACTGTTGCTGCAGGTATATATACATATATACATATATATGTGTGTGTGTATGTGTGTGTGTGTGTGTGTGTGTGTGTGTGTATGCATGTACATATGCACAATGTACTGTTACATTGATACTGTCTAATAAATACACATCCTTTACAGAGAACATCCTTCTGCACCTTGTAATACACAGTTACTGTTTATGAATTTAACATATGTGGTCTGTGCAAATGTTTTGTCAAATAAACAGAAATTGTGCACTGATTGCAGAAAAATGACATGTTTACATTTTTTCTTTGTAGAGGATGTGTACTTGTTTTTGTATTCAGTCAATAAACAAAACAGGTCATTTGACTTGAGGGGTGTTCGAACTTTTGCCTATTACCGTATAAATGTTTATATTATTGTATTTTCATTTGTAATATCATCTGTATAGTACCTTTCTTATATGGTTTAAGGTTCTTGCATGCTTTTTCAACAACTGGAATTTCAGCAAAAAGTGCACACTTTCTAACCCTTTAAAAGAGGCTGGAAGAGGTGGTGCGTTTGCAGTTGGACCTCTGTTTGATCTGCAACAGCCTTTGCAGCAAAATGATCTATCTATGCCGTTAAATGTGGTTCGGCAGAACCTGAACGGCCATCGCTGTTTCTTCCTGTCTCTTCCAGCTCCTCCTGCTGACGTGGGCTCATTGACGTCAGAACCTCAAATGGACATTTATGAATTATAATTGCGGCTCATTACAGCCCCACATGTGCTGGGAAGTGTTCACTCTCCGTCTTTGTCTGCTTCTCTCTCTCTCTCTCTCTCTCTGTTATTAACTCTGGGCTGCGTGCGGTCCTACAGTGCTTCTCGTCTGTTTATTGTTTATGCTGTCTGACGCAGTTTTAAGTCTTGTGGTCGCCCCTTCCCGTAAAGGGGGTGCACGCTTTCTTTAGTTTCTGGACTAGTCACCCTAAGGAACCTTTCCACCGTCATCAACACCCCCCACTTCAGAGGCCCCCAGTAGGCCCGTCCACAGCTGTTAGTCTGGCCTCTAGTCCATCAGGCAGCCTGTGAAAGGATGTTGAACACATTGCTTTAATTTGTGACAGCCTGGCTCACGTGACGAGGATGGGGGGGCTTTTTGTTGCTGTGGAAACCAAAAGGAGCGCTCTCAGTTAGAGCAGAAGAGAGGGAGCCTGAGTGCTCTAAAGGACACCCCTGCTCTTTTCAGCAGCTTCCAGATCTCACAATCACTGCTGTTTGCTCCCACCCAAAGTCCAGCTTGGCATTTTCGTTGCAGCTCAGAAGTTACGCAAAAAGAGAGATAAGATAAAATGTATTAGGACAAAGCACAGACAAAGCTGTTCATAGTGTAAACTATTTACACTTCGTTGCAAATGCAGAGGGTGCAGAATGTGTTTCAGTTATATCCAGTGCTTCGTTTCTGCTCTGTAGTTTTAAGCATGAAGCACATTATGGAGGGGTTATTATTATGAAAATCTAAATTAATCCCACACATTTATTTTTGGTCAGGTCAAGTTTATTTATGCAGCCCATTATCAAACACACTGCTTTCAATGTGCTTTACAGGAATGAAATAAACATATTAAGCATAAAAATAGTAAGAAGTAAAAAAAATAAAGGAATAAATAAAGTAAAAGAATACATAGGAAATCAATAAAAGAAGATGCAATGGAAGTGCAGATATTTAAAAAAAGGTGGAGGAAAATAGTAAGATTTTTAAAGGGTAAAGGGTAAACCTTTTTAAAGATAAGGGTACTGTACAGATGCATTTTATTCGCCAAGATACAAACAATGTCAGTGTACCTTCATAGGTACCACAATCTTTTCATGGTCCAGCTTTGTACTTTAAATGAGTTTTAAATACACTACATTTACATTGGGCATTGGGAGGGGCTGATACATGACCCCACCCATTAAAACTATCCTTCTCAGTCCATGGTTTTAAGAGATAAAGGGATGGAAGGAAGTCAGGGCAAATGTGCAGTGATTTGATGGACCATGTCTGAGCTGGATTCCAAAAATCCAATCCTGAGAAGGACAGAAGATACAACAGATACAACCCTGGAATTTCACCACACACACCCAGTTCAGGTATCTGCTTTTTTGATTAAATTATAAGGACTTTGATGGAGTTTCCAGAGCTAATTTTGTGTCCTGATTGAATAAAAGTTAGCGTAAGCCTTGCTGACATGCACCTTTCTTATAGGTTTGAATGAAGGTGGGGTTTCAGCTGTTGATTTTGTTTGCGTACTTGAAGACGTGCTGTCGTTTGCCCTTGAAGCAAGCAGTTCTGGAGCCAAGTATATCTCTCCTCTGAGTCTGTGTGTGTGTTTGTCTCTCAGTCTTTCAACCAACAGGCGTAGAAACGCGCACACTTACTGATTTATAAACTCATAAAATAGAGAGAATTTTGGGAGGGCTCTCAGTATTGCAGTATGTCTGTGACTGCAGATCAGCTCAGCAATCTCAGACCAGCGTTAGGTCGGGGTAAGGTTAGGTAAGGTTGTGTGTATTTATTTCTCAAGGGATAGAATTGATTCTGCCAGCCAAGAGCTTTATAATTACATCTCACACTGCGTCCTTTCACCGCCAGCTTCTGCGTTAAATTGTCTTATTAAAGATCTTCTGATTCCACAGTTAGATGCATAACAGGGTAATCATTCCACTAAAGCTTCTACCGAAGGGATGGTTTGACTTAAATTTTCACTATTTTCCATTAACTTTGAAACGACCTCAAATTTGGTGCCTGTTGTTGTGGTTTTGCAGTGGACCATCAAGTCCAATAATAATAGTATATAATTGGTTAATATAAAAGCAAAAGTTGAGGCTTAGGGTAACATAGACTTGTGTTCCTTGTTAAATACATTAACCCCATAACTAGAGTGCAAAAGTAAAGAAACAGACTTAAGACCACAAACAATTCTTGCCAAACTGGCTACAATTGGAGTAAGAAGAAAATGTATAAATTTGATTATTCACTGACAGGTTCCTTTAAACTGTTTTCTTGAACTGCAGTGGTGGGATGGGAACGCAAGAACAGAAGGGAGGACCATAAATGAAGAGAATGAGAGAGAGAGAGAGAGAAAAGGTCAGAGAGAGGAGTATAAGGGAGAGACACAAGTGCTTAGTTGGTTATGTGAAGGGTTTGGTCTGCTACGTTTTGACATTTTGTGGGGCAAATCAGCAAAAGTGAGGGGGAGATTTAGAAGATCTGTTTTGGAAATATTTACAAAACAGGAACTGATTATTGAGTCACAAAAGCTCTCTCTCTCTCTCTCTCTCTCTCCCTCTTTCTCGGTCTCTCTTGGGGTGGGGGGGGGCAGCACTGAATAAGGAGTAAATGAGGAAAGAGAGAAAGAAATAAACAAAGATAAAGAGGTGCAGAGGGACTGAAAATGTGAGGAAATGCGTCAGAGAGAGACAGAGAGTAAATAGGTTTTGCCTGAGGAAAAAAGTCAAGTAGGAGTTGCCTTTTTCGCAGTGTGTCAGCCAGCAGTTGTTTCGTTGTCTCTGCAGCTTCACTCACAAGCACTCGATACCCAGTATGAGTTAAAGGCCTGAGGCCCTTGTTTCGCTTTCGTTGTTCAATGGGACGCAGATGTTGTGTCCCACCACTCACATGATTATCTCCTCTGTCTCTCTCCTTTTACCCCACACGTCTATGTTCAACCGTTTCCACAGAGACTAGAGGGCATTGTCTTTTAAGGAAATGTGTCTTATCTGTTGGGCTTTTTGAGCCAATACCCGTTATGGGTCACGCCACTGAAATATATCCAATCCCCCCTGTTTCAATAGTAGTTGGTTTGGTCCAACCACAACATACAGTGTCAAAAGGGAAAATTTGGCCACTTCTTCTTTTAACTTTAATGAAACAGACTGATGTGTGTGAATGGTGAATAGATGATGTTTTGTGTTGTCAATAGAACTTCTTTGGTATTCGTGGTATTTTCTGTAAAAGAAAATTACAAATAGGCTTTTATTTGCTTTAGCTTGACAAGCTGGGCTGTCTAAAGATGTTAACAGGCATGCAGATGAAACCCACCCTTTTAAACATTTACAGCAGGCAAGCATTGGTCATTCATCAGTCCTAAACACTCTTGGCCTGGAACAGACAAACACACACACACACACTTTTGTGTACCCACACACACACACACACAGTTATACAAAACCCTTAATGGAAGCACTTTTCTGTGAGTGGAGAATGCTTTTAACAGGCGTTGGTATATGACTACATTGTGCAAGAGAGCAACTATAAAGAAAGAACATTGGCAGGGTGTGTGGGAGTATGTGTGTGTGTGTGTGTGTGTGTGTGTGTGTTTAACCTGAGACACTATAATAAACAGTCTGATTTTTGATCGGTTCTCTGGTGGTCCTGTGTTTAGTCTGACATCGTTGACCGGGCTGATGGGAATAGAGGCTCTGGCGATCTTACACTCTCTCAAGCTCTGTTAAAAACACTGTGACACTGACTCTGCACAGTTTCTGCCCCGAGGAGCTGATTAGACACTTCAGCTATGTGGGTGTGGGTGTATGTGTGTGTGTGTGTGTGAGTGTGTGAAAGTGTTTGTGTTAGAACAGACAAAGGAGTAACACCAGTTTTTCCATTCTCAGCTCTTTCGCCCTTTCTCTGCACTGATGTAGTCTTGAGAATAAACTCATTCATCTCTCCAGTGGCATTTCAATTAGTGTCAGGAATGAGGAGGGGTAAAAGGGCAAAAACAGCCCCCTTTTTAACACACTTCTTAAAACACAAATACTAGAGGACCAATACCACCAAAATCACTTGTATATGTAAATCAAGTGATTTTTCTAAATGCTCTAAGAAAATGTGAGGGAGTGAAACTGCCACATTAGTAAACCAGTGAAGGCTTCACAAGAAAAATGATCAGCATTTAAGGAAACGAAAAGAGGAAGATGTGCGAAATAATCATATTGTAGGAAACTGATACAGTTCATGCATAAATATTATAATTAGTGTCATGATTAGTTGGCCTGGATCAGGTGAGAGAGGTACTTGAGTGGTTTAAATCAATGTATTGATTGAATTGAATTGAATTGAATTGAATTGGGGTCAATCTCCAGTCCAAAGGATGCACATTTCCCATACAACTAATTGAACAAGCTTACAGTACAGATCTAGTCTGAGAATAGAGCTCATTTTTTTCATTATTCATTATTTATTATTATCCAGTGGTATTCTAATTAGTGTCAGGAATAGCCTGGGGTAAAAGAGCAAAAACGACATCCTTTTTAACATTTTTGTCCCAAAAATGCCACTAAGATAACTTGTAAATGTAATTCAGGTGATTTTCTAAATACACTACTTAAATGTGAATGGATGTAACTGTCACGCTAATAAAACAGGGAAAGCTTCACACAAAGGAATTCACTGGAATTCCTTTGTTGTCACTGTTATATTCCTTTTAGCTATATATATCTATATATATCTCAAAGGAATATATATGTATAATATATACTATATATATTAGACATGTATAATGTTACTAATACATTATATACATTATACTGTATATACTATATGTAAAACTATATATACACTTTATATATATAATACATCATTTTATATTATATTCTAATGCAGTTATATTACAGTTATGGTTATGTCCGTCTCTTTTCAGATGTCCAACTACAAGCGTGCAACCTTCGAGGAGGAGGAGGGGGCGGACATTCCAGGCGATGGAACCATCTCTCCCGACAGCGTGGAGGTCAGTGGGTTGTAATGGATTACAGGTCATCAGGAAAGTCGTAGACGATATAACCCCAAGGTTTAACATACTTGTTTACTGACAAAACTGAGGCAAGGACTAAATTGGGGCCTTCATTTTGAACAGGACTGATTGCCTTTCCTGTACTGTGTGTTCTTGCTTTTGTGGGTGCATAAATCAACAGTACTAATTAGGCATGGCAGCACTGTGTGTTCAATATGATGGTAAATGATCAGAGCATTGACTATCACAAGGTTAATGTTGATAGTAGTGCTGATGTGGGTAATTTCCACTTCTGCAAATGATTAGACTCATAAATAACCCTGTGAAATGAAGAAGCACATTACTCATAATGAAAGCAGAAACAGCTGTGAACAAAAACCGCATGTACATTGTGTGCTTTGGTTTTAGCAGTAACAGGCATGTAGGTTAGGCTCATTTCTAACACTGAACCCCCTTGTCTTAGCTGAGCAGCCTGTTAAATGTTTTGTTACTTAACTTTTCTGAATCCTCCTTCTCTACAGCCTGGAGTTAACAGTACAAATGGATTCAATACTGAGTGATGAGGGGATTTTCTGAGCTAAAACAGAGAAGCAAAAGAAACAACAAACAACCCAACTTGTTTGTTGTTGAGTGTGGGGTGGTTTAGCATCATCCTGACTAAACTTCGTCTCAGTTTAGCATAACCAAGTTTTTTTGTTTTTCACATTGCGCAGAAAAAGGTCAGCTATTGTGAGATTCAGTAAAAGCTAACCCACCAGACTAACCAAAAATGATCAGCACATGAAGGAAAATAGAATGCAAGAATAAAATAATCCTACTTTAGGAAACTGTTACAGTTCATGCATAAATAAATGTATTATAATTCGTGCCATAATAAGTTGGCCTGGATCAGATAAGAGAAGCCCTTGATTGAATCAGAATCAGAATCACAATCAGAAAACTTTATTGATCCCAGAGGAAATTGCTTAGCCCAAAAATGCATTTCAATAGCCCACAAATGCTTATTTTAACTGCACATTTAAGATATAACTGAACAAATATGAAAAAAGTCTTCAAAACTCATTTCTTCATATTTTGCTTCCAAAGAGCCAGACATTCAAAGGCTCTCGTTTTCAGTTTTTGTTTGTTGAGCCACATAATGACCTACGTATGAATCATTCAAGCATAACTTAAGTCCTGAAAGAGTAAAGAAACAGGTGCAGATGATTCCAGATAATCTGGCCGGTGATAAGTATACTGGTGGTGCTGAATGCTGAATGGCTGGAACACCTTTAGCTAGGCACCTTGTATCTTTAGGCATTTTGCAGCCTGTAACAGTAAAACATTTGTTCCCATTTCCTTAATTGAAACTACTCAATATGTCAAAGATAATAGTATTTTTGCACCAGCAAAGTCATTTAAAGCACAATAGCAAGAAATGAGGGGTGGCTCAAGACTTTTATGCAATACCATACATTGGCCTGACATTTTTTTTTCTACTGTTTAAATGATGTTCGATCAAAAAAAAAATCTAGTCGGAATGACGAGTGTGTGTGTGTGTGTGTGTGTGGGTAGCAAGTTTGGCCCACAGTCAGTTTACAAAGCCTGTCTTTTACAACTACACAAAGTTAAAAGGCTTAATGGGGATCTGGATGTTTTAGCTAAACTCCAACAATGCAAAAAAGCAGCAGCACCACTTAAAAACTCCATCATCAACAGAATCAGGGCTATTAGGGACACAGAGCGCTTTACTAGCATGTGCTTCTGCTGCCTCCTGCCTCAGCAATAACTCTTCTAAAGAAACCCTGTGGGCAATGCTAGACACAGTCACTGTGAAAGAAGTGCAGAAAAAGTATTTGGGTAGTTTACTCACCAGTGACTGATGTTAATAAAAGAAATGGTTGTATATATTTTCAGTTAACATTATTTGATTAGGCTAGACGTTTTTATTCAAATGATCAGATTCATATAATAGCAAAGAACAGAAAAAAGGGAAAGCCTGGGGAGACAAAGGAGAGATCAAGAGGACACACCAAAACTAATACATCACAAGTCTTGACAGCTTTAGCATTTGAAGTTGTCAAAATGCTGTGCAAATACAGTTTAAATTCGTGCTGGAACACCAAGAAAAAAGGATGTCTAGCAAAAACTTTGCATTTATGTATATAAAACTAGCTAAAATTAAAAGGAGAATTGGGGAAGAACTGTATTATGGAGCTGAAGTTGAAGAGACATCATCAAAGTCTCGCAGAGCCTGTCGAGAATTGAGATCAGGGTGCAACTTGCACCTTTCCTGCTGGATTGCGATGGAATCCATAGCAGTGCACTCTTCCTCTAAATCTTAGTCTGGGCTCTCTTAACATCCGAAGTTCAGTCGTGCAGTGTGGTGAGGTCTGTGGTATATAATTGAAGCTCGAACCCTACACGTACCAGCAATTTTGAGCAATTTAACAGCCCTCTGTCAGGCCTGGAATCCAGTGTTACACTGATTTTTGTGACCATCGATTTCTGTGACCTTAGGGGGTGCTCTTTCACAGTTTTGCTGTTGAACGAACGTAGAGTCCCTTGCGTGCACAAGCGCGCAGTTGACATGTAAATAGTTATATTGAAAACACAACTTACTAAAAATGTGTCAAAAAATAATGTATAGTTGGCACTCTTCCATTAACCTGTAGAACACTAGCAGCACAGATATGTGCCAGAAGTGCAACAAATGGTTCAACAAACAGCTCCTTATATGGAAGTTCCTCTGGTTTGTGTTGATGCACAAGGTGTCAGACGTCATCCTGAGCGTTGTTTGATGTTTCTATGTCACATAGAACTAAAGTTATTGTAAATTACAAAACATGTAATAACTGCTACTGGGGTTTTAAAAATGGCATCACACGCAAATGCCCATACAGGACAAAAATGCCCAAATTTATTTTAAAAACAAATAAAAAAAAAACACACACACAAGATCTTTCAGGACAGTGTCCACCCGGAAGTGGGTGGGGAAGACCCGCAGAAGGAGGTGATCAAACAGCGAGCGTGTAGGAAAGCAAAGCTGGTTTTAGACTGTTTTACACCATTTTTATTTGTTGAAATCAGATTTTACTAATAAACCCTGAGTTCTAAGGGTTTCCTACTTTATTAGTGTTTAAAAGAATCAGGAATATAAAACACACTCTCTATTATTGGACTGCTTTGTGTGGAGAATAGTTTAAGCACTTACATTTATGGCATTTGGCAGACGTGTTTTAATCACTTGAAGAGTTTTACGTAAACTGCGAGTATTGACCTTGTGAACGCAAGGTGACTCAACATTCATTCAACAGCAAAATCTGTGAAACAGCGCCCCCGTAGGATCACAGAATTTGTTGGTCACAGAAATCTGTGTAACACCAAACTCCAGGCCTGATGGGGTCGCTGTTAAATTAGAGACCTGAAAGCTGCTGCTATTACCTGCTAGATGGTCTCTTGTCAAATTGTTGTTTTTTTTGTTCCATTTTGCAATGGTAAGTACAGCATTTATGAAAAACTGTAGTGTCTGTGCATCTGTTAGTGAGGTGATCAAACATCCATTAATCATGTGTTGTGGAAGTTTGGAGTAATTAAGGTAGCTTAGCAGTTCTTCATTAGCATGTGTTGGGTTTATACACAGCCAGTGAGCTTGTTAGTATCTGTCAGCTGATATCTTAATTAAAGTCCAGTTTAACCCTCCTTTTATGTTTGGAGTCATATTGACCCCATTCAACATTTAATGTCTCTGAATAATTAATTGACATTTTTTGCTTCATATTAAATAACATTTCCTAATTTAATGCGGACAAACTGGGTAAACACAAAATAAACATGACAATGTGTTTTGTACATCAGTGCTCTATGGTGCCAGTTTGACTCAGGTGTTTTGGGGGTAAAATGCTCCCTGTAGTGAACCCAGTTTGTGCAATAACTAGGGTGATGGCCTGTCTGCACTGCATTCCTATCACCAGTTTGGACAGAGACAAGAAAGCTGATAATTTTATAAGACAACATTACAAAGGCATATTATGGGGCTTGCACTTTGATCACACTGTCCTTAACGTGTTTAAAAAATAATATCTAATAAATAATTCTGCTTTTTGTGCCTTTTCAGTTAATTCCTGAAACTCGTAGCTATGTGCATACCTTCACATACTCGATAAATTTCACATCCTTGGTCAGTATTTGCACGTTTTCAGTGGCTTCATGCATTCATACCAACAGTTAAGTATGGTGGTGGAATGCCTGCCTGTAAGTGCAGTTGGGTCATAAATGTTTCAGTCTGAAGTATAACAGGTCATAATAAAATACTGTTTTATTGATCAGCAATTACTTCTAATGGCAAAGTTTTGGTTTCCAGATTTATCCTCGGTTCCTCCAGCCGTTGCTTGAATTTGTGAAATTCAATCAGCAGCTCCTGATTTATTTTAACGAAGGACTGATTGAGTCTGATGAGAACTACAAGTAATACTGGGCATCCACCAGGAACACTCTGATGTACTGAATATAAAATCACTATTTACTGTATAATGTTATTTGTATTTATTCTTTTTAGTTTTATTTAATATATTTAGTAATACTAATGTGAAAAAATAAGCAGGCACATGTTGTAAATATTATTTTCACAGGTGCCAAAGGTTTTGAACAGTACTGTATGTTTGTGTTTCAGGTGGGCTTCCGGAAGGGTGGTATCCAGTTGTTTGGTCCATTGGGCCGGAGGACTCAGTTGGAGGTGGTCTTGGCTGGTCTGCTCTTGGCTTCTTTGCTAGCACTGTTTGGATGTTCTGTTACTTTAGGGATGCATTACAACAGGGGTAAGTCTGGCCTAACTTTCTGACCTAAAGTCTAATGTGCACTTAATCTGTGAGAGAGAGAGGGAGTGGGGGAAAAAAGTGGGAGTGGGAGTAAATAACAGTTCTTCATTAGTATGCAGTGGGTTTATACACAACCAGTAAGTTTGTAAGTATCTGCCAGCTGGTATCTTGATTAAAGGCCACTTTAACCCTCCTTTTATTTTTGGGGTCAATTTGACTTCATTAAATGTTTAATGTCTCTAAATAATTGACATCATTTTTAACTTCAGATTAAATGACTTTTTCTAACTTAATGAGGACAAACTAGGTAAACACAAAATGAACATGGTGTGTTTTCACTGTCTGTACACATTTTGTACATCGGTGTTCTTGGGGTCAGTTTAACCCCTGTTTTATCTGTTTTATAAAATATAAATGAAATATCAACATTGTACACACATTTGTTTTGGTTGTTTTTGATGACATTGAAGGTAATATGCTGTAATTTGCAATTTTATAATCTTCAAAACTTCCCTCTGCTATAGGACCAAAATGGAACATAATCACCTGTAGAAGTGTGAGAACCACTGATAAGTCACATGACGTGGGGGAGGGAAACATATTTTCCACCAGAACTTTCCCGCTGTGGGGGCTTTATAACATGCATGTCTTATGTAAAGCACTATTTAGGTGGTCAAGAAAGAAACATAAAGTACCAACACATAAACTTGAAAATTTCAATCTTTTTCTGGAAGTTTAAATTGCTGGGGTCAAATTGAACCTAAGCATAAAGGATGTTGGTAAATTTGAACATAACATAAGGTTTGCATGAGTAAATATAATATGAACATTAAAAACAATATGCCTAATTTAGCCATGAAACTATATAACACTGTTAGTGGAGGTGAGTTGCTGTATGATTACTTAAGTTATCAGTGAATTTGAGCAAAGTATGTGGCTCTTCCACAGATCCGTCCCGTAGCCTGTGTCTGACCGAGGCATGTGTGACGGTGGCCAGTAAGATTGTGGAGTCACTGGATCGCACAGTTGATCCCTGTCAGGATTTCTATCAGTATGCATGCGGGGGCTGGATACGCAAAAACCCCCTTCCAGATGGACGATCACGCTGGAGCACCTTTAACAGCATCTGGGACCAGAACCAGGCCATCCTCAAGCATCTTTTAGGTAAGGGCAAGTCATGTTTGTCAAATATCACACGTACGTCTCCGTGCATTAATCTTGCATTACATCTCTTCTAAAAGTTGCTAAGAAAACGAAGAAACCTTCATTCATTTTCTTCTGAACTGAAAACCCTGGAAGCTGCCAAAGTGAATTGGAGAATTTCATAAATTTCAATAATGCTACACTCCCATTTATCATTGTCTTGTAGTCTCTCATTATGTCATGCACTACTACAAGAATGTCACAAATTATAGCCCAAAAAAACACTGCCTTGTTAAGACTGACTGTCCGCAGCTACTGAGGACGTTGGTTTTGTGGCACATACTGTAGCCTACATACTGTAATTTAATCATTTTAAAAGGTTTTATTTATGTATTTATATTTAGTGTCACTGTTTTTTCAGGTTTTGGTTTTCGGCCTGGTGTGTTTCAGTTAGAATTTTAGTTTTGGTGAACTACTACTTGGTTATCAATGATTCAGTTAATGAATTTTGATTGTTTTGCATTAGACAATAGCCAAAAATAATCTGTTAGAAATCTATTAGAAATTGACAGTGTCAGACTTGTATTCCAAATACTTATTATATTCTGACACTTCTTTTTCCAGTTGGTGAAGCTTTTTCACTCAACCTTTACTCTCTCTTCTCTTTCCCTCCTCCCCTGCTCACCTTTCTGCTCCACTGAGAACAAAGACGCTGTCTGCACCTGTTCAACCTTTCGCATCCTCCCATCACTTATTCCTTGGTTTTCCTATGTCGCTCGCCCATTGTAGTCCTGACTTGAGCTCTTTGGATTGTTGAACTTTTTTTTTTGCTGAGGTTTCCATGACAGAGTATGTGGGTGTGTGGTGGGCGGATGGGCTAGTTTTGTGGTAGTTTTAGTCCAGTGGAACAAACAAATTGTCCTTTACCTCCCAGCTACCACTGAGTCATTAGTGTGGAAGAGCCTATTTTGTACTATGTAGATGTGAATCATTTTGTTCAGAATTTAAAGACTTGAAGACTTAAGCAGTTTTATGGTTAACGTTTTGACATTGAACTGTAAACTGTTCATTGTTGTTTGGTTACACATGATTTTAGTGATGGTTCTTTCTGTACGTATGTATTTAAATGTACTTAAATTAGGCACAGTCATTGCCTAATCTTATTGTATTGCAAATATTATTAAACTTCAGCGGTTTTCTAACAGTTATTAGGCTCGTATTGTGTCACAAACAAAATGTGAAATAGATGTTTTCATCAGTTGGGCTGAGACAAATAAATGTAAAAGGGGCAAAAAACAGGAAATATAGCCAAGTTATAAAAAACAGACATTCTTTTAAGACGTTCTTTTAAGACGTGTTTTAACCCATTATGTTTATTTTTTTGTTTGTTAGTTTGTTTATTAGAGAGCAGTGCTAGCATGTATGCTTTTTAAGCCAAGTGTTTTTCCATGCATTTTACACTCTAAAAGAAAATGTAAGACTGTGAAGACTTGCATGTGTTTGTGTGCACTGCAGTATAGTGTATCGTGGGGAGGTGCTTCATAGAGTAAATCACACATAGTAGTGTTTCTGGAGTTTCTAAACACTGTGTCCACTTACTGTCCACTTTATTAGACATATCTAATATGTTGGTCCATCTTGATGATATAAAATTATCCATAGTTCCTCTGATGCTGCACAGTTCATCATCCCCTAGTCCTTCATCATTTGTCAGTTTCTGGCCACAGGACACTGTTGGCTGGATATTTTTGGTTGGTGGATTGTCTAAGTCCAGTGGTGATGAATGAGGTGTTTACTGAGAATGATCCACCGAAATAATACCTGCTCACTGATGGTCCTGTATGGGTCCTGATTATTGATTAACGGTGTACAGGGTTCCAACAGAGGATACAGAGAAACAGATGTTCTGCAGTCTGTAACTATAAACGGCAAAGTTAAACAAAGTGGAGCTAGTATCATTGACAATGAGTGTAGATACAAGACACACCTACATAATAAAGTGGCTCGTCAATGCATAGTCCTCTTATTAAGTGTAGCCTCACCCATTCACAATAAAGTTAGGAGCGTTTTGGCCCAGGCTGCTTTTTAAATGAAGCTCAATACAGGGCTTCCAAATGGCACAGAGATCATTGACAGATCCATCTTAAAGGTGCAGTAACAAAAGCAGCTTGTTTAAGTGTAGTAGGTAAAGAGAGCTTGATAAAGAGTCATGTGAAAATGAAATATGACTACATTGCTACAAAAAACTCTTGTGTACCACAATGTACACTTGTGGTATATATTTCTGTAATCTTTGTATTTTCTGTAGCAATATATGTGTGTGTGTGTGTGTAATATA
>JBBPCZ010000001.1:26238439-26254243 GCA_037974445.1 Brycinus macrolepidotus
CTCTCTCTCTCTCTCTCTCTCTCTCTCTCTCTCTCTCTCTCTCTCTCTCTCTCTCTCTCTCTCTCTCTCTCACAGTCCTGTACTCCACGCTGGCAGACATGTATTGGAAACACAGATGATACTCTGGGTTTTGCTTTGGGTGCTCTCTTCGTCAACGCCACCTTTGACAAACACAGCAAAGAGATAGTGAGTACTGCAGTGAACCAAGCAGAACCCAGAACTGTTTATCTCTAAACATTGACATTGTCGCTAAACATTATTGTCGCTAAACATTAAACTACATACTAGCTAAGATGTAATTTCAACACAATGTAATTTCAGTGTGTTTCACATTGTTTTTGTGATCCATTTACATCTCTTGGCTGTCACTCTGTGGTCACATTCTGAATTACACCATTGGTGTCTACAATGTGATCCAGTTTCCCAGACTTAGATTAAGCCCAAGCCTATATATTAATAAAATAGAATTTACAATGGTAATTCTCCATTGATAGTGAGGTTTAGTCTAGACTAAGCATGTCTGAATTCAAGGGTATTAAAAGGGTATTTTGCTGCAGTAGCTTAATTTGGTAATTTATTATATTATTTAGTCATTTATATAGGAATGTATACACAGCATTGTGCAAGGCTTGAGCCACCCATCATTTCTTAATATTTTGCTTCCAAAGAGCCAGACTTTTTTGTATTTTTAATGTAGTCTTAAGGAACAGTTCTCCAGGTTTCCTGAAAGACTTTCAAATGCTCTTATTTTCAGTCCAGTCCCTGAACCTGACCAATTTCAGAGAATAGTTTTTTTCGTCTGTTAAGCCACACAGTAATCTACGTAGGAATCATTCAAGCATAACAAAGCACTTCTAACTTAAAGCCTGACAGGTGCAGATGATTCCAGATGATCAGGCTGGTGATTAGTATACTGGTGGAGCTGAATGCTGAGTGGCTGGAACACCTTTATCTAGACGCATTTTATCTTTAGATGTTTTGCAGCCTGTTGCAATAAAATATTTATTTCCATTTATTTTGTTGAATCTACTCAACATGCCATGGGACAGGCATAAAATAGTATAAAATAGTTTGCACCAGCAAAGCAAAATATAAAGAAAGGAGGGGTGGCTCAAGACTTTTTGCACAGTACTGTTTGCTTCAATAAAACAATAGTATTCCACATGTTATTATGTTATGGAATAGAATGCAGGGTAAATGTACAAATTATTAATTAATTGTAGGAGGTTTCTGGATACTTTTGCACATAAAGTGTGTGTGTAGTATATACTGCTGTAGTAGATGCTGTTTAAGTGCACCTATCAGTTTCCGTGGTCACTCTCCGTTAGAGACTCCAACTTATCCTGGATTGGCTTTCTGAAGCTGGAGGAATTTTACAACTGTTTATTCCATGCAGGCTGAAGGCATGATCAACGAGATCCGAACTGCTTTTAAAGATGCGCTGGATGCCCTGAGCTGGATGGACAAACAGACACGGCAAGCTGCGAAGGACAAGGTGTGAGAGCCAAAGCTCAAGAAGCTGCTGCTGGATTAAGAAATCATACAATTGCTTTTTAACCACTAAAATACTGATAATGTGGATATCACCCTTCTTTCTTTTTTAAGGCTGATGCTATCTATGACATGATCGGTTATCCAGACTTCATCCTGGACCCCAAGGAGCTTGATGATGTTTACGATGGGGTAAGTTAGTCTCGACTTGCAGAATGTTCAAAGTGACCCCTTTCTTATGCCCAGTATACATTGTATGATTTTGGGCTTTCCCAAACATTTTGTCAGACTGTTTGATTAAAAGTAAAGTATAGTCACGCATGTGTGAACGTCTTTCTCTGCATTTAACCCATGAAGCAGTGGGCTGCCACCAAAGAGGGGCGCCCGGGGAGCAGTGTGTGTGTGGATGGTACCTTGCTCAAGGTACCTCAGTGATGACACAACCAGTTGAGATTCAAACCCACTACCTGCTGATCACAGGGGCAACACCTTAACCACTAGGCTACAAGCTGGCTCAAGATGCTAGTCTCTCAACTTCGGCTGAGTTTTGAATATTATCTGCGACTGCTGAATCAGGCAGCAAATGTGGTGGAGTCGAATTTCTAGTTTGAATTTCTTGTCTAATGATTTCTACTTTATTGCTGAAAAAGTCCATAAAATGCTCACTACTATAGTTTGCAGGCACCTGTGGTTCTGCACCTCCCTGGTTCCAAGTTAGTTTAGAAATTGTACTAAACAGAAACCTGGGATTTTTTTTTTTTTATTAGCTTCAATGAGGGACGATAAAGAGGCTGAGTGTGCTGTGGCAAGTGCTCTGTTGTAGTCTCAAAGGCTCTCCTTCCAGGCAGAGTGGAAAGATTCCAATTTGGTTCATATGTAATGAGGTAGTGATCTGAGATTACTGTGGACTGAGGAAGAACAGCTGTGTTATCCACCTTAACGCCAAGAGTGAAGATTAAATCAAGTGTGTGACCACAGCAGTGAGTAGAACCAGTTACATGTTGGGTAAATCCGACCGTATCTAGAAATTAAGCAAATGCAGATTTCAGAGGATCCTGTTCTTTTTCAAAGTGAATATTAAAATGACCAACAATTATTATGTCAGTCTTATAAGATTGCTGATATTGTACAATCTGTAGAAGGCATTACACACACAGCTGATGCTCCTGAGAATCTACCGCAAGAATACCTCAAAGGTATCGTAGTCATTGTAGACTCTCTGTGTTTCCAGTACGAAGTGTCGGAAGATAACTTCTTCCAGAACATGCTCAACTTCTACAACTTTTCAGCACGGGTGATGGCAGACCAGCTCCGTAAACCTCCGAACAAAGACCAGTGAGTTTCACACTCTCGCATGAGGACAAATTCAGACTGGAAATGCAGCCTTGCTTCATCTGATTGTGTTTTCTATCACTGTTAATTCTACAGATGGAGCATGACACCACCCACTGTAAATGCGTATTATATGCCCACCAAGAACGGCATTGTCTTTCCTGCTGGAATTCTGCAGGCTCCCTTCTATGCCCGGGACCATCCAAAGTGAGTTTGTGTGTGTCTGTCTTTATATGTGTGTTTTGTTTGTGTGTTGGTGGTTTTGGTTGCTAAATGAGTAACTAATGCTGTTCTTTTGTGAGTTGTAACAAGCATGTCCTGATGGAGTGTGTTTTGTTTGACAGAGCGCTTAACTTTGGAGGCATTGGTGTGGTCATGGGACATGAGCTCACTCACGCTTTTGATGACCAGGGTATGTCAAGGCCTGTGCACACATCCATATAGGGTTCTTTGGAACCCTGTGGATGCCATAGAAAAATATGTTTGATTCCTAAAAGTAGAAGTCTTATCGTTATTTTTGAGAGAATATGTACATGTTTTTGCTGACATTTCTTCTTTCCTCTTACAGGCAGAGAATATGATAAGGATGGAAATCTAAGACCATGGTGGCAGAATTCTTCAGTAGAGGCATTTAAGAATCGCACTGAATGCATGGTGGACCAGTACTCTCAGTACACCATCAATGGAGAACACATAAATGGAAAACAAACCCTGGGAGAGAACATTGCCGACAATGGAGGCCTAAAGGCTGCCTATCATGCAAGTTATATTTTTATATTTTTAATATAAAGTCACAAACTATTGGAGAACCTTGTGATTTTATTAGCAACAACTGATTTACAAAATCTGATCCCTCACTGTTTTATTAATAGGTTTGTGCGGTATGTATGTATGTGTGTGTGTGTATATATATATACATATATTTATATGTATGTATTTATATATAAGTATGGGATAATAGAGGTAAAACCACTATTAATATAAAATAAATATATTTAATTAATATATATTTTTAACTGATTAATTATGAACTGTTTGCAGGCATACAGATCATGGGTGCAGAGAAATGGAGAGGAGAAAAGACTCCCAGCAGTCAATCTGACTAATGACCAGCTTTTCTTTGTGGGTTTTGCACAGGTAAGTCACCACTCTGGACTGCTCAGTTTTACAGAATAAGGTAGATTAAGCCTGTGCACTGGCATTACATTTTATGTACAGTCTTATTTTTGCCCCATTCATGGTTGGGCAAAGTGCTTACATAGGATTCTCCAGCATGTGCATGAATTTCTGTTTCTGTGATTGGTGGTTCATACAGTAAAGGGAAGCAGAAAGCATCTTAATGACATTTAACTCTCGGTTCCTGTTCCAGTGAAGGAAGAGGTCAGCCACTTGATTCCTAAAAACCATTTTCACCAGTTCTCCTGTTCCTCTGCAGGTGTGGTGCTCTGTACGGACACCAGAGAGCGCTCATGAGGGCCTAATAACGGACCCTCACAGCCCACCCAGATACCGTGTCACTGGCACGTTGTCCAACTCACCTGACTTCGCCCAGCATTTCCAGTGTCCACTAGGCTCTCCAATGAACTCAGGCCACCGCTGTGAGGTGTGGTAAGACCAGGAACCCAGTAAAGAACCAGCGACCACTGGCTTGCTTTGCTTTGACCAGTCAGAGCTGAATGGTTGGACTGTACCCTCTACTAAGCACTGGACTTTTTTCTTTTCTTCTTTTGTTTTTTTTGTACTCCATGGAATATGAAACGTTGCTGGATATGAAGTGGGGTTGAACTGGGTTGGGACTGTGTTAGCGAACATTAACGTTGTCCAGCATTTCTCACTCTCCTTTTGCACGGCCACAACAAGCCCACGCTGGGCTGTCTTATTTATTATTTGCTGCACTTGAACTTCTGGGGGATATGATGAGGGTGAGGAAGAAAGCCCAGCCCGTTCCTATGCTTTTATATGTTTTTTTTTGTTGTTGTTGTTGTTGTTGTTGTTTTTTTTTGTGCTTCATGCTCAAAACCCAGACAGGTGTCATTCTCCAGAAAGAAAAGAAAAATGTTGTGATGTCAGAGGAAGTGCCTCTTTCTCACTGGAAACGTTTGATTCCCTGTTTGACTTCACAGGAAGTGCCATACTCTGTTAGTGACCTCACAGGAAGCTTTAGAAAGTGGAAATGCGGAGCTCCGTCAGAGAACCAGCGGGAAGGAAGTGTTATGCTTTTGTACTTGTTGGATTTTCACCAAGACTCATATTGGGAACAGCCACTACTTATTTCATCCAACCTGTGTATATTGTCAATAACATAAAACTTTGACAACGTTGAAATGACATGATTATTTTAAACTGCTTTTTGCCAAAGAATGTTTGTTTTGTTTGAGTTTATTCATTTCCTGTGTTATGTATGTAGAAACGGTCTGCTTTTTCCTACTCACACACTGGTCAGGGGGTGTCTGTCACAATGTTTAATTGGTGTGTGGATGCTGTGAAAGGACTGATGTATGTCTCATCTTGTGCACAGCGTTTCATGACGTTTAGTGTGCTGAAGTGACAAAGACATTGTAATTATTATTTCTTCTTTGAAAACCACTAAAGAGAGTTTGATTTCCCTTTGACAGTGTTTCATGCTGTGTAGGTAAAGATTGCATTGGCTTAACCAAACATTGGACTGATGCCAATTCAACTTCCATCTGAGACGGTTAAACTTATAATATCTTTTATCTTGGAGAAATGCTCAACCCAACAGTGCTGACATGGTTAACAGTGAATTGGAAGCTAGCTAACTGGTCTCTGCTAGCATGCATTCACTATTAGTGTTGGCCTTTTTGGTTGAGGTATTTGCTGTTAAAGTCCATTGATGAGTTCAAGCTCATCACTACTCACTACTATCTGCTCTCCACCTCAAAGCAAAGTTACCTTTTGATTGTTTTAGAGCTGCTGAAATCTTCACTTATTCACCACCCCTTCATGTGAGTTCATGTGTTTAAAGCTAGCCTAGCCACGCTATGAGGAGTTGGTTTTGAATATTTTGCTGCCTATTTAACATATAACCACACCTGTGACTGGTACAGAATTAGCTGTCATTTAATATTTTGACATTATTTTACCTCTGTCCTTCATTCAGATATTATACGTGTAGGATTGCAAAAGTGTAGACTCCTTCCATTTGTCAGAAGGTTTCGGGTTCCTCCGTCTGCCTTAAAATGCACTTCCGTTGGATCCAGTAGGTGAAAGGAAGCATTGGTTGGCATCCTTGTACTGCTTATGGATCAGTGTTGATCTTTTTCCAGAAACTGACAAAACTCTTGTTGTAGTGGTCTGGAACACCATAATAGTTGTTTGTGAGGTTGCACCTTTGTTGCCAAGTATGGTTAAGATAAGATAATCCTTTATTAGTCCCACAAGTGGGAAATTTATTGAAACCCCTGAGAGAGAAACACCACTTCTTAGCCGTTCTTCTTCCCAAAATAACACATCCTCCACACACTCTCCTGTGATGTTCATTTGGAGAGGTTTAAACTTTATGGCTTTGCTGAGGCATTTGTGATGGTCCTCAAATATCTACATAGTAACATATACATATAGAAGTGATAGTGAAATATACATGTACATGATTTAAAAGCAGAAACTTTAGGTGTTTAAAGGGCTTCAGATAGACAGATTGTGCCATTAAGTGTTAGAAACCCATATGTGCTTTTTTTTTTTGGGCCAAATCCCTCCAAATAATTGGTTTGCGGGCCAGTTAGGATCCATTTGAATTGACTTTGATCAGTGAAGTCTTGTTCCTTATTTAATTGGTCTTGGTGCAAGAAGTAAGAAGTACAGGCTTGTTTTCCAGTATTATCCAGTTATCCAGTGGAACTTAAATCTCTCATAAATCAAAGGAGGTTCAATCTTCTGCGTGTTTCAAAACCTAATAAGGAATATCATAATGTCAGTTTCCAGTTTCTGTCCAGGGGGATGATATGGGTGGGGTTTAGATATTTCCTTTGTTTTTTTTTTCTTTAAGATGTTCAGCCTTATTTAATTCACCAAGTGTATGTTTCCTTGACTGATGGTCTGTGTTATGTTTTGCACTGGTGGCATTGAAGGTTACACTGACGGCTTTTTAATTTGTTAGACAAAAGGACATTTCTCTGTTCGCAGTTCAGTCAGCACCCGTCAGAAGACACTCTACCCAGCCTATAGTTCAACATTCCGCCGAGAAAAATATAAACAAATCTGAAATAAAAGCTATATATTATAAAAAAAAAAAAACACTCATTCTCCATGTATGTTTATTTATGTATGTAATTTCTCTCTCTGCCAGTCCTTATGTCACTGGGGAGTAACTGCTGTATAGCTCACCATAGAACTATAATTATGTTTAGGCAAGACCTTGCCAGAGCTAAATTAATTTCACATTGATTAATGTAATGAAACTCAATATATATAACAATAAAGCACAGACTTTCATGGTAAAATAAATGTCAACTTAAGAGTCTCACAAAAGGATTGTTCTGAAAAAACCTTTACATGAGCCACAACTAAGCCCCAAAAGGGGAAACTGCAGATTGTTGTAAATACACACTAAAAAGTCTCAAAAGTTTACAAGTTATGTGAAATTTAATGTGGCATTAAAGAGAGACAATAGAAGCAATTTATCAGACTTCTTGTTAACAATTACTTGGCCATTTAGTTGGCTATTATTACTATTATTTCATTATCCTTCCAAAATTAATAAAACATTTCTCTAACCTGTTCTTATACAGTTAAATTTAAGACATGTTGCAGAAGAAGGTTCAGTTCCTTTTTCCTGCTCCACTATTAATGTGTTATTCTACTTTATCAATTCAGTTTTACAGGGGTAGAAAGTCCAGTTCATCGTTCAGGTGCTGTTTAAGCCACGGTATGAGGGAGAACACGCTGATGTGAAAATCACGGGCATGTTTGGAGGGGGCAGGAATGGTCTTAGTAGTGGAATCACAGATTAACTCAGTGCCCCAACTCACCACTCCCACCTGGGGGACGACAATAAACATTTAGGTTATTAAAACTTGAGCAATATAATAACAGTAGAAGAAAAACGCTTTGGAGGTTCTTTAAACATTAATAAGGTTCTTGACTCCCGGACAGAAGGTTCTGTAAAGAATCCTTTAAAAGAATCTTTAGGGAACTCAGTATGGTTCCCCAAAGTGTGCCCCATGGGCTAACCCCACCCCTCACCCAATGAGAAAGTCTATTTCAACCTTAGATACAACTTCTTAATTTGGATTTTTCTTCTAAATTTGCATTTTTAAGTGTTTTTTCTATGTGAGTATTAGTAAATTTAAAAATATTTTAGAATGGCACAAAGAGTTTTCTTTGTTTTTGGTTGAGGGGTGCTGTTGGCAGCTGGCAGCCCCCACTAAAGGCAACGTTGACTCTATGGCTGCGGCCTTGTGTTTTACATACATTTTTGAAACCAAACCTAAGTTTTGTGGTTTTGACCAACCACAAACATTTTATGCGCACCCCTGCACTACAGCATTGCTTCAAATGACCTGTTTTTTAGTAATTTATTTTGAAGAGTGTGGTTTAAGAATGCTGGATGCTACGAAATGTGTTTGCCTCTAGTTATTCATATAATATTTCATCACTTACTTGAAAATATCGCATTCCTTTACGCAGAAATAGTGCACCTCCAGAATCACCTGCAAAGAATCAGAGTAAATCATTGATCTGTTGTGTGCTTCATTATGCGTGTTCCTATGAGATTACCTTTGCGTATTGAGTGCGTGCGTGCGTGCGTGTGCATGCGTGTGTGTATTTTTAAACCTTTGCAGGTCACGTCATCCTTGTGTGCTTCTGATCCTCCAGTGCACAAGAATCTATCAGTGATGATGTCAGTCAGAGAAACCAACTTATTCGAAGACAGAGCTGGTTTGTACTGCTCAATGCACTTGGTTCTCTATAAACACATAAATGGCTTTTTAATTAGTGCTCGTAAATCTCATGATCTTTTCAACTTATCATTTATTGCAAGTTATTGACCTTTTCACCAGTTTGGATGTGAGTTTTCCTGTGTTTTTTGCCCTGGGTGATGAAGTACGCTTGAGTCTCCTTCAGGTGCAGTAGCGCGTTTTCTGCACTTACACAAAAAGCAATAACTTCTTTAAGATGCGGCACTTACAGTGACATTATTTTAACAGTGCACTATTGCAAGTTGCCACAAACATACTATGTTTCTCGCAGGTGGAGTCAGGGCTCATTTTAAGAGCTCGATTTGAAGCCTTTGTACATGGCAAACAGATGGGCCTGTTTGAGACATAATGAAAAGGACATGACACTTTTTAAAGAGAATCAAATCATCACTGTACAAAAACGTATCTCCCAAGCTTTAGAGGAGAAGGGAAAAGCATTCTTTACATCTAAGTCATTGTAAAGAATTTAAATATATTTAATCTTGAAGCATTTCTATTGTTCCATTTGACATACGAGTGTCACACAATGTAAAGGCCCACTGCTGTGTATGACGCCGAAAAAAAACTGAAAAAGTATGGACAAAATATTGTGAAGATACATAATATGGATGAACTACTTTTTACATAATTTGAAAATGCCCGCTCCTCTGAACATTTTATGGCAAATGGGCTAATACAAATGATTTTAAATCTCATTACATTGCTGTATATTTGATTTAATATTTAAATTTTAAATTCTCTTTTAAAGCTGCCATTTATAGATACGAGATTACAATAGATCTTTTTTTTATTATTATTATAACAGCAGCACATTCAGATTCAAATTCTTTCATTTTTTGGAGTTTTTTACTTACCTGGCCTCAGAGGACAGTTTAATTTTACTGCTCACGTTAATAAGTGCCAAGTCATAATCATAAAACTCTTTGACGTTCTTGTCCTTGAGTCCTTTGACATCGAACTGTGGATGAAGGAATAGTGATGAGGCGACAACGTTTCCATAACCTAGAACACAAGAAACGTACCTGCTCAGTGTTTTCAGCACTTTGGAATCACTTCCATAATTTTAGCCAAAGTCTGCATGTGCTGGTACTGTAATCAGCTAACCAGATATTGTCATAGTTCATATTTAGTGAAGGTGATAATTCGATCATACATGAACACACCACAGCACACAGTGTGAACAGCATGAAATTCTTCCTCTGCATTTAACCCATTCACCAAGTGAAGCAGTGGCCAGCCAGGAACACGGCGCCCGGGGAGCAGTGTGTGGGGATGGTACCTTGCTCAAGGGTACCTCAGAGGTGTTTAGCAGCCTTGGGAATCGAACCCACGCCTTCCTGATCGCAGGGCGAACGCCCGAACCACTAGGCTACCGGCTGCTTTATGGTCTATGCTGTAAAGGTATGGGAATTCCTCTCTAGAATCTGAGTATCCACTTTTTTGGCAATTGTAGAATTTTAAATCATTTTTAGACAATAACAGCAACATCATATTTAAGAAATAATAAAAATGAGCAGTGTGGCTACTTTGGCTGGTAGCCTCACAGTAGATTATGCAATATGGCAAAGTGTCAACTTTTAAACTCTAAAAACCTCTTCTTTTGTGTGACACAAAAGATTAAACAAATTTGTGGAGTGAAACATGGACTGAAATGCGTGATCGGGCAAACATGATAGGTGATTAACAAGTTAGAGACAAGTCATGCAAAACTATTATTAAAGAAATGAGGGACCAGTTCAGACCGTGCTTAATTTGTACATCCTTGGCAATGGCATTTTCTACTTTGCCATCATTCAGTTTCATCAGACAGTGTGCAGCTGTGATTATCCAATTCTCTGTCAGAATAGCACCCTGGCATGGCTTAGCTTTCTAAATGAACAAGAAAATGAATGTCAGAACATTTCTGTTACACAATTAATAAATTTCTTTAAACTTATGCTAATTTTGTTACCATACCCTTTTTTGATTCATGTGCACTTACCCATGTAATACTGACATGCCAAGGCATGGTATTAGGAGCCTGAAGCACCTCAAAATCATCAGAAAAATCATCAGCTTTTGGGTAAACAAACTCCTTAGCCACTCCACACTTGGTCACAGCAGTGTCATCTGGGTGAAAGATAAAATGATATACATTTAACAGATGTGCCATGTTAAAATTATCACACAACTGACCTGTCCATATATTGAAGTGTAACAATATAATGAGAAACTGTAGTGCACTTTGTTAGGAGCTGCAAAAGAGCTTACTGCACTCAACTCTCAACTCATAATGTAGCATTGATAAAGTGCTGGTATGTTGTTGTAGCTTATTGAAAAATATACAGGTTCAAACAGGTTACAAAATAATTTGCCAGCATGCCAGTAACACCAGGATTGGGATTTTCTTAGGCTTTTCCAACCTCGCAATTGCTAGAAAGGGATGGAGCATTAATTTTACAATTCAGGGTAGTTGGTTTAAGACTGCAGGTCATTGTCTGATTATCCCAACCTTTGTTTTCTGGGCCTATTCAAGCATGCTACATTTGTAGGAGGTTGATGAAAACCAGTGTGTGGTTTCATTTTCAGGTGGCAGAGTGTTCGCGAAGTTGTCATGCTGCAAAAATAATGAACATGGTTTTCCAGCCCTCTTTGTTTTTTGGGTTTTCCTTCCTATCCTTCAAAGTTTGCCAGTTTAGCATAAAGGATATCAAAAAGTGGAGATCACTCACTGATCATGTTGTTGAATACCTCTCCAAGGTCATTGTAACTGCTCAGCACAAACAGATGCTGCTCTCTGCTCTTACAAGAGGCGATGCTTTTCAGTTCAGGCCTCTTTACATTTGCTCCAATGCCAAACACATACACATCTGGGAAGATACAAACATAGTTTACACATCAAAAGGGAAAACCCTTACAGGCTCTCATTTATTCCCACAAAATAAATACCCAGTGTTTTTTGGTAGTTTATGGTTATGTTAGTTTATGGTACTGGTTTACTTGGTTTCTCAGTGAAAAGTTCTGTGAAACCTAGTATTGCAGAACTATGGCTTGAGATATTATAGCAGTATGTTCTTTGAAAAAATCTGAGTCACCCTTTTCAGTGCAGATTTAAGCAAAAGCAAAATCAAAGAAAACTGTCTTGCATGTAAAAATGCATAATATTGCTCCTTACAGAGCTGCCTCCAGAATGCTGCTTTTCTTAACTGGCTTTTGAGTGGAATTTAGTGTTTTAGAGTAAGAATAACAGTACAGATTGCAATATTATTCCCTTCCATGATTAGAACCAATGAAGCCTAAAGTGCACACTAATTTTTTAGATGTCTGAGATTTATTTAGGATCAGAATAAAAGCAAACAAACAGGTTTAAACGCTGCTTTGCCTTGAGACTCACCAAGGAGTTCTTCTGCTGTGTTATCTATAGGATTGCTTTTATAGCCCAAGAGTTCCCGGATCAGATTTAGAACATATTGTGGGTTGCCTCCCATGTTCGAGTAACCTAAAGGCTCATAATAATCATCATCATCATCATCATCATGCCAACAACAATACTACTATTACTACTGCTACTACTACTACTAATAATAATAATAATGAAAGTAATAATAATAATAATAATAATAATAATAATAATAATGCATTACAATAAATAATAAAAGGCAATATGTTAAGAATGTTAAAAGAAAATAGGTATGATGTTTTACCATCAGTCTCAATGAGAATGACATTCTGTGTCACATTAAAGTGACTGTTTTTCTGGTCCTTCAGCCAGGCGAGTCTGTCATAAACAGCAGAGAGGGCTTTATACAGATTAGTGCCCCTCTTTTCTCCATGGCCTGTAAAACAAAACAAAAGATTTAAATCCCAGTTTGGAAATGACTGTAAAGATACAAAGCTCAAATACATCAGCAACATCAGAAACATACTTGTATGTTTAAAATCCTGTAATCTCCTCACGACAAAATCCACGTCGCTACTGCCTGGGTCCAAAATGGTTATAATGTCTTTGGGCTCGCTGGCATAGGAAATTATATCAAATCTCATCTCAACATCATAGCTGCCTAACTGTAAAAACAGGATCAATGGGACGAGGTTTAAACAAGTCTGTATGGACTGGTTTAATAAGATGCATAGAGAACATTTAATCAGACGTATCTGAGTGCACTTCTACAGCTATCAAATAAGTTGCATTTAAAACTTTGATGCAAATAGGATAAAATAAAATATATTTGTCTAGATTCAAATAATGTTAATTAATGCTGTTATGTTTCTTTTATAAATTGTGATACTGTGAATATTGTTTTTTAAAGGTAAGAATCCACCTTAATAAAACAATTTACATTCTAACATATGTTCTTTCTCTAGTAGCATTTGT
Organism: Brycinus macrolepidotus; assembly: GCA_037974445.1. NCBI lineage: Eukaryota > Metazoa > Chordata > Actinopteri > Characiformes > Alestidae > Brycinus > Brycinus macrolepidotus. The sequence goes on from JBBPCZ010000001.1 coordinate 26,251,556, forward strand.
GAAGTACTGTAACACTGTTTTCATTATGTTGCCATTCGAGCAGCAAAAAATGATTATTTTGATAGATGATTACTTATGTGAATTAATAAAAGATCAATGAAAGATCAAATAATCAATTAATCGGCCTACATATGTGACTAGCTATAAGAAACACTGTAAATAAGTAAGTTGGCTGTCCTCAGTAAAAAGCAACTTAGTCTGAACCACTTCTTATAATATCTGTCATTGGCTGAATAGATGGATATATGTAAATGCAATGATTTTAATGACATCACAAAAACAATGTGAGAAAAATTTGGTTTCCTCTGATATGGATCCTTTAAGTACCCCTTTATTTATTAGACCCTGTGAATTACTAATCAACAGTCAGTAACAATCATACAATAGTTTGTTAAATCTATGTGCTCATTAACAGCTGAGGATTACTATTAGATAAGAAGTATTAAAAATTTGATGACAAAGAAACTATAAACCAATACAAACCTTGCGTATAAGAGTCACAGTGGCATTTTTAGCACTGTTAAACTCTTTCTCTAAGATGCTTCCTGAGGTGTCTAGTAGGATAAAAATGTTTAGGCGACCCTCGGCTACTTTCATGGCTCTTCCAAAGCCTGGATCTGGACAAAAAGTTTCAAAAATGTACATGAATAACAATAACTGATCAAATCCTTATGTCAGCCTGTCTACTATCTTTTTCATAGCTTTGTTGGCTAACCTAACAGTTCTGAACAACTTTGAAAGCTTGTCTTACCTACTATACAAGACCAGCAGTGCACTCGTTAATTTTCTTTATAAAGTTTTTACCTTTCTTTCTCAACTCAGGTGATGAAACTTCCATTACAGCAGACAGAGAGCCGTCCATGGCCTGAGCCACACTTCCAGGTAGATCAAATGTGTACGGAGCTAAGGAGATAGAATTCATATTTCATTTTTGGATTGTTTCAGTGTTTATGGTGTTAATCTTTTACTATTTATACCAAGTTAATAGTGTAATGCAGTTAATTTTGAGTGTGATTTGCATGCAGTTTTTGAATAATGTAGTGTGTACTTCCTGAATTATGTAGCATCTTATGTATGCATATTTTTTAGTTTTACTTTTCATAAATTGTGATATGCAAAATATTTCACATATGCTTGCTTTCCAAACCTTTACAAAACTGAAATGTTCAAAAATCTTCAACACTTAAGAACTAGAAATGGTTTACCTTGGCAGCGTGGCTCTGGTCCACTCCATTCTCTCACACTCAGACACTCTCTCACCTCGGGCCCCAGCAAATCCAAGCCTGACTGGCAGTGGTATTTCACCTTGTCCCCAATGCGAAAGCGGTTGCCCGAGCGTTTGGCTCCAGGTGGAGTGCCTGGATTTCTGCAGTCCTCAGCTAGAGAAGAACACAAAGTCATCAGTTCAGTCTCAAGCTTAATTAGAATTCATATCTCCTCGTATCATTGCTGTAGGAGTAAAACCTGTTATCTCCAAAAAGTAACCGTACAAGAGAAGGTTAAAATGTTTCATGTTTTCAGTGTAATTCAATATAAAAAGATTTAATTCGAAGTTATTTTGGAACATTTTTAAACAAAATATTATAAAGGCCAGCTGGTATTTTTGAATTTCATAAAAAATAGTTTTAATTATGCAATTTTTTGCATAATTTGAAAATGTCAGCCACTGTTTACACTGTCAGCATTTTAGACAAATGGACCAATAGAAAAACTCCAAAATGAGAATAACCTGGTTATATTAACTTACACTGAAAGTTTTTTCTTTCTCCTGTAAAATTACTTTTTTGGAGATATGAGGTTTTCGTAAGACAGCTGTGATAGTTATTTTAAAATAAAAATGTCAGTTTTCTTTTACCTAACAACATTTGTTAGGTAATTTGTTAGTGAATGTTTTCTGAGATCTCACTGAGACTCATTCTTCAAGTTGTTTTCCTCAAAATCATTTTTTTTTCTAGAATCAGAATTAAAAATACCATCATTCATGAAATGTTTCAAATTCATTCCTATTCCTATTATAAAGGAAATAACAGAGGGATTCCCCAATATATTGCTCATAGCTTTACTCATGCTGCATTTTGTACTAAAATTAAGCTAAAACAGTACAAGACAGTAATGACAGTACATAATGTTTTCTTGATTGAACAATAAAACAATGATATTAACAATGATATTTCATTACTCTTTTTTTTTTTACAAAAAAATTCTGGAGCATGGATTCATAAAAAAATTAACTCAAATAATTCAATTTTAACATCCTTCAACAGCTAGAATTTGGATATGCCTATATACGCATTTAAACAGATAACTTCTCCTTTGCACATCTAAATAATGAGTAATAAATAATAAGGTTTTCAAAAACTCCAGTACAAATTCTTATCAGTCAACTGGCAAACACTCTAATGGTCAATATATTAGAAAACTGAATTTTCTACACTTTAAAACACATTTTGTAGTTTTTGTAATATAACACTTTAATGCACATTGATATAGCACTGTAAAAGATTCAAAATGTACCGTGCAATCGACGGGGGGTCAAGATTCTAGTTAATAAGAGATTGAGATTTTAATTGATCAGTGAATTCAAAGATGATGCTGGAAGGGTCGTGTGCACTGAAGCATTCATAAACGGAGTGAGGGTGGTGCTGTGCAATGTGTATGCACCCAATAAGGAAGACCCACAATTCATTA
>JBBPCZ010000001.1:26255933-26278950 GCA_037974445.1 Brycinus macrolepidotus
AGGATTTGGCTTCACCATTTCAACCTATGCACATTCTGTCACAATGAGGAGAAAACATAAGAAACACAAACCCTATCTGGACTGGATAGCTATGGAGAAGGATTTGGCTTCACCATTTCAACCTATGCACATTCTGTCACAATGAGGAGAAAACATAAGAAACACAAACCCTATCAATTCACTCTGCTAAAGCAGTTTAGCTCTACCGTTTCATGTTCAAATTCTTAAGGAGTTTTTAGTCTATGTACCATGGACTGGTCATTTTACAAGACTAATAAAATTTCATAAATGTTTATTTAATTTGCTGAAGAATCCACAACGCCTTATGTAGGTCATAAAGTTTAGGATTAAACTAGGATTAAACTTTTGCTTTGCAATCATTATGACTGAAGGGGCAAATGAATGCTTACTTTGGTCATCACACACTGGAGAGGTACCAGTCCATTGCCCCCATTTGGTGCAGTTTCGTTGGGCAGAGCCAATCAGGGCAAAACCCTCCTTACACAAAAAGATCTGCTGTTCTCCAACCTTAAACCATTGTTTCCTGGGCTGGAACTCCCCATTATCTAGCTGTAGCTGTGCTGGACAAAGAACCTCTGAGAGAGAGAGAGAGAGAGAGAGAGAGAGAGAGAGAGAAAACTTCATATTTCATCAAAAGACACCGAAAGTGAGTAATGCCCTGGATTGCTTGAGTCAGAGTAATCTCCAAATAATCAGAGCCACCACAATGAACTGAAAGAGAATGCAATGTTTTTTTTGTGTACAAGGGATACATTTCATGCTTACCTTTGCATGTGGCAGTGGACACACTCCTTCCATTTGGTAACATCATGACAGACCACTGGCCTTTAGAGTTACAAATCCGTGTCCTGACTGGATAAGGGTAGTGTCCAACCTCACACTGATATGTCAGTATACTGCCTTCCAGACCTCCGTTGGAGTAAAATACACTGCCTCCCTTTATGGTCTCGGTTACAGAGCAGTTTTTCCTGGGCTCCTCATAATCACCGTAATCAATTTCCTCTAAAACAAGCCCATCATCACAACGAACATAAAAATGTTGCTTGGCAATTGAATAATAATAATAATAATAATAATAATAATAATAATAACAATAGTATTAATACGTTTGTTATATAGCACTTTTCTAACTACTCAAAGTCACCTTACAAAAGGCAGAAATATAAAGGAGAGACAAAAAACAAACAGACAAGATGAGAAAACACCACACCACAAAGAGCACCACAACAGAATGCTGTCAAAAATTGTAAGCTAATTTGAAAAGGTAGGTCTTAAGAGAGAGTTTAAATGAGTTGAGAAATGAGTTTCTAATGTCAGTAGGAAGGGAGTTCCAGATGGAGGGGACAACAATAACAAAGGTCCTGGAAGCAGGATTTGGTTCTTTTAGGAAGGGAAAGGAGGATGGAATCAGCAGAGCGAAGGGAGTGTTTGGAGAAGATCAACTAGACATGATTGGGCCAAATTGTGGAAAGATTTGTAGGTGAAAATAAAAATTTGAACTGAATATGCTGCTGGACAAGAAGCCAGTGGAGCTCTTTATGAACGGGGTGGTGTAATTCATAGTCCAAGACCAGGTGAGGAGGTGGGCAGCCGAATTCTGGGCATATTGAAGTTTCTTTATTGTTTTGGCAGGGAGGCCAAAGAGGATGCTATTGCAGTAATCTAGTCTAGATGTAAAAAAAAAACATGGATGAGAGTTTCTGCAGAGGAAAATTAGAGGAAAGGACAAAGATGACTAATGTATTTTTAAATGGAAAAAAGCTGTCTTATCTGTATGGTTAACATAGTGCTCAAAAGAAAGAGTAATGTAAACATATGTAAATATAATTAAAATCCATCTACAATAATAACTATAACCAGGTGGTAAAATGTAAATGTTAAAGTAGTGTAGTGTGTTTTGTATACACTTCACCTTCACATTTCACCCTGGAGGTTTTTGGCTCCCATTGTCCTTTAGAGCTGCAGACTTTTTTGAAGACTGGGTAAGGCTTAAATCCATCTTTACAATGATAAGTTACTTCACTCCCAACAGCGCCTCCTTTGGAGTATATTACTGTACCTCCACTAATGGATTCTGTTGTATTACAGTTTTTACGCATCCTTGAATTCTCATGATAGTCATAGTCGTAGTCATCTTCTGTGTTCACTGATATGGAGGAAAAAATGTAAAAAGAGGTCAAAGCATTTATTTACTTGAATTGTTTTCAAAGTATTTTAAAGGGCCAATATTGCAGAAAATCTTTTTTCTTTAAAAATAAGAAAATCAGTGTTTTATTTAAAGATAAAAGTGTTTAATGTGTAAGCAATGTTAAAGTTTTAAAATGCATCATCACCCCAATATACTGAAAATTAATAATGGAATTCACTGTTTTTGCAAAAAAACATTTACATTACATGCATTAAATTTGTCCACCTATTCAGCCTACAGCATTTTTCCCTGCCCATTCATGACAAAGTGTTAAGGAGTGTTTGGACTGAATCACAATGCAGTGCATTCAATAAGAACAGAGGACATTTATGATACTCTGATCCACCACAATATTAAAACCACTGAAAGGAGAAGTGAATGACATTGATAATATTGTTATGATGGCACCTGTCAAGGGGTGGAAGATATCAAACAGCAAGTGAACAGAGCTGGAAGCAGAGGAAATGAGTGGACAACTGGGTCAGAGCATCTCCAAAATGCTAGGTCTTGTGTTCGTAGTGTGCAGTGGTTAGTACCTACTAACTAACCACAAAGTGGACCAAGGAAGGACAAAGGGTAAACCGGTCATAGGTGCCCAGGGCTCACTGATGCAGGCTAGACCATCTGATCTGGCCTGGTTAGATGACTCATGTTTTCTTTTGTGTTTAAGGCTGTTTGCATGTTTATTACTTAGCTGGGGAAGAGATGGTACCAGGATGCACTATGGGAAGAAGGCAAGCCGGCGGAGGCAGTGTGATGCTCTGGGCAATGTTCTGCTGGGAAGTCCTGCATTCATGTGGATGTTTTGATATGTACCACCTAGCATTGTTGCAGACCAAGTACACCCTTCATAGCAACAATAAACCCTAATGGCTGTGTCTCTTTAATTAGGATAATGAGCCTTGCCACACTGCAAAAATCATTCAGGAATGGTTTGAGGAACATGACAAAGAGCTCAGATTCCCCAGATCTCACCACACATCTTAAAGGATCTTCTGCCAATGTCTTGTTGCAGATACCACAACACAACTTCAGAGGTCCATGATTTGATGGGTCAGAGCTGTTATGGTGGCATGAGGGGAACTACACAATATTAGGCACGTGGTTTTAATATTATGGCTGATTAATGTGCATCAGCCTTGAAAGCCTTGCAACAAAAACAATTTGTTTAATTCTAAGGGATACAGAAGGGTTGGAAAACAGTCAGGTAAAATATTTGACTGTTTTACAGATGCCAATAGTGAATCAAATACAAAAGTGTGAGATATGATCCCTTCATTAAAACACTTATAAATACTTAGATAGCCTCCTTTAACCTATCAAATTAAAGTATTTCACACATTTAAGGACACATTCCTAAAAATAATGAATATTTAAAGTTGCAAATGAGTACATTTGAATGAGAGTGAGTTTTGCTAAAATTCATAGCTTACAATCCAAATTTAAGACATTTGATAATTATATATATCATCTATGCATGATTTTTTTTTTTAGAAAAACACTTACCTTTACAGATGGAAACACACAAGACAAAACTAACAAGACACGCAGCGGTAAAGTGCATTGCTAACCCTTGAGCTTCACTCAGCTGTGGAGAGCTGTATACAAGTCAGTGACTTGTACACTAGTATATTTGATGAGTGATTATTCATTAACTTCCCCAAATAAGAATGTGACTGAGTAATAGTATTATGGGAAATGTAGAAAAAATGCAACAACTTAGAAAAAAGGAAAGCAAAGTGATAAAACATAGTCTTCTACTTCACTGGTCTTCTACTAGTGACTCTTGTGTTATCTGTAGTTGTCAACTCATATCTGTGCCTTTGAAGCTAGGAAACTTGCAATAAGGGCTGTCATTTTGTACGTATGTGTGTGAGAAGTAAGGATTAGCAGATCATTAGAACAAATTTAACAGCCAAACCATCCTCGAACCATTAATCCCCCCCCCCCCCCCCCACCCTCGACCCGGCCTGCTCAGTCCTCTCAGCTGACTTGGCTTTGTGAAGAATTGAGAGGAGGGTTCTTTACTTCTTTTATTGTAACCTACTCACCCACACCAAAACAGGACCAAACAGAGTGAACCATCTTACCCAACGCCATTGAATTAACAGATTCATCACCTCAACCAAAACAAATGAGGACTAATCGAAGCAAACAAAAACTAATGACTGGATTTTCAACCAGCATGGACCTAAACTGAGGGTGTAATTTACTTACATGCAAAAATTTGCTGGACAACTTTAATTAGTTGTTTAATCATGTTTAGTGTGATTCCGACCGGGTGAGTAATGAAATGTCTTAATGAAAATCCATTGTATTTTTTTATTTAGAGTAATTGCACTCTGGTACAAAATGATCCATTTCTGTGCTATAGATAAATACAGTCACAAGTAATGTCAAAGATTTTCTTGTAACGTGAGAATGGCAGACCCTCGGATGTTCAGTGATGACTGTGATTTGTATAAGGTAAAAAAAAAAAAACCCAGTTCAGTTTCATTTTGAAAGTCACATGCAAAGCCCAAAGTCTTGTCTAGGCTAAACACTGTTATCTTCACCTTTGACCTGCACAGAATGTGTTTTGCAATCCAGCATTTGAGCCAGAGAATGACCATGATGAAATCAAAGAAGTCTTTAAAATTGCCATTTCTACAGAACCTATAAAGAGGCCTGCAACACGTAAGTACACACAAGTCCTCGATATTGCCATTATATATGACCGCAGAATGGTCTTTGACTAGTTTTTAGTCACAGTCTTCAAAAACACTAATGGGAATCTGTGGTTTTGTAATGCTCTTGCTCTAACAGGCCTAATTTGGTTCATGAAGGATTAAATAATTATCTGATGAACAAAACCAAGTGAGCTAGAGCAGAAAAAGTGCAAACATTTTGTAGCAACATCTCTGACACTTGGTGTCCAAACATACAGAAATGATCTGTTTTCAGTCCATGTAAAATTTAAAAAGACAGAATTCAGAGTCCAGTTACCTTTTACATTTTTAGGAGAATACTTTAAGTATACTTACCCTAAATATTAAAACATTATTTAATCTCTAAAAGAAGCACCATCAATAGTTGTTTGTTGACTATTTTAAAATCAGTGCATGACATAACACAAACTGGAACTGAACAAATTCTTTGCAAACAGTGATGTTCCTCCTAAAGCCTGAGTGGACTGATAAATCAGCAGCCAGTTATTTATCTCAGTGTTGCATAGCTCTTTCAACTGATGGCCGAAACAAACAGTCTGCTCAGTAGTGGACATGTTCATAAGTGATAATTTTAGCATTGACGAAATGTGTGCTCAGAGGATTGTGGGAGCAGAAGTGGATGTGGCAGATGATGAGAGCTAAATAAATGCTGAGAATTTTGGAACATCATTAAAATAAGCATTTTTCATGAAAGATATTTATAGAAGAATGACATGAAGAAAACTGCCAAATTGTAATAGTGAACAACAGTGTAAATTCAGTAGACAAATGAAGTTTTCTTATGCCTTACTGATATATGCTAAATGTTTTCTGAATATGTTATTTTTTATGCATTGTGATTTGGGCTGCACAATATATATTCTCTTAATCGTTAATTGCAGTTTTGGTTTTTGCAATACTGATATTGCAAATGGCTGCAATATGCAAATGAGCCTCTAACCAATCACAGTGTTTGTGACAGGGTGACCAATTACAGCTCCAGGTGATTCACTGGGTGTTCTAATGAATCAAAGTCTTCATGTAATCCAACAAGAGTAAATTATTTATGTCAATCTTAACCGTTAAAGACACTGATTGGCTGAGGTGTTCTTAAAGGTCCCATATTCTACATCTTTGTTCTATTTCATTTTTTTCCCTGACGTTTGATGGGTTTGTGTACCAAAAATAGTTCATAATTCATCGTAATTCATTGTTACATGACCATTTTCCAGCTGTTGAATTAAGCAGGCTGTTTTAGCTACTGTGCCTTTAAGACTGATATATGTAACTGATCTGGTTGGCTGCCCTGTATTGCAGCTCATTCAAAAGGCAGCCTGGGGCTGAAACACATATCTGAACTTCAGAATGAATCTGTGGGCTAAACCGTTGTGGACTGAATGTAAATGTGTGAGTTTTGTGACATCTATGGCTTGAAAACATGCTGGTTTTCCAGCTTGAACTGTGTGGATAGGGAAGTGAAACAATATTTACATACTTTAACCCTTTTTAATTCCAAAAAAGTGATGAAATGGGCCCATTGCTGCAGCAGCTCAAAAAATATGGAATGAGTTGCCTCTGCACATTAGACAGGCTTCTTCCTTATCCGATTTTAAATCTCTTCTTAAATGCCATCTTTTCTCTTTGGCCTTTGACACTCTGTAAGACGCTGATTTTATTTTATTTTATTTAGTTATTGGTTCATTTGATTTTACTGTTGTATTGTGTGGCTGGTATCTTTTAAGTTAGTTCTTATGTTCTTGTCTTGTTTATGCTATTTCTTTTATATGCCTTTTTATGTTTCTCGTGTCCTTTATTATCATACGTTTTATCTTGTACAGCACTTTGGTCCTCTGTTTTTGCCAAAAGTGCTAAACAAATAAAGTTGGATTGGATGGATTAATATATTGAAAGTCATCACAATCGCAATATGTAGCAGTTAAACCACAATACTGATATATTGCGCAGCTGTAATTGTAACAGAATACATTACTGAATTTTTAGGACAGTGTATTCAGTATACAGCAATTACATTCTGCTTAACTCTGAATGTAGCTAACAAGGAATGGAAGTCACAGAGAATGTTTCTGGGACATTCTATTTTATATTACAAGGCTATTATATTAAAGATGCAAACTTTGGACATCAAGCATATCTTGGCTGTCAGATTATGTTTAGGAGAAAAAGTATTTTAGTGGTTCTGTCAAACATTCCTTTAATTCCAGAGTCTTTGGAAAGATGGCTTAAATTATGTATGTCTTCACTTCTCTTCCTTGCTGGCTGTGTTAATGCAGGACACAGCAACATCCTGAGAGTGTGTCTGGTGTGTCTGAGGGGTCATTGGTGTAGCTGGGGGACAGTGGTGGTGTCTGCAGTCGTGCTTGTGTTGGTGGCTGTACTGGGCCTCACTCTAGCACTTGTTCTGACACGTGAGTGAGCAATGCTTACACTCTTACAACATCAATGAAACACTTCACTCGAAAGTATTAATGCCACTAATAAGATTTGATAGGTACCAGGACCTGCTAAGCGTAATTTTCTACGTTATCCCTTCTAGCTGTATCAGCTTGTTAGTGATGCTATTATTTCAGTGTAAAGTTCATTTTAATGCCTCAGTTATTATTGGTATATGACATAGATACATTATGTCTGTATAGATTTTTTGGTTCAGTTAAATGATAATGTCAGATGTGTTTGATTTGTAACAGTGTTTGGTAGCCATGTAGCTAATATTGTGTCTGGTAACCAAAAAACAGTAAAAGAAGAAATCACTGGTATTCTGCACAGACACTTTATACTTAAAATGTCACATGTATACATGTTTTTGCAGTCAGCCTTTTGGTTCAGTTTAGTTGTTTGAAATTATATTTGGCTTCTGAGAAAGCTGTAGCCTCCTAGTCTTTGGTTGCTACACTACCAGTCAAAAGTTCTGGCACACACTGAGATTTTCCACATTGCATGTTACTCAATATTCACTAAAATACACTCAATATTCTTTGCTAACAAATAAATTGAACAGTATGTTCACCATTTGAGTACCTTTATTAGCCAGAAAATATCATATTTTTTATTAATCACTACTGACCTATAAAAAGCCCCCTAATTTTAGTTACGATTATAATAAAAATGTGGATCACCAGACGAATGATATTTAATGAGCAATTAAGTGACAGCCAATGGGATGAAACAGTTAACCAGTGCATTTAAAGTTAAAGGGTAGCCTGTAACTCTGCATCACCACAAAACCAATTAATAGGATGTCAGACATGCACTGTTACATATAGGAAACCTGTTTCATTTGACATATTTTCATTTATAGTTGTTTAACAACTTTACGATTTTTAACAAGAATAAAAATCTACAGTTTATGAAATAAATGGATAAATGTTAAAAAAAAGTGTGGTGTGCAAAACATTTGACTAGTAGTGTATATCCAGAAAAGAAAAATTAAAAGAGGCTGTCAATTTTGAATATTATTTAAAGAACATAATCTCAAATTACAGATTTTTTATTTTGATTTTATTTAGACTTTATATTATGTTGTTACTGTCTCTGTGTGTTGTGGTATTCATTACATAAGCAGTTTCCTCTGGGATCAATAAAGTTTTCTGATTCTGATTCCGATTCTGATGTCATTTCTATTGAACCAACAGTCGTTATGTCTCATCATGTTCCTTTATCCAGAGATCAATGGAGACACTGAGGAAGGAGGGCTGGCTCCTCTGGACCCGTGGAGTGGAGGCACAGTTCCACACAGTCTGACCCAAAGCCCAATCATTATCCATCCTGCACACAGCTCACTGGCCCCACAGCTTGAGCAAGGAGCCGCAGCTTATACAAGTAAGTAAGGGTGTAGAATTGGGTAGGGACAGTAGAGACACATCCCTACCAATATCCAGCGACTACTGAATTGTCCCTAGTAATAATTTTAAACAAAAAATCCAAATAAAACCGCTGTTTCCATTTGTATTTGGAACACAAATGTGTACATGTATCTTGACGTTAATCTATGAAAGATGTTAGTGATTGCACTATGGCTGGAGTAAAGTTACTTTTGCATTTGTGTCCCCGTCAATGTCAAAGTCAAACCTACACCCTTGCAAGTAAGCTTCTGGGCAATAAATATGTTTCACTGATTATTCACCACTTCATTATGAAATGCTCTGCATTTTACATGTGAATATACAGTTATCAGTTTGTTATATGTACTAATAAACAACCATCACAATGAATAAAATGTTACAGAATAATTATAAAAAATGATATACAAGTGAATTAAGTTTACTTGTATATATACTTGCGCCTGCACTCATTATCAATGGAACGGATCAACTGACTGTAGTATCTGGTGCTCCACATGTATCAGGCTATTACTACCCCACAAATTAATGTAAAGAAAGCACTGCTGACCAGATATTTGTATTTTTTCAGTCTTTTAAACAATGGACAGGCTTGAGTAGCTATCTAGAGTTAGGCTAAGTGCGGAGATTAACATATAAAATGTATAAAAAATAAAACAAATCAAAATATAATGCCGAACAGTTAATTGTTGTAGTTTCTTGTCCCAGTTCTTTATTTCTATAATTCTACTTATTTTTATTAACATTTTCAACATTATAATTACAATGCCTACTACAATATCAATTTCTATTCTAGAATTCTTACTTTTATTAACATTTTCAACATTGTTATTACAAGGCATATTACCATGTCAAATTTCCTTTCAGTCCTGATTTCTGACCTCACAGTTTTGTGCTGATTTGGAGGTGGTACTCACTTACCATTATAATGAAATCAGTGTAATTGTTATTTTCCGTTGTAAAATGCATTAAATTTTGGGTGGTAATTTGGCACATTAGTGTTTGTTGCATATGGTGCAGCAACAAATGGAGGGAAGTCAGTAACTGTATACATGCAAAGTCCACCTGTGTGGTGTTTCTGATAAAATGGCCAGTGAGTGTAGATACAAGATGGGTGTACCTAATAAACTACTAACTTAGTGCTTTTTATACTGATAGACTAAATTAAAATGTAATGTACATCTTCTCCTCCAGAATGTGGTGGTGTCCTGACTGATTCAGAGGGGTCTATCAGCTCTCCTAATCATCCAGGTCCGTACCCTCCTGACTCCATGTGTGTGTGGGTGATCAGTGTGTCTCCTCCATCTCTGGTCCAGCTCCACATCTCTTCCCTGGCCATCGAGGGACCATCGCCTTGTCTCTTTGACTGGCTGGAGGTTAGGGAGGAGAAGGAACAGACCACTACAGTCAGCAGGTTGGTCCACCCTGAACACTATCCATATGCAAAATTCTGTTCAAAGTGTTTTGTGAAGTGATAAAAAAAAAAAAAAACTAACATTAAAACATACACAGTGGCTTCAACAAATGCATTTGATGGTGATCGTACAACTGCACTGATTTTAGAATGTTTATATTGATTATTCTTAATCATAATAATATTCAGTAAATAACATTTTTGACTCGTTTTTGGCCAAAATAAAAATTTCCAAATATAAATTCTTAAATCAGTGTTATTCAAATCAAAAATGTTATTACTTTTTATTGTCTGCACACCCATCACTTTTTAAATACTACTCCCAGTCATTTTGTAATAACGACACACATTTTTTAAATTTACAGATGACCATATATATTTACATCATCTGATATTTGCATTTATGTGTGTATGCATGTGTGTGTTATCATATATGGTTCTGTCACAGGTTCTGTGGCAATGTTGCACCCCCCACAGTGAACACCAATAGCAGCACTGTATGGGTGTCATTCCGGTCTGACAGCAGTATTGGGGGCAATGGCTTTACTGCACAGTATCATGCCATCCTTCCATGGCAAAGTGAGTCTACTTCACATCAGCACTGTTACATCAGTAGGAGAATTGAATCTCAAAAGTGTGACAGAAAATGTGCTCCTCTCTGCATGTAACTGTGCTGGGATTTACTGAATATTTGCTATTTAATTTGACCATAGATCACTAGCCTGACTATGTGTTTAGTTAACTAAAGCTAAAGTAATGATGAAAACTTTGTCTACAAACAAAGATTTCAAATTATTTTAATTCTGAACTTATTTTTTATATCACTAATACTCCTTTAGACAGTAATCCTTTCAGACTCATCTACATATGTGATAAACAGTACATCTGTACTCTCTAACACTGTGCATAGTAATAGCACCCCCTTGTGGACAATGTTCAGACTGCAGGGAATGCCTTTAAAATGACCTGTGAATCCCTTGTTTATCAGTCATTCCTAATCAGTTGTAATTGAGTAACACTGACAGTCATAATGTGTTGGTCTGTCCTTTCAGAAACCTGCTCAAGAGAGGAGTTTATGTGTGACAGTGGTCGCTGCTTACTGCCTGTATCTGTTTGTGACAGCCAGCCGAACTGTCAGGACCACTCAGACGAGGCCAACTGCAGCCATAAACATAAGGGTAGGAGCTCTAAGTATTTAAAGGAGCTCTTATTCGCTGTACAATACTTTGTCTACTCATGCTATCTGTGGTAATGAACTGAATTTTATTCATATTGATGTAAATTAATTTAATTTTTATATTTGTTCATGTATGTGAATAATCTTGTATATCTTGATTTGTGAATCAATGCATAGAGTGTGGAGGTCAAAAAACAGGACCAACCGGATCACTGTCCAGTCCCAATCACCCAAAACCATATCCTCACCAGCAGGTAAAAACAGGACGGTCTTTTAGATTAGTATGTATCAGACCTTTAAAACCTTCATTTTTTTTGCTTTTTTACATTTAGGATCAATACTTTTACCACAAAAGAGACAGAAAAGTTAATATTGCAAGACTCAATATTTCAAGTTTTCTTGGGAGCATCAATAACTTATTAAATGTCAAGTAATGTACTGTCTACTTATAGTAATTTATGGATAAATTACCTGCCTTGATATTTGATCACAAAGTTTCAAAATGAACGCATTCTGCTGTTCATTTTACAACTTCATACATGATGTTATACAGCTTTTTCAATCATTATGAAATCATCTACACCTCAGTTCTGTTTTTTTCCTGCAAAATTAACTGCACAGTTTCTATTTCTTAGGTGACTGAACAAAATATAAAATGTAGCATACACGACATTGGCACAGACCACATTTTATATTTTCTTTTTTCCTAATATGTTCATTTCAGTAAATAAACTGTAACAAACTGTAACTGTGCTTTAAAGTGTGTAGAAGAGTTTTCTCCTGTATCCACACTCAATGTCCATTGTATCAGCTGCACTTACTATATACCTTCACTTTATAGTTGAGTGAATGAATGACTGTAGATATGTGTATCTAATAAAGTGGGGCACCAGTGTTTTTACTTAGAAAATCAACATAACATAAACACTAAATGATAATCTTATTTATAATTGTTTTATTGTGTTTTTGTGTCATATGAAGCTACCAGATAACTATTCATCTCGCCAGATGTATCAAAACATGAGTATCACTGTATATATACAGTATATGTGTGTGTGTGTTTTTAAATAAATAAATGTAAATGTAACGTGTTTGTAGCATACACTTGTTACAAATAGTTCAGCAGCCACTTTTAATTAATTAATTTTCATTAAATTAAACATTCAATTAAAAATAATTCATTTCTTTTCTCCTATTTCTGCTTCATCTCTATACCTCGGTCCCTTCACTTATCTTGGCTAATCTGTATCAGCTGTGTACGTGGCGAATATCTGCAGACGAGGGGCAGGTCATCAGACTGAGTTTTCACAACTTCAGTCTAGAGACTCAAGATGTTTGTGAGTTTGACTATGTGGAGGTTCATGACGGGCCAAACGCTGATGGTGGCAGCGTGCTAGGGAGGTAAGAATGATTCTCAGATGAAAAAGAAATGAGTTGTAGTACCATGCAAAAGTCTTAGACACCTTAGAAAATTATATTTGAAACCTGTTTAGCTGAGCAGTATATGTTTTTGAATGCTAATATTAGAATGTGTACAAATTATACAGTAAATGGTGATTTGCTGTATGTGTTTGCTTCATCATTCCCAGACCTCTCCTCATGGAAACCCAGTACTACATTGTAGTTCTCATCAAATACCTGCTTCGTCTCAGTGATACTTTATTAGATGTTAACTTTTGTATTTGCTGGCAGAAAGTCCCTCACTGCTCAGATAAATGGCCTTAAACAGTTTGCACAAGAGCCTAAGACTTTTGCACAGTCCTGTACATCTCTCATTACCAAATCACTCTGTACCAAAGCAAAAAAAGGTACTTCATGTAACAACATGATGTACCTTTTTTGCTTTGGTACAGAATGAGACAGTCTGTTTTTATTCATGTGGAATCACTTTAAACAGAAGCAAAGCAAGATAACAGTTCAAATGAACAAATTCCAAATCCACAACATTCTGTCATATGTGAACACACCACAGCACACAGTGTGAACAGCATGAAACTCTTCCTCTGCATTTATCCCTTTCTCCAAGTGAAGCACCGGGCAGCCAGGAACACAGCACCCGAGGAGCAGTGTGTGGGGACAGTACCTTGTTCAAGGGTACCTCAGAGGTGCCACTAGCAGTCTTGGGATTTGAACCCATGACTTTCTGCTCGCAGGGCGAACGCCCGAACCACTAGGCCACCAGTAATTTTTTTGATTACTGCAGTCTAAACATTTCCAGCTACACCAGCTAAAGTAGGAGATGCAGTTAAGCTGATGTGTATAGATTTATTCTCCCAAATATGATCACTGTATCTGTGTTCCTGTAGGTTCTGTGGCTCAGGCCTTCCTCCTGACCTGACCTCCTCTGCGCCTATGATGACTGTAGTGTTTGTGGCGGATGAAGGTGTGGCAGACAGTGGCTTTTATGCCTCTTATCAGGTCATCTCTCCCTCAGAAAGTGAGTATTGTGTGGTTTTACGCTCCTTTCATAAGCCACTAGGGTACAGACACAATGGAAGTCCTCAATGGAAATATCATACTCTGACAATGGGGACAACATAACAGTTTACTGATAAAATGTAGTAAAGTTCAAGACCCTGGATCCACTGAAAATACAAAACAAAGGTTTAAGTAGTTTAATGTGTGTATCTATTTGTTCATGAGTAAAATGGTTAAAATTTGTAGTATTTTATAACATGATTCCATGTA
Source organism: Brycinus macrolepidotus (assembly GCA_037974445.1). Classification (NCBI taxonomy): domain Eukaryota; kingdom Metazoa; phylum Chordata; class Actinopteri; order Characiformes; family Alestidae; genus Brycinus; species Brycinus macrolepidotus. The sequence continues at coordinate 26,269,966 of JBBPCZ010000001.1, forward strand.
CTAATATTGACCATGCCAACATTTATTTAAGTCACAGACTCACTCTCTGCTCTGGTGTTTCATGTTAAGGAACCTGCAGTCCTGAGCAGTTTGCTTGCACAACAGGAGAGTGTCTCCACCATGACTGGCTGTGTGATGGGTGGAATGACTGTGCAGATGGTGCAGATGAACAAAACTGCAGTAACTCCACCTACCCCCCTTTCAGTAAGACCACTCACAACTCACCATTCACAACTGAGATAAAACAGGCACGAATTTTGCAGTGGCTGAGGGTACTGCCCAGAACAAGCCCTTAAAAATAGTTTTTGTAAAACAGTGACATCATACAACATTATATAACGCAACAGTACTCAAAAAGCAATTTAATTTCTATGGCTGGCAAACAACTTCACAATATATTTAGTGAATACTCATTCATAGAATTATCCTTTAACATTTTAAGCATAATAAACTCTATTTTTAATTTTTTTGATTACTGCAGTCTAAACCTTTCCAGTAGGGGCAGCAATGTTTTAAGAGACCTCAGCTCATGCAATATACAGTAAATGCTGCTATAGAATCCATGGTTGTAGCCTCCCCTTTAAATACAGCTTTCAGGAGCCACTAAGTTGCCAAGAGTGTATCATTAAAAGGAATCCCAGCTAGTAAGACTTGTAAATGTCAATAAGGGTTAAATATGTTAAACTATGAAAATATGTCGTTAATAATACAGAAAATAATTTACTCAATATAAAAATCTATGTCTTTATTTGAGTTTTTTTGCACATGGTTTAACAAGCAAAAACATTACTCTTAAACTGGTCAGATACAAGGACTAGACTGAAAATAAGAGCCTGTCAAGAACTGAGAAAGTCTGTCAAGAACTATAGATTCAAAAGCCATCATAATGAACGAATACAGCTTCAAACATGGCTCAGCCAATCAAACTGAAAAAAAAATTCTCCCTTAATGGCAATATAATTGATTGGGTTTCATTAATCTTAAATTAAACGATGATCATTATTGTAATAGGAATCTCAGAAAAAATAAAAATATTTTTAATCATCAGTGAGACTGAGGGGGCAGCTAGAATACAAAAACCCTCTTAATTTTTTTTCTAGTGCCCTTAATTTACTGTGTCTTGTTAGCTCACTTGAATAAAGTTAACGTATGTCTTCTCTGCTATAGCTTCATCCTGTGAGCCCATTCAAGTGGAGATGTGCCAGGCTCTGAGCTATAACCTCACATCCTTCCCCAACATATGGCTCTCCATTGCTGATCAGAGAGAGGCTGCCAACATGCTACACCAGTACAGGGTAAGAAAGTTAGCTCAGTTTCTGATTACAGCCCTACTGTTTCCTCCATATTTTGGTATGTCAACCTAGCGGTGACACTTTATTTAAATCCCCAGCAATGTTGCTATTCCTGATACACTCTTACCAGCACAACACACTCCTACCATGTTGGTATCACTGCTGTTCTGAAAATGTTACACAACATTCAGTACTGAGCCACCTCTCATTTCTTTCTATTTCGCTTTGAATCAATCAAACTGTCTTATCTTTGGCATATTGAATAGATTAAAGGTAAGTAAACGGGAGCAAAATGTTTTACTGCAACAGACTGTAAGGTGCCTAAAGATACAAAGTGCCTAGATAAAGGTGTTCCAACCACTCAGCATTCAGCACCACCAGTGTACTGATCACCGCCTGATCATCTGGAATCATCTGCACCTGTTTCTTCACTGGTTCAGGCCTTAAGTTAGATATGCTTTGTTATGCTTGAATGATTCACTTGTAGGTACCTGGTCAGGTAATTCGACTGAAAATGAGAGACTTTCATAGTCACTTAGGAAGCCTGCAGAACTGTTCCTCAAGACTACATTAAATATACAAGAATGTCTGGCTCTTTGGAGGCAAAATAAGTAGAAATGAGGGGTGGAAGGAATCTGGTCAGTGGTGGTGCTTTTAAGATAAGATAAGATAAGATAATCCTTTATTAGTCCCACAAGTGGGAAATCTGCATCGTCAAGGCAGAAAGTGGACAGTACAAGATAAAAGCAGCAAAAAATTAAAAACAAGAGAATAAAAACTATGCCAACAGTAAAGTAAAAAAAGTACTCCATACAAACAATCTAGAAATATAAATATGAATGAGTGTATTTAAAAATATAAATGTCTTTATATGTATATGTATATGTAAACTTAGATAAATATATGTATGTACACTTTTCCATTGAAAGTTGAGCACTCAAGTGTATTGGGCACAACATGAACATGGTAAAGAGTGGCTGATAAATTGTGCTGCAACAGTTGAGTAACAATCAGTAAATGTAAACCTACATGGTTTCCATTTCTGATAAAATGGCCAATGAGTGTAGATAGAAGCGACTTGTATCTAATAACTGTCAAATCAGTGACTGTGCATCCTTCTCCAGGTGCTGATGGAGCTGGCTTGTTTCGAGCCCCTACGGAAGCTGGTGTGTGCTCTGTTCTTGCCGCAGTGCAGTCTGCAAGGGGGCGTGCTGCAGCCATGCAGGTCCATTTGCTCAGCTGCGGAACATCAGTGTGGCCGCGTGCTGGACGTTTTCAGCCTGAGCTGGCCTTTCAGCTGCCACCTGCTGCCTGACTCCCAGGACCCCATCGAGTGCTCCCTCCCTTAGCGCACAGCTTAGAAAGACTCTGTGAACTGTGACTCATGACTATGGGAGTACTTTGCTGGCTGGAGTACTCTCTACTGACCGACAGTTTTTCATGAATTCCTAAAAAATTAAGGGGATAATCCCTCACAAAAATGTAGGTTACTTTTGGTAGAATGCTTGAGGTACTGTTTTTGTTCTACCCCTCTAATATTTTTCATTAAATGACACTGTTTTAGCATCTGTTTTCTTGTAATACTGTCTTTGCAATTTTATTTGCTGTATCAGGTACAATATTGGTTGTACTGTACAATACCAGTTTAATATAAGAAAACCGGCTGAATAATGGTAAAAATGTAAGTACAAATGAAAGTAAAAAAAAAAACGGTCTACTTTTTTGTAAGAGGTGTTTTAAACATCCTGAAATGCTAAACTCTTTCTATAACATGACGGTGCTAGACTTTTAACTCTCAAGCTCACACAATGTCTGCAACATAAAACAGTTGTATATAAATTAACTATTGTACATTATATATTATGCTGATTTTATAGAAGTGAGGTGGACTGTAAATTACATTAGTAAATCTATGTTGTAATTTAGTCAAAATGCAAATTAGTTTTTCTTTTGTTGGCCATTCTGTATTAAAATGCACATTTATTTTAAACATTTTGTATAGAAAAAAATTGTTAAAAACTTTACTGGCAATAAATCAGAGTAAATTTACTGCCCTTTTTACAGTGCAGACATATTTTACCTAACATACTGCTATGCTCTACTCACTACCCTGCATTATTAAGAGTGAAATCTCCATCATCCTGTGCATTAAGACACTAAATGGTCCTGTAATAATGAAACCTTAAAGGATTACAACTTTACTTTCTCGTAAGGACCAGAATGCACAGCATACCATATTTTATATTACCTGCACCATAGTTATAATCACTGAAAACATCAACATTTTCAAGGTCACAGTTAATAGCAAGCTGTCTCTCTACATGGTCTGAGAAATGATGAATGCTCAGGATTTTTTGAGCCTGGTTTTATAACTTTTATTTCGGCAAATTTTGCAAGTAATGGTAGGTGCATCAAATCTAACACTGAGGTATGGAAGAATTACAACAGAACTGCAAAAGAAGCTTCAGCTGTTTCAGCTGAAGCTTCTTCTAAAAACTGAAAAAACAAGTCTTGCTTCAATTTGCATGTAATAAAAGTACCCATTTGTCTCTTTAATATAACTTTATTGCATTGTCTGGTACAAAGTCATGTCCTAGCAGCAGTATGATTAAGTACTTTACTTTTCCATATATATTTTTTTCCAAATATAATATATTTGAAAAAGAGATATTAGAGACATTTCTGAAAATAGATTGTAACTCAACAAATTAATTTCATTGTCAATAAATACCACAAACATTATTTTAAACATTTTTTAACATTCACAATCTCAAATAAGGACACATACTGTATTCCTCCATTCATGTTTACATCATCAGATGCAGCTTGTGATGGGACAGTTTAGTCCTGACAGTCAGAAACACTCAAGTACATTATTTATTTCATTCTAAAGAGGCAGGAGAGACCAAAAGAACCAAAAGAACCAAATCTCTTTCACAGAAAAGACTGTTGTTGAATCAGGCTGTGGGGCTGCTAAGCCGGCATAATAAGTTTGAGTGTGTGGTCCAAGGCTACTGCAGTCAGGCCCCAGATTCTGTACTTAGAGTTGTGAAACACTGGAAGAGTGTAGCCGTAACGGTCCCCGGTGCGAAAATGAGTGTAGCCTTGGTTATGTGGGTTGCATACATGACTTACAGTCAGGGTAAAGATCTCCTCCACCTTTGGGACACAGAAGGGGACACGTAAAGCACACTTCATCTGAGAAGAAGCATTTCAACAACACAATTTACCTCTGTTGGGTTGGGACGGAATGTTAGAGCCTCCAGTGGCCCAATGTTGGCTAACACAGGGGCTATCAGCATTCCAGACTGAAAGGCAAAAGGAAAAAATAATGTCTGTATTAACAGTGTCTGTATTAAGTGAAATTACTAATAGGACTGGGTCACAATTTAATTATTTTCTGATATTTACAAGTATCTTCAGTCAATTATGGCATACAATTGCTTGTCATATTTTTGGTGGGCTCTCTAATGTCCTCTGTCAAACTGTACTGTTTAGTAGCAGCGTTTCTCAATCTTTTGGCCTGTGGTCCTGTCACAGCCTGTTTTATACCAGTGTCTCAAGATTATTTAGTTGTAATCATTTTAAAAATGCCTAGATTTTAAATTCAAAAGTTCCACAGAAGGCACTGATACAATGTGATCAGCCAGTGTGATATAAAAAAAGAAAATGGGAGGAAACACTCACCGCATCACGCAGTGGCTTGAGCACCCCCCAGACTTCATGTTCAGTCACAGTTATCCCCAGTTCCTCCCTGGCTTCCCGTAGTGCCGTGTCTACAATATTCCTGTCAGAGGGATCTCGCTTTCCACCTGCAAAACTGCACAGGGGAAACTAAACATTTGCCAGCTGGAGAGGCATTTTCATTTAAATATAACATTTAACCACGTTAGACAACAGGATTTCAATGGAAAAGCTAATTGACAATAAAATCTTTGGTCTGTTGTTTGTCACTGTAGAACTATTTGATCTACTGATTCAACATATTTTAACCTAATATCTATGTTCAGCATCGGGTAAATATAGGGCAAGGCTGCTTGCCTTGGACAATAATTTCAAACAGAAAACCTGTTGCCCTAAATTACTTAATATGACTCAGTGAGCAGTTGCTGAATTCTGTCAGTAAACGTTTATATGAAACTCTTTTATAAAATATGTTAACGTTTTTAGAAATTCTTCAGTCAAGTATTTCAAAGTGTATCTGTAAATCTGTATAATTTGCTCTTTCTGAGAACGGAATAGCTTTCCCAAAGAAAAATTTCATGGTAACATACATTTTTTTCACCAACATAGTGGTGTAGGTGGTGTGCTTGATCTAGGGCAGATACTAAAAAATTTACTTGAAAGGGAAAGTAATCAGAATTACTTTTTACTTTATTTCTTCACTGTTATAAAGCTGAATGAAGAACAGCTTCATCTTCATCTTTTCTCATACAAAGATCTTAACCATAGTTTAAATTTTGTCATTTATAGTCCTGTACTTCATGGAATTCTGAAACCATTCAAATGACATTTAAAGTCCACAGGTTTTCATTTGTATGTACATTTGTAAATTCCTTTGTACAAGCAAACACTTTGAAAGTAGTGTCCATAGTAATACAGAAGAAGATACAGATACTAAACGCTGGAGGCACCTCTGTATTATGTGCAATATCTTATTTTATGTGCAATAATCTTAGCATGTGCAATAGCATGTGCAATTTCTTATTGGGTACGACATCATTTCATTATGTTCATTCATTATGTCTTATGTGTAATATCACTACTTATGTCAATATTACTTATCTACTACTGATCTCTATTACATACAATAATATACTCAACCACCATTAGTGTTACTAATAGTTCACTTAACTGTAAGTTATTTATCCATAGTATTAATACCCAGCATTTGTGTTTACAGCATAGTGTATTTCATACAGAATATTTTCTGTAAAGTTGTTATTGGATTTAGACTTTTTATATTGTTTTTGTCTCTGTGTGTCTGTGCAGTCATAGCATAAGCAATTTAATCCAGGATCAATAGTTTTCTGATTCTGATTAATACTCAACCATCAAAAGCAGGAATTGTACCTGACATCTCCTTTGTGCCTTCCCCTCAGTTTACTGGATCGCAGGGTGAAGAGGAATGAAGGATTTCCACCAACTGTGCACAGAGACACCAGCACAGCTGCCCAGCTCTTCCCACTCTCTTTCTCATAAAGTGCAGTGTTGGGCTGCAGGTGGCCTCTACAGCGGGACTCGTTCTCTGCTGACAGACACTCTTCTAGAGTGACCTGGTGTGGGACTCTCTTGTGCAAACCACAGGTTTGAGTTGTCCTAAGTCCACAACAGCTCCATCCAGCTGGGTTTGAAGTCCTTTTGCTCAACTCATACTGCAAACTGAAATTGCTTTTAAAGGTTGTTGCCCCCATCACAGTGTGGTAACTCTTCTGACTTTCAATACTTGTGTTTGTGTGTGTTTTTTTGTGTTTGACTTTGTTTTCAGGTAGAAGGCACATATAAGGAACTGAGTCCCTAAAGATGGACTGTGATGTGGTATTTAAAGAGTAGTGTTTAGAGGCATTTCTGAGACAATGAGTCCCATTATGGTAAGGGTCTGAGGGTTTAACGGAGCAGCTTGTCTTAACAAGGCAAGAGAAAGACTTGTGAAGAATTTCTTGTGAAATACAATAAAGGTTCCATGGCTCATGGTTATGATGCGGTTTCCACCAATGTCCTTTCTCTTTACTAGCAGAGCAAAACTGCCGTAAGAGGAGGCTACTGCACACTGTTCTTCCAAGAGTGGGCTTTAGTGAGTCCTTGACTGTCATAAGCAGTGATCTATGCGTCCCCAGGAGGCAGACTGAAGTCACAAACTGAGAACTCCTAAACATCCTGGAATAAAAACAGGAGCCAAAGTCAGTTCCATAACAATTTCCAGTCAGTTTTTTAGAAATCCAGCACCTTGTGCTCAATTGTAATAACTTTAAACTATCATTCCTTAGATTAAGAAGCCTGGCTTAAATGTATAAAAGTACACAAGAGAATCAACAATAACACTTAGAATACAATTTAGCTTCATATACAGAATCAAAATATTATGATTTTTACAGTTTATGTTTTAAACTTTAAAAACCCTTTCTATTACTTGTTCATGCAGATTATATTTCCTTTAAAACTGGGAATTATCAAGCCATCACCACCAGCTGTACTATAATCTTGAGATATGAGAATAATATCCAACTTTCTTTGTTCCTCTAAGGATAACAGGAAACATTATCAAATAATTTTACATATTTATACTTATTATTAAGACATAAATGGTATTTTGGGTTAAAAAACTGTCCAAAATAAGGTAGGCAGGAGAAACACCACAATACAGCATCATAATAATTTAACTGAACTGATTTTCACATTAGACAATATGCATTATAATTTAAGATAAACCAGATAAGACAAGATAAACCTTTATTAGAAATTGCAATTTTACTGCACTTTAGTTTTTTTCTGAAAAATGCACAGAATAGTGCCACATTAACAAAAGATGAAGGCAAGCATTTTTATTCGTTTTAATTTGCAAAAAATAACATTTCTAGAAAAGAGCCACAGGAAAAGCACAAAAGAGTAAAAAACGAATAACAACATTTATAAACTAAGACGACAGAAAAATCCATTCAGCTACTTGTTTTCTATGCAGTTAAAAGTTACTATAGGCTGACTGTTGTTCATTGTCTCTCTGTAATTGGTCTAAAATGGTTCTGGTAAGATACATAAGTACTCAGCCCTCGCCCTGAAGGGCTAATGCTGATCTAATCCACCTGACTCAATTAGTCTACTTAAAGCTGATTCAGGTGTGTCAGACCTGAAAAGGTGCTTAAGGGTGGCTCTACAAGGCTGGTAGGTGTATGCATGTGTTAGATGTTTTTGATTTCATGTAATGATATACTTTGGTTTGTAATGGTCACTCACTGCGATATGATGCCCATACTGGCTATCTGTCTCTGTGACAACACTGGGTACCTGTTTTATACTCTTTAATCTATGCTATGCCTCTTTATATGACTTTTCTCTTTAAAAGAACACAGAACACAGTACTGAACTATAAAAGGTCCTTGCACACACAATGTAATGATAGTTCTGACAAATACAGAATGTAAAATGTGGCTATATGAACATATGGCTATAGAAGTCAGCATGTTTTGTAGAGACAGAGGTCTAATTATTTTAATCTTTAACATTTAAAGGTGCGGTGAATCAGTGCATGAATCTGATGGGCTATATAGGGGGTTATATAGGGGTATAAACAAGTATATAGGATGATATACACTATATGGACAAAAGTATTGGGACATACCTGTTGTTCAGGTCCCTTACTTCCAGCGAAGCAATCTTAATGCTTCAGCATACCAAGACATTTGGACAATGCCATGCTTCCAACTTTGTGGACACAGTTTGGGGAAAAGACCCTTTTCTATTCCAGCATGACTGTGCCCCAGTGCACAAAGCAAGTTCTATTAAGACATGGTTGGATGAAAGAAACTGACTGGCCTGCAAAGAGCCCTGACCTCAACCCCATCCAACACCTTTGGGATGAACTGGAACGGGGCAGCTGGTAGTGGCTAGTGGTTAGGGCTTTCGCCCTGCGATCAGGAAGTCGTGGGTTCGATTCCCAAGACCGCTAGGCACCTCTGAGGTACCCTTGAGCAAGGTA
>JBBPCZ010000001.1:26279050-26294942 GCA_037974445.1 Brycinus macrolepidotus
CCCAGTCCTGGTCTTGGAGATCTACCAGTTTGGCAAGTTTTTAAGAAATAACCTTCAAAACTGGAGTATCAACTTGCCGGACTGGTAGATCTCCCAGACCAGGACTGGGCACTCCAACTGTACGACATAATGTTATCTAAAAATGAGCAAAAGTACACTGTATAACTAAGAAGGTCCAAGGTTCAATGTTACTTTGTTGTCAGCAGCTGTGAACACAAACATAGTGTGATGAGACGTTTCTCCCTGGGCCACGGTGCAACATAAAGCAAAATACAGCAAAGTACAAGTTACTCTTACAACAATGTAACCGTGTAGTATAAATGAGATGTAAATCCAGATTGACTGGTATTGCACTGTAGGTATGATATTGCACAAGAGGCAGATAGCAGCATAGAACCACACTGAGTGAATGTAAATTATAGCTCCTAAAATCAAATAACAGAACATGAGTGTGCCTGTTGTGGCCTCAAACAGACAATATAGTACAGGTGATTTTGAGAGTAATAGTGGTATACAAAGTATAAAGTGAGGTAGTACACTTGGTCGGGCAGGGACTAGAAAATGTATATGCATTCAGAGTTCTTATGGCCTGAAACTGCTACACAGTCTTGTAGAACCGGAGCAGAAGCTTTGAAACCATTTGCCAGACGGTAGAAGACAGAAGAGTCTGTACAATGGGTGGGAACTGTCTCATGTTACTGGCTAAACAGTAGTAGTGGTAGAAGCATCTTTTCGCCAAACTATTGTTTAAAATGTCTAAAAACATTTATGAACTGTTTAAGATCAAAGAGAACTTAAACCAAGCAGCTGAGTGGTCAGTCTAAACACACAAGCCCAATTTCATTTAAACCATCGACTGATTTGATATTTAATGTGGTGGTCCTGTACAGGTACTTTCACGGCCCCCCGGGCTGGCCTATACTCTTTCAGCTACACTGTGTACTCCAACCTTGGGGCGGCAGGTGAGCGCATCTACCACAAGGTGCAGCTCATGAAGGATGGGCAGGTGGTTGCCTCCTCCTGGGAGGACAACCGTGAAGACTCTGAGGACAGCGCCACACAGACGGTGCTGCTGCAGCTCAGACAGGGAAACCAGGTGTATGTAGAGCTGGTGTTAGGCAGGTTTCTGTGTGCAGACACGCAGGGCTACAACTCCTTCAGTGGATTCCTTGTCTACCTGCTCTCCGAGGTGTGAGATTGAAAATTAGGAATGCCCCAACATCTTTTTCAGAGCCAATAATGATATAGTCAGACCAAAGTGGCCCTACATCTCTAGCGACTACTTTTGTTTTGTATGGCACAGTTCAACACACAAATGATTCAGGGCACATTAATATAGTATTTAATATGGGTGTGCCTGTAAACAGTAATAACCTATAGGTAAGCTACATAGCAATAATTAGCTAATTGGGCATGAGTTCATTATTGAAAATGTTACTATTGTCCCCTGTGCCTTTTTAAATAGTTATTTAAAAAAAAAAACAGATCAAAATATATTGCACTAAAACCTCCAAAAATTATGATAAATATTGCATATCATGAAAACATCAAGAATCATGACGTTATACTACTAGTTAAACGTTTTTGCACACCACAGGTTTTTACCACTTATCCATTTATTTCAACTTTTTTTTTGTCACAATAGATTTTAAATATCTAACACTTGTCTGGTGATATACATTAGGTGGCTTTTTATAGGTCAGTAGAGCTGAATAAAAAATGGCTAATAAAGGTCCTCAGATGGGGAGCACACTGTAAATTTGTTAGCCAAGAATATAAGAATATTTTTAGTGCATGTTAAGTGACTAACATGCAAATGTAGAAAATCTCAGTGGGTGCCAAAACTTGACTGGTAGTGTATTTTTGTCACATCCCTGACCATTACCACTCATGTGACACTACAGTTCTACTATCCAGCATCATTGCATACACAGGGGTAGGAAATGTTATTTTGACTTGTAACACCACTTTCTTGTACAGTAACACTTTGGCTCCTTTGTAAAATGATACTGCAATGTGTTACAATTACTAAATATCTTTGGTGGATGAAATAAATTCTTGCTTTGGAACAAGAGGGTAAAGAGGGTTTTATTTTTTGAGTAAAGTGAATGTACATGCAGACTTCTGCAATGCTGACATACTGTCCTAGCCTGTAACATAAAAAACAGTGCAAAGCTATTGCATTTTATTCTTTCAGAAGGTGAAATATTCACAGAATTCACTCTAATATCTTAAATATTTGGTCGTAAAACCAGACTACTATGAAAGCTTGCAACATAATCAAAACTCATGCCTCAGGAGAACCTATAACATCTTAATGTGCATTCTGTTGGCCCTTTGCTAAGAGAAGATCCATGTATGCGCCTTCAATTAGGTCCTCTTTCTTGACGCCCAAGTCCTGCATCAGTTGGTTGGCAATAGCAGCTCCTTCTTCCGTGCTCTGGTTTTCCTTCATAACTACCTGCACGAAAAACATATCCATGCACAAAAAATATATTTTGTGACCAAAGACAATATTATGATGAATTATTCTTAAACTGAATTCAGAACAAAGTTAATGTCTTTATCTTCACTTTATGTAAAGCTAATTCTCTATTCGACCTTCCTTGCCTGAAGGCGCCTATGTAATGTTCCATTTATGCATTTTGTCAGGTTTGATCTACCTCAAGCTCCATGAAGTTTCCCAGGCCTTCCACAGAATCCACATGCACTCGCGTCTGCCCCACCATATAGAGCCATCTCTTCTTCTTTACCTCTCCTACCTGCCCTAAAGCATCTGACAGAACCTTCTACAGACAATACACACAGACGAAAAACACAGAACCTACAATAAAACACCAGCAAGCATAAGTACAACTGCATGAGTGGCACTAGAAAACAGAATACAGATCAACTGCATACAGTCAAACTCCATGTTAAACCTAAAAAGCTGTATTCATTACAGAATCCATTCGAAGTACTTTTAAAAAAATCACATTAAAAGATTGCAATAATGAATCATGTATGTTTTTTACTTTTACAGCTCAAATCTAAAATGCCAAGGTAACAAACTGGAGTATAAAGAGCAAAACATCTGAGAGCAAGACAGTTTGCAGCTTCCCTAAAGCATTCACCTATTTTGCATAAAGGCTCTGATAGTGTTCTATGTAACACTGGTACCAGTATATGTGTACTGTAGCAACTACTTGGTATTCTAATAAGATTCAAATAGATCTTGTGCTTACTCTCAATCCTTCTGGATCATCTGTGGGACTGATTGAGTAGTTAGACAGTTTAGGTCCATCCGTGTCTGGTCGTTCATAGTAAACCAGCTGTCCACTTCCATCCTGTAAAGATTTATTGGATTCTTTAAAATGAAACATATCAACAATCAGACTGAACTGTAATTCAGATAGCTGTGTTAAGAGACAGCTTCTCTTGAACTGAACTTATTTGTGTCCAGACTCACTAATAAATCCCGAAGTTTGAGGCGTCCCCTAGCCACAGTAAAGAAAGTGTCCTGCTGTTCGATGATTGTTCCCTCTGAGCCACTCAGCTCCTTTGCACGCCGAGTGAGAGAGTCGAGGTCACACACTCGTGCCTTCACTTCCACGTTGGATGGCATTCCTGCAAAATACACTCAATTTAATACATTCTTAAAACATCAGCTTGCAAATGGTCCTGTACAGATGCATTAAGACGTCTCTGGTACACAAATGTCAAAGTAAGATATATGACCGTATGGGTTATTATTTTCCCCCAGAACCTCATTTTCAAGCCAAGAGCAATTATATTATACAGGTGTGATGTGAAGGAAACAGCGTAATGACGCGAAAACTGAAAACCACTATAGAAGAAGATATCTGAAGAGACTTTAAAACGTAAGGTTAAGTTTTAATCATGATGTGCTCCTTGCTGGCTGACCGGCCTGCTTTAGCTCGCATACCGACTGGGACCTGCCTGTCACAGAGATGGAGCTGAAGACTCAGAGCTTGCCCAGCACCCTCTGAACGAGTTTCCAGCAGACTTTCATACAGTTATTAACTGTACTACAACTGTATACACACAATCACACACACTTAGATCACACCTTACAGCACACTGGATTTTGGCGCGTTTATGAAGTTCGTGAAACAACAAACCTCATTTGCTTTCATAATAAAAGTCTCTTTTCAAGATTCAAGATGTTTGTCAGATACACAGTTACACATAATAAATTCATAAATATTATGTGTGTGTGTGCTGTGTCACAAACAGTTATAAAGGCACAACCGGCAGTGAAATGTAACCCTGAAATACACAAAAAAAGGAGAGAAAATGGATTAAATACACACGTGCACGTGTGTGTGTGTTTGTATGTGTTGTGTCACAAACACAGTTATAAAGGTCCATCCTGCGGTGAAATGTAATCACTGCTCAGAAAATAGAAAATTCAACAGAATACAATAGAATATTTGAATAAACTGACAAATATACACAGATGTAAACAAAATGAATATAACAATGTATACAAACTATAGAGTAAATGCATCTGAATATTTTCAGTGGAGAATAAATAGAAGATGTGCAAACTGGCATTGTGCAAATGCTGATTGTGCATTATAGTAAAGAAAAGGTGCAGAAAGCATTATGGTATATTTTCTGTATTACAGTAATATAGTTTTACTATATTATCATCTGGCCTACCAAAATACATTCGAAACATTTTGATATCTCTGGATCACTTCAGATTATGGATTACCAAATAAAAAAATCCCAGTGGGTGACATATTGTTCTCTTTTACATTTATGAATTTAGCAGACGGTCTTACCAAATAATAAGGCCTACTGACATTAGATCTAGCCTTAAAAGACTTAAAATCGTAGTAGAATATTAAGAATTAACAATATATTAACAATATTTATAGTGCAATTGAATTCAATATTCAAAATTTAAAAGAGTCTTGTCTGGAGAAACTGATTCAGAATCAGAGAAAGCCCAGGGATGTGGGGTATTCAGTTCTGGTTCTGCAGCACAATTTGGTATTTTCCTTGATTTTCCTGGCTCAAAATAAAACATGGTTTAATTAATCTGTTAATTTAAAGGTTTAGAGTGTGTGTTTCAGTCCTGTCCTGCAGGACTCATCAGGACTGGAACCGAACAGCCCTGGTAGAGGGTAAATGTTACAGTTGCTCACCATTCTGTTGTAATTACCTGTGCGAGGGCAGCTGGTGGCCTAGTGGTTAGGACATTGCCCCTGGAATCAGGAGGTTATGAGTTTGAATCCCAACACTGCTAGAGTACTCTTGGGTAAGGTACCATTCCCACACACTGTTCCCTGGGTGCCCCTCGTTGGTGGCAGCCCACTGCTTCACTTGGTGAATGGGTTTAATGCAGAGAAAGAATTTCACACTGTGCTGTGGTGTGTTCATGCGTGACTATAAGGGGCCACTTTATTATCTATGTAATGTCACACATTATTACATTTTTCTTTTGCATGGTGTGTGAGTGTGTTTGTGTGTGTGCATCGGTGTATGTGTGTGTGTGTGAGTGCGTATGTATTAGTCTGTGTGCGCGCGCGCGCATGTGTTTGAAAGACTCCTCCTTAATAGCAAACAGGACCAAAACTCTTCCTCTTCTTTCCTCATTGCTCATTTTTCCTCCCTCCCTCCTCCTTATCGCTCCCGACGGGAAGCACTAGGCTGAGTGCTACATCCTGGAGGAGAGAGAGAGAGAGAGAGAGAGAGAGAGCGAGAGAGAGAGAGGGTTCTCTGTAGAGTCTGGAGATGCAACTGTGGAACTGACTCTGAAATGGAAGGAAGCCCTGAACCTGAAATGTCGAGGTGAGAAAAGGTGGAAATCAACAACAGGTGAGGAGAAAACAGGTGTTCATTCTCTTTTGGTGAGAATTGAGCTCCTCTGACAGATTTCTGTGTCTTTACTCTGGTCACTGTAACAATTACACTACCTGGAACTACACAACAGCTGCTGCGGTCAGCTTAACATGGATAATGAGACGTGTTGATCTGTGGTTCTCTAAAGCCAGATATGGTGGCACCTACCATGCCATTGCTCACATAGAATTTGATTAGATCATCATTATGTTAATCAGTGAGTAGGAACTGTGTAGTGGAGGTATAAAGACTAACTGAAACAGCTTTTCTGTCTGGCATGACCGCTGCAGTTTCTTGGAAGGTAAATGCTGGTATTTTTTTATTTGAACTTTTCATCATAACTGCAATCCTGTAGTCCTTCAGCACTGCACAGATGTTTTCCCTGATAAGAATCAAGTCCTTCTTAAGTTCATTGGGTGTTAGAGCAGAAAACACAAAACTGTGCAAGGGCTCTCCAAGACTGGAGTTATACATTTGTACGCTGTTAATAATTAACAGGTATTGGCAATTACAGTTTGTAGATGTTGTCCTGCAGGATGAACATGCCTTTTCAGCACTTTCATCTTTCGTTTTTCATCAGATGTCTAGAATTTATAAATTGGCGATTCTTTTACAGTGAAAGCTTAACTTTGGTAGACATTCTCAGGATTATTTTGACATTTAAAAAATTTCGAACATTTAAAAAATGTCTGTATGGCTCATTTTGATCACAGATAAATATCCAGGCATGTTAGACATGCAGGTGTGGTCCAGATTTTTTAGCTTTCTTGGTGTACCACCAGGTTTTATTGGACATTCAGACTTATTTCTCTCCTGTTCTGTGCACAGCTCTTATAAGCACCTAAAATTGCAAGATTATACAGTGATCAGTCAATTCAGTAAATTAAGTTCAATAAATGCTATGAATTTTGCTTTGAAATTAATGTGTAAGTTATGAGAGTTGAAGTGTGGTTCAGATCTTGCAATGTAAAAGCTTGCTAAATAATAAAACAAGCTTCAATTATTTTACTTATTTATATCAGTGTTATCACACTGACACTGAAGGTGAGTCATGGAGGGCTCATTTGGAATTAAATAGACAGACCCAGGAGAGTGAGAGAGAATGAGAGAGAGAGAGAGGGAGAGACTAGGGTTGCCGTTTTCTCTGTTTGGGGAATATTATGCAGGTGATGTTCCGTTAGGGATCTCTTTATATTTGTTATGCCATCACCGTTGCTAATTAGGTCATTTGGCTCAAGGTGTTGACCGAACTTCTACTGTACACTTTCTAATCACTCGCCTTATCAGCTGCCTATTTTCAATGTATTCTCTTCTATCCACATGTTTCTTTTTCATTTGATAGTTCTAGAGCTGAGCAAAGATGTCAGTGCTATCACACTGAGAGCAGTCAGTGGGGTCAGCTGGGCGAGAGACTTCCAATTAAAGTGCGTGCTCTGCTGTCTCTTCATCTTGGCATGTTTTAAAGTGAGCTGTCAGGGCTCTTGAGGTCAGAGGTGGATGTGAAAGAAAGGGTGGAAGGACGATGATGAAGAAGAAGAAAGAAGTGGAGGACAGCACAACGCTGATAACACTGTCTGACCTGCCTGACCAGAACTACGGAACCATAGACACAGGAGGAGTAAGTGTGGGGAGAGAGAGAGACAAAGAGAGAGAGAAAGAGAGAGAGAGAGAGAGATAACCCTAAAAACAAAATGTGTAATTTAGTTATCATTACTTGTTAAACAGCTGTTGCTTGTTATTAGTTTTCATGAAGTCCGGAAATATTCTGACTGAATTAAACAAACCAAGCGAAAAACAATAAAACTTAAATAGCCCTAACAGTCCACTAGTATTGCCCAATGTCACTGTTATTATTGTCCATTTGTATGATACAGTATTAGTTATTGTCCAATAGTATTGTCCAATATTACAGTTATTATTGTCTAATAGTATTATCCAGTATTACAGTTATTATTGTCCAGTTGTATTGTCCAGTATTACAGTTATTGTTCACTCGTCTTGTCCACTAGGGTTGTCCAATATTAGTTATTGTCCACCAGTGTTTTCCAGTATTACAGTTATTATTGTCCACTAGTCTTGTCCAGTATATTATTGTACAGTTATTATTATCCACTAGTACTGTTCAGTATTAGTTATTATAGTTGCTATTGTCCACTAGTGTTTCCTTATATTGCAGTTATTATTGTCCATTTGTATTGTGCAGTGTTACTGCTATTATTGTCCATTACTATTGTCCTCTGTTAGTTATTATTGTCCACTAGTATCGTCCAGTATTACAGTTATTGTCTACTAGTATTTTCCAATATTACAGTTATTGTTGTCCACTAGTATTGTCTAATATCAGTTAGTATTGTCCACTAGTATTGTTCAATATCATAGTACTTATTGTCTGCTAGTGTTGTTCACTATTACAGTTATCATTGCTCACTATTGTTGTCCACTATTACAGTTCTTATTGTCCAGTATTATTGTCCAGCATTAGAGTTATTATTGTCCACTAGTATTGTCCACTATTATAGTTGTTAGTGTCTAAACATATATTGACTAAACATCCCAAACACATATTGTCCCCCATCCACTTTACCATCGTATCCACTAAATGTTCTTGATAATACGCCACTCAAAATATTTTCCTTCCAGTTTGGCTAAATTGCAGTATGAAGAACATTATTTTAGTGTGGAACATTGATATCATATTAGTAACAAAAATGGGTGCATGTTTCCACAGTTCCCCCAGAAGGACGGGATCATGTTTAGTGATGGGGTTACACGCACTGGTGAGTGTCAAGGCAAAATCCTCATTTGTGTGAGATGTGAGTTGAGTTATTTTGCTTTATCTACAAAGGTGTGCTCATTCAAATGGTTTAATTGACTGGATTATCTCCTATATTTTAGCTGCGTATGAGCATTTTACACTATTTTGAACCTCCTTCCTAAACAGACTTTTTCTCTAAGACTGTTAATATCTGCTTTCTTTTTTAAGTATGCAGATGCATTAATGTAAAAAAAAAACAAAACATTGAATAAACTGTTACTCTAAGATTTAATTTTTTGGTAAACAATTACTTCATCCCAATACAATGTGTGTCGTGTTCAGATAGGGCTCACTTCCCCTACATTAATGATATCTCTGTCAGCACTTATCTAATGAACAAGGCCCTGTGTTCTCTTGGCAGTCAACGTTTTACAGCACTGTGCAAAAGTCTTGAGACCACCCCTCATTTCTTTGTATTTTTCTTTGAATCACCTTGTTTGTGCAAAAATACTATTTTATGCCTGTAAAATGTTTTTTTTTGGCATATTGAGTAGGTTCATTTAAAGAAATGGAAGCAAACAGGCTGCAATAGGCTGCAAAGTACCTAAAGATACGAGGTGCCCAGATGAAGATGTTCCAACCGCTCAGCATTCAGCACCACCAGTATACTAATCACCGGCCTGATCATCTTAAATCATCTGCACCTGTTTCTTCACTGGTTCAGGCTTTAAGTTAGATGCACTTTGTTATGCTTGAATGATTCACATGTAGGTCACTGTGTGGCTTAACAAACAAAAACACATTCCTTTGAAACTGGTCAGGTTCAGGGACTGGACTGAAAGTAAGAGCCAAAACTATTAAAGTGCTTCAGGAAACCTGTTCCTCATGACTACATTAAAAATACATGAAAGTATGGCTCTTTGGAAGCAAAATATGAAGAAATGAGGGATGGCTTGAGACTTGCACAGTACTGTGTGTTCTGTTTCTTACTGGAATTTATTGGAATGTATGTTGACTAATTATTTGACAGAAAGAAGGTGCATCTTTTTTGTTCCTTCCTAGATTTTGTGTTAGTATGGGATGAGTCTGTGAATGCTTCAAAGCCTGATGAATCTGAGGATGAATCATCCACCCTCCACCAAAAGTGGAGGAGAGAGTTCCTGTCCAGACTGCAAACCGTTGGCCTCCGTCAGGAGATGGTCAGTACCTGGAGATTAAAGGTCAAACATATCTTATACTCAAGCTATAATGTGCATATTATAAATTGTCTTTATAGGCCCCATGATGGAAATAGATAATCATATGTCACTCTCGTTTAAGTTTAACTTTCAGCTACAATTTGTTCCTAATATTATATGCATATCTGTCATGATACTGTTTTCATTCACACTAGTACTGTTACCACTTTTGACAACTTCACTATATGTTATCTTATCTGTATACTGATAAATTATCTATATTCAACATATGCTCCATCAATATTCAGTTGAATGCAATAGTGTACATACCTGTCACGAGGGGGTCCAAGTGAGAGCCGGAGGCGCAGCTGCGGATTTCCACATTGACTTTATTTGAAACACAAGAAGGCACAAGGGCCAAAACTCAAACAAAGTCCAAACACAGACAAGACTGGTACAACCTAGGGGAAGTGTGAGGGGGGTGGACAGACACCCAACCCAGACAGAGGGGACACTTAAATCCCAACACCAATACAGACAAGAACCAGTCAAACTCAATCATCACTTATTACTACATCCCCGGCCGGCTGTGAACCCTTAGTGATGAGCTGGCCGGGGAACACACACACCCGTGTCAAAATAAAGCGGCCGCCGACCGGGACGTTACAGTACCCCACTTGACACATTGTGTTAATTTTTTAAGTGGCACACTAAAACTGCAGAAAAATGCCGTATTCCTTATAATGTACTTAATTTCACAACAAAAATCAACAAAACCTGGTTTGCTTGTTATGGGTCTACAAACGGTTATATTCGATTGTATGTAAATGTACTTTGAATGCAGTCACAAAAAATAACATTAAATTAGGAATAATTTTTGTTTAATTTCATATCTTAATTAAACATAACATTACATTTTTTGTGTTTTTCGTAGGATTATGGGCAGTATGAGCCAAACTAGCCTTTCTAACACTTCATATCATTCTGTGAATAAATAATTCAAATACAGTTCCTAAATGTTAATATAGGGAATTCTGATTGCTTTTCCAAGCACAATATTTCTATATTTTTTGAAATTCTTAAATGTATCAGTATTATTTAATGAAAAATGTAAAATAAAAACAGAATCTTAATTGTTAATCACATTAATAGTTGATATGAAGATCCATCCTTAAGATTTTAAATTAATATCAAATCCATATTTATTTTTATTACTCATTTTCTAGAAAGAAGTTGTGCATGGCAAGACAAAGACAACTTATGTGCTCCTGAGCGCCCCCTGGAGTGTGCTGTGCTTTTATGCTGAGGAGATCGGCCTTCGAGTTCCATTACAGGTGAATCTGCTCTACACATGTGCATACAGAAGCATCACAGAGGATCTTTTCACACAACACTAGGGCGGCACAATATGGCCAAACTATGCAAAAAACAGTATTGCAATTATGCTGTAACATATTGCGATTGTGATGACTTTCAATATATTAAAGGGCCCATGTATTCACTTTTCTGAAATTTTAAAGGCATGAAGCATGTAAAATTTTAAAATGGATATTTATTCACATTTTTGGTACACAAATCCACATAAATGTCATGGAAAAGCAAAACAGAAGGAAAATGTAGATCACGGGCCCTTTAAAAACATATCAGCTAATCAGTCCCTTTAATGGTTAAAGATTGGCCAAAATAATTGTTGTATTTTTGGATCAAATAAGTACCTTGATTAATCAAAACAACCACTAATGTACCTGTGATTGGATACAATGTCAGAAGCACTGCGGTTGGTTAGAGGCATATTGCCATATTGCAGCGATTTGCAGTATCAGTATTGCAGAGGGCGATATCGCAATAACGACTAATAAATAAATTGTGCAGCCCTACCCAACACACAAACTAAATATGAAAGTGTATTTAACATAGAATATGTTACAGTTCTAACTTTATTGCTTCTCCTCTGCACCACAGGTTGAAACGACTCAAGAATCCAACTGGTCAGAGAATGTTCTGATGAAGTTACACATTCCTAACATCCTCGCCCAGCAAGTTCCCAACCCTCCACCAGACTACTACACCTGCCAGTTTCGCAAAAACAAGCTGGAGAGGTGCAGAATGACCCTAGTACTAATCAACAGCCTGTTAAAAGACTAACTTAGAAGAAGCTGGTGATATTGTTTGGAGATGGTTCTCCTATTTAGAATTGTAATGTTGTAAACAGACAACAGATTAAGACTGCTGTTCCCACAGAGTAGTGTTGACACAGTGTATATTAGTCTCTACCTACTCCTTAAAGGCAAACATGACTAAACATGATTAAACTTTATTTTGAAGGCCCCCAATAGGGTATTCAAAAGATTCTTTAAATCATTAAAGTATCTACAGACTTTAACTATTAAAGTTTCTACAAACTAATTAGATCCACTCAAAGGATGGATCTTCATTAGCATTAGGTTTAGGTTTACGATTAAGATTCTAACTAAGTTTTGGATTAAGGTTAAGTTTAGGGTTAGGTTTATGGTTAGACTTTACTTCTGATTTTACTTCTGATTCAATTACAATTAATAGACATTTAGTTGAATGTTAGTTAAAGATAAGCCGAACATCTGCAAAGCATCTACAGTGGACCATTCAAACAAAATGCTACCAAAGTTCTCACATCTTTGTATCTGCTTGCAGGTTTCTTGGCCATGAAAATAAGGACACATTTTTCAAGACCACACAGAGACATCAAATTGTGAGTTTGGATGTTTGAGAGTGTTCTGGAGGCTTGATAATTGAGCTGATTTGACTGATTTGTGTTTCATTGCAAAAAAATTTACCAAGCCAGAAAATCTTGAAAAGAAATAACAGATCTTGGTTTTTTTTGTAAGAATAACTGACTATGTAAGATAAATAATCTAGTTTTTAGAATCTTTTTCTTGTTTTAAGAAAGCTTAACAAGTGAAATTCTTTCGCTCTTCTTTTCTAGTTTTGATTTTATTTTAATTATTTTTAACAGTTGTTTTTTTGCAGAGCAGAGAATAAGACCATACAGTGCTTTGACTCTACAGAACTGTATTTGTATGCCTGTGCCTTTGGTGGTGTGTTTGCTCTAGTTTCTGTCAGGTTGTGCCTGTTTGCACTCATTGGCATGAACTTTTCTCACCCAACACCACACCTTAAAGGAATATTCCCCAAAAATGCTAATAGTGTTGCAACTTTGGGAAAATAATGACTCAAGAAAAAGCACAAGCACCTTTCCAAAAAACAACTTGAGTTGAGGTCAAAAAAGTGACTTGCTTACTGCCTAATTTATTAAAGTTCACAGATATCCTTGGCAACATCAGATAAGGAGATAATATCTGTTAGATCCTTTTATGATATCATTTGCGAATAGTAATGTTAAAATCAGAATCAGAATCAGAAAACTTTATTGATGCCGGAGGACATTGCTTATGCTACTTTGGCACTGCTCAGGCCCAGAAAATAATAATCTAAAATATAGTATAAAGTTAAAATAAAACTCTCCAGAAAATAAATGCTATAGATTAAGAAATAAAATTACTGCTGTGGTTTACTAGTTATCACAAATAGCGGTTTGGAGTTGTTCTTTATACCGAGTCCATTATTGCATGTAATAGTGATATAAGTAGTGATATTGCACATAATAAACTTTTGCATATAATTGTAAAGATATAATAAAGATATTACATTTAATGATGAAGTGCAAATCTATTCAAAAATTCTTAAGTACATTTTACTACCTAACCTAGATACTACCCACTTCTGCTAATAAGATCATCCAAATTTGGTCCCCAATAGCTTTGATTCACGTTTATTGGATAATGTTTTCTGTCAGCAATCCTAAAAAACAGATCAGTGAACTCTTGCCGAAAACTCCTGCTATTCTCTCACAGCTGTATGAGATATTATCAAGGACGCAATATGGTGCATTGAAGAGGGGAGAGGTTGGAATAGCCAGGCTGGTCAGTGAAAACGTGTTCACTGCTGCTTATCCCTTACATGAGGTAAGAGTTTATTTTACATTCAGATAAAATAACAAATCTAAAACACCCATACACAGGTGTTTCATGCAGTTACAGAAACGGAAAGTATTGAGAGCATTCTGTTACTGCTGAAAGAGTGCCTAAAGGACTAGGGAATCCCAATATTTCATAGTGGTATTGCAAAGAGAAATGCATTGTGTTGTGTTTTCACAGAGACGTTTTTCATAAAAAGTAATTTAACCTGCCATTGTATATATACCTTTACATGTAACTATTTTTTACTATTGCTATAAGAATTAAATATGAAAAACAATATTAGTTGTCACATGGGGCAGACGTCCTTTCAGGCCCTAGGGCTGTGGAATTATCATTAGAATTAAATCTGTAACAGTATTGCTAATTAGCGGATGAGTTGAATCAGGTGTGTTTAATAAGGCGGAATGCTAATGTCTGCGGTGCTGTGTCCTGTGAGGACAAGAGTTGAACATATGTGCGATAGGTTGTTTTGCACTTTGTCATTATTCTTGATCAAATGTGTACCAAGCCTATAGATAAATACATAAAATTACTGCTAAAGTTGACAACACAAATAGGGGTTTGGAGATGTTCTCTATACCGTGTCTGTTATTGCACATAATGTGGGCTTGTGGGATTGTGATATTAGTCATTTCGCTTGTATAACTGAATTGAATCCATAAAGGTCTTGCTAATTACCTGATGAGTTGAATCAGCTGTGTTTAATAAGGCGGAATATTGACTGCTGTGGCCTGTGAGGATAGGAGTTGGACAAGCATGCTACAGTCTGTATTGCTATGATACCCGATCAAATGTGTACCAAGCCTTAGACCCTTTTTTCACTGTTCCTCTAAGGGTCCATATCAAATGCCCAGAGGTCCAGCTGATCCTGAATCTCTGAGCGTGAGGCAGATCCTATATCAGTACTGGGCACGTTGGGCCTGCTGGA
Source organism: Brycinus macrolepidotus (assembly GCA_037974445.1). Classification (NCBI taxonomy): domain Eukaryota; kingdom Metazoa; phylum Chordata; class Actinopteri; order Characiformes; family Alestidae; genus Brycinus; species Brycinus macrolepidotus. The sequence continues at coordinate 26,293,781 of JBBPCZ010000001.1, forward strand.
AGAAGTACCAGCCCCTGGACCACATCCGGGAATACTTCGGCGAGAAGGTGGCTCTCTACTTCGCCTGGCTTGGTATGGAAAATAAGACCCTTATTAGACCTTTATAAGAAAGAAATTGTGCAAACATAAACTGAATAAAAGGATGCGAGTATGGATGATGGAAGGAAATACTGTTATCTGCACAAATTGACAGAATACAAGCAAAATTCAGTCAAGACTTCTAGTGCTGTTTTGAGGTAGTCAGTTTACTTTTGTCATACAGTACCAGAAAGTCTATCTGAGATTACTGAACAATTTTATGCATGTGATTTAAGCATAGCTGGTCCCTTTTGGTTACTTGTTAGCCTTGTAGCTCTAGTGCTACAGAATAAATCTCTGGACACTCGTACGTTTAGTATAAAGGGAAAACTTTTGTAAATCTGATTTTTGGTCATGCCATTGCTTTAGGTTGAGCTGTGTGAGGCTTCAATAAAACACAGTGTAGGCACTGATATTTGTAAGGTGCGACCTTCAGGTCTGTAATCCTTATCTAAATGTAAACTTGTAAACTTGTTTGACAAGTTTTACCCCACCCATCTGTACCTCAGGCTTTTGTTCTCTATATCTTTAAACATCCTAAGACGTCTCTCTCTCTCTCTCTCTCTCTCTCCAGGGTTCTACACAGGGTGGTTACTTCCTGCTGCAGTCGTGGGTTTCCTTTTCTCTTTATTTGGAATCTGGCTTATGGTGACTGATGTCCCAGCGTGAGTGGGCCTTTATACCTTTGATATAGTCCAAAGCATAGGGCCCTTCTCCTATTTGTGACCCTTGACCTGTCTGACAAGTGTTGATATGCATCCCTTAGGGAGGAGGTTTGCAGTAACGGTGACAACATAGTCATGTGTCCACTCTGTGACATCTGCGGCTACTGGAACCTCTCCAGCATCTGTTACATTTATAAGGTGAGAGTAGTGGTCATCTAAATTAAGAGTGGCTGATATGGCAAAAATATATGGTACTGTGCAAACGTTTCGAGCCACCCCTCATTTCTTTGAATCACCTTGTTTGTGCAAAAATACTATTTTATGCCTGTCAAACTGTCTGATCTAGTGTTGTCACGGTACCAAAATTTCAGTATTCGGTACCAATACCAGTGAAAATCCACGGTTCTCGGTACCAATTT
>JBBPCZ010000001.1:26300168-26311064 GCA_037974445.1 Brycinus macrolepidotus
TTAAATTAGGTGTGTTGCTTACGGAACTTTATAAATCCACACAATGACTGGAGGCATCGAGCAGAAATCTGGAACCATATATATATATATATATATATACACACACAACACTCAACTAGCATTGCCATCTAGTGGGTTAGATATGAAATACTATTATAACTTTATCATGTTCACTACGTACACTGAACAGCCACAACAGTAAAACCACTTGCCTAATATTGTGTAGGTCCCCCTAGTGCCACCACAACAGCTCAGAACTTTCAAGTCATGGATTTTACATGACCTCTGAAGGTATGCTTTGGTATTTGGCACCAAGACATTCGCAGAAGATCCTTTAAGTTCTGTAAATTGTGAGGTGGGGCCTCCATGGATAGGACATCCCAGTTGAACTGAGATCTGAGGAAACTGGAGGCCAATTCAACACCTTAAACTCATTGTCATGTTCCTCAAACAATTCCTGAACATTGTCTACAGTTTGGCATGATACATTATTCTCCTGAAAGATGCCACTGTCATTAGGAAATACCATTGCCATGAAAGGGTTTATTTGGTCTGCAACAATGTTTAGGTATGTGGTACATTTCAAAGTAACATCAGCATGAACGCAAGGACAAAAGGTTTCCCAGCAGATCATTGCCCAGAGCATCACACTGCCTCCTCCGGTTTGTATTTCTCCCATAGTGCATCCTGGTGCCCCCCTCTTCTCCAGATAGGCCACACACATACCTGGCCATCCACATGATGTAAAAGAAAACATGATTAATCAGACCACATCACCTTCTTCCATTAGACGCTGCCTGGCATGGCGTGGGCTTCCCCGGGGGGCCTGCGGGACGCCCGTCTGGTGGGCGGGTGGCTTCCGGGCATGCAGGGCTCGGGTCATGCACTCAGTCTGCACCTGCGTGGCCGGCTCCTGGCGGGGGCGGGTACACTGTCGCCAATGGCCGTCAGGGGCTCCTATCCCGCAGACGCGGGGGCCCATGTCTGGGGCCCTCCCCCTCCGCCACTTGGGGCTGGCACATGGCCTCCCCGCGCCGTGCGGCCAGGGTCCCCCAGCCTCCGGTGGGACTGCTGGGTCCATGCGGCCTCCAGGGCTTCCTCTGCCTCTCTTGGGCACCGGGGCGGCGTGGTCGTGGCCCCTCATTCCATGACAAACTCGGACACTACAGGCGCGCTCACGTGTACACATAGGCATACACATAGGCGGTTAGACCCATACGTGCACGTGCATGCACACACACATGCACATGCTTTTACACATAATACACACACACACACACACGTGTACACATATGCATACACAGGTATTCAGGGGCACACATACACGCACATACACATGCACATGCACACACATCCACTCACACACGCGCTCATACACACACACAGCCACACACACGCACACACACACGCTCACGCACACATAAGCATAAATGCACACACACACACACACAAAACTACCCAAGACCACAGGCCTCTGCTGTACTATTATAGTGTTTCCGTTGGTTTGTATTCTGTTCTCTGTGTTTGTGTGGCTGGCTCTTGTTTTTCAGATGCAGCAGTCAGAGCGATGACACAGTAGCAGCAACTCTCATTTTGATCTCTTCTTTGTCTCTCCCTTTTTCTCTCTCTCTGTTGGCTCCTTTCTTTTTCTCTTTCTTTTCATTTATCTCCTTTCTTTCTCTGTCTTCTCTCCCCCTGTCTGATCTAGCTGAATTATGCGAAAAAATTAAATGAATAAATAAATAAAGACAAAATTTCAAGTAACAAGAGGGGCTTATACCGATCCTTTAAAGCTCCACTTGGCAAAACAAAGGTGTCTGGCACATCATGGCATCCAGCTTCACATCCTGCTTGCTAAACTGCCGGACGTGACGGGAAAAAAATAAAAGGTTATTGACAACTTTCCCAGTTTGGCCCTTGTTAAAGTCACTCTTGCCCATTTTTCGTACTTCCAACACGTCAACTTCAAGAACTGACTGTTCACTTCATACTAACTTGACTTCACCTAACATCTCTCACTCCTTGACAGGTCTAAGCAGATATCCAGATATTCAATGTTATTCACTTCGTCTGTCAGTGGTTTCAATGTTGTGGCTGTTGTGGTATATACAGATTAAAACCAGTGTAAATCACACATATCTCATCATTTCAAATTACACTTTGATTCCATTGTAATGAGTATATATTTCATTCATTGTAACATTTTCATTTCAGTATCCCATAGACACATTTTCATGTCTTGGTATCCCATAGACACACACACACACACACACACACAAACGCAAACACTCAAAGACTGAATCTACTGCATTTTATAAGAGGAACATAGAAAACTGACATCTGAACACTTTTTAAAGCTCCATAACATTTAAATATGTATCAGTTTATCAAGACTTGAATGACTCAGACAATGTTTATCAGAATCAGAATCAAAAAACTTTATTGAACCCACTACCTGTGCTTACGTTACGACTGCACAGATGCACAGAGACACAAAGACAAGAACAATATAAAATATAAAGTCTAAATAAACCCAATAAAAACTCTGCAGAAAATACTCTATTTGAAATACTCAATGCTATATGCACAAAATACTGTGGTATAAATTCTATAGATAAATAACTTACTGCCAAGTAATTTACATGTAACCCAAATAGTGGTTTGGAGTTGTTTTCTATATTGAGTCCATTATTGCAGGTTATAATAAGGCCTTTCAGAGGAAACCTGGACTTCAGCTCTCAGAATGATCATAAATTTAATAATCACTGATACTAAGGCACTTTAGTCTGTGTTTAAGTCTGAAATCAGAAGGAGGATAGAGAGAGGAAATGGGCTAAAATTGCCTAACTGACAAAACTTCCCATTCTAATTGTACTTGTTGCGAACCTCCTCCGCAAAAGCTCCTGCTGAGCTCTGCAGGGGACACAGAGAGAGAGAGGGAGAGAGAGACTAGTGGGAATAGTTAAAACTAAGTAAAGATAGAAAACAGCTGAACAGCTGGCGTGAGAGAGAACCGAGCGTGTTTATGTTGTGTGTTATGTTGGACTGAAACCTTCACACGAGGGACTTCAGAGGAGGAAGGAGAACTATAACAGCGAGCTCGGAGACTGTTCCTGTCTGTTAAGATCAACACAAACATCATGATGTTCTGCGCTGTTAACTGCCAGAGAGACCAACCCACAAAGAAGGCACAGCAACCCTCCTGTCCTGTTGCATCCTGTCACAGACATCCTTCATTCAGGGAAGTGCCGATACCATCGCTTAACCTCATTACAGTCACTGACTCACTGTTTCAACTTGACTGATTGACTTACTGCTCAAGGTTAGTGCTGCTTTCTGATTTTTGAAGGTATGTTTTATTGTATGATTAGTAAAAAAAAAAAAAAGATCTTTGTCCCGTGTCAGGAAAACATTTTGGGTCAGTATATGGTCTTTGTAGTTTATTTGGTTCTCATCGCATCATCTTTTGCAGGCAAAACACCCATGCAACACGCATTGTTTTTATTCCTAAAAACAAACCATTGCAGAACTATTTGAACAAATCAGTATGGTGCCTTTAAAAAAATGCAAAAAGTTGTTTTTAATCAGATATCACTAGTATTATTAATTATTAAAAATTAACAAAAATGAATGAATGATTTTTTTTTTTTTAAAAAGGACAGTTTTTAAAAAGGTGCCACAAAGGGTTCCTTGAGCGATGCCAAAGAAGAACCTTTTTGCTTCCCTAAAGAACCATGTTTTATAATGCAGTTCTGCATTTTTGAACACAGTATCTGTCATAATATTGTATTCAGTCAAACATCAACTGCACTAAATGTCTTGTCCTGTTGTTTTGTTGCTCGTATGTTTTTCCTACACTCTTTATCTTGTTCTCTTTTCACTCTGTGCATTTTGTCCTGTCTGCACTTTTGTAGTCTTGTGATGTTTCTGTTTCTGTTCTTGTGTTGCTCCATAGTCCTGGTGGAGTGTTGTTTGGTTTCACTGTGTCCTGAGCAATGGCTGAAATGACAATAAACCTACTTGACTTGTATGGATGTGAAGACCATAATGTAAAGGATCTTTATCAATTTAACAATTCTTTCTAGAACCTATACATTATGTGGAGGTCTTAAAAACTTTTAAAAGAAAAAACACTCACATCTCATTTGCATAAATGGTTCACCAAAGAGCTATTCACAAAAGGTTCTTTAGTTCTACTATGGCATCATGTAAAGAACCCTTTTTGGTGCTTTTATTTTTAGGTGTGCACCCAAAAAGAGATTGTGCTTATCTAACAGTAGATCTGTTGATTGTTACTCTGTGGATAGGTTTGGCTTAAAGCCACAGACACACATTTAAAAAAACCAAATAGGATGCTTAGTCATTTCAGACCTTTGATGCCTTTCCTGTCTTATGTTGTGCATCTCTCGCTTTAGTCTATTGAGTTAGCAGTCCTAGCAAGAAGCATAAATATTCTGCTTGTTCTGTGGTCAGTACTATGCACGTTTCCTCAAAAATGGCTCCAGGGCTTTGTGGCTTACCTGATGTGGTAGTGGTGATGTAAGGTGGACAGCCTGAATAATTAGTAATAATAATGTTTATTATTGCTTGTTGATTGCATAATTTAAAAAGGGCAATGTTGACCTGTTATATCTTAAGACTATTGGAAAAAACCAGGTAAAATAAGTGACTATGGGAGTTGACAATTGACAGGTCAACACTGCACTAATAATTCACTCAGTGATATTTCAGGTGTTAATGGCCTTACTGATTATTATGAATAAAAACTTTAATTTATTTATAAGCACATTATAAGGGCAGTCTTACTGTAACGTGGTATTTGGATCTGCCCTGAGCTGCACTATGCTTATTTAAACATAGTAATGCAAAACACATCAAAATATGCTTGGAGTTTCTAGGGTTAATGATGTTTGGCTAGATGGGGATTTCATTGGTTTAGAATGAGTTGAGTTTAACCGCAGCATAACCTTTTCTTTAGCTGTAGTGAGGAAGGTGTTTTAGTGGTTAGTGATGGGAAATTTGATTCTGTTTACCAAACCATTTCTTTTGTAGTTTCTGTTTCAAGGAACTGAAGTGCTTAAAAGATGAATGAGGCAATTTTATGTGAATGAGGAACTCTTTAAAGAGGAATTAAAGAATGAGTGACCGGAGTATTGTCCTCCACTAGCGACTAAAGTGTCTGGATACTGGCATGTTGTCATGATACCACTAAGCTAAGCTAAGCTACTACAGAATGAAGATGTTCTAAGACACTGAAGGTGTACTGAAGTTCCATATGAAGCAGCATGCATGATTTGTATGTGTTGTAAAAACTTTTGAGGGCTTTCAAGAACTTCTCATTATTAAAGCAAGCCTTTATACTATTGTTTGGTGATACTTTGGACAGGAAATGAGGGAGCAGTTTGGTTGCAAGCAAAATGGGACAAGATGCAACACTTGTACCAACATTATGGTTGAGGGGAGTTTGCAGACTTGTTCTCACATACTGCAGACATCTGCTTCAAAAAACACTGTAAAAGGTGTAAATAATTTAGTATAAGTTTTACTTCATTAATGGATGGATACCTTGCATCAAACCACATTTTAAAGCACATTATTTACCAAAATGGATCTTTTTCAGACCAGCTAATTGGAATTAGAACTGTGTGAGCTATCAGTAAATGAACTGCCCCAATAATGTGATTATTAGTTTCCAAAACAAGAAATACGTGGGTGACCAGAGTACGATCCATGTTGAATTTTCTATTAGGGGCACTGTACGTCCCACTGCCCATTGTTTTTTGTCAGGATATCCCTAGTAGCCAATTAAGATATTTTTTAATTCCCTATTAAATCTGGCTAAGGTTTGATGTGAAAAAAAAAACTGGTAGCCAGTTTGCCTTTCAGAAGTTCAGAAATTTATAGCTGAAGTCCACAGCTATTCTCTCTAAAAACTGACTGCATTGACAAATCTGAAATTTTTTTTGCTACTTTAACCCCTGGCTTTTTTGAACAATATGTTTTGTATGACAGCTGTAACCCCATGTAATACCTTTCCCAAGAACTTCAAAGAATTTTGTTTCTTTACTGCCTTCCCTGTAGTGTCTTGATGACAATTTTACCCGTTACATTTTCTTTTTATATGGATAGACATTTGTAAGACAAATAATAGCAGCAAAACTGCAAGGTGGTTGCTTTACTGGAGTTAATTTTAAACATATAACCATAAGCTGTACCCAGCAGTTTTTTTTCAGTGCTGTCATTCATCAGAACCTAGATTACTGGATGTGCACAGTTTTGCTTCCACTGAACTGTTTCTCTTGAGAGTTCAAAGGAAGTTAACATGATTACGTGCAATATCTTAATACTAAACATGGTGAAGATAATAGTCCCAATTCAATAATGTTTAAATTTTCATATACTGCAGTAACAGATGGCCACAATACTGAATGGGAGAGCTAAAAGCAATAACACATTTGAGAGCCCCCTTCTAGCCATAGTAAAGAAGCAAAGAAATGAGCTGTCTAGCTAGCTACTGCTCACAATAAAATGTTCAAAATCACAGAATATTTCACAGCAGATCTGCACTTTTTATCGACTTCCACATGAACAGAACATAATAAGAATTAAGTAATCTGAAGGATGAACAACGTAAACAAAATATATTACCTGAATTATCTGAATACCTGAATTACAAGAAATTATAGGCCTTAAAGATCCATGTTACAACCTCCAAATGTCCACAGCTGCCATATTACTATTGTCAGCTAACTTACTCTTACTTTTGTAACTTACTATTATTATATTACTACTGTTTCACTAACTTAATACAGCAAATCCCATTAGGGCACTAGCAATCAGAATAACTGCATTTTTGGATTAAACATTGGGCTGCAAATGAGGGAGCAGTTTTGTTGCAAGCAGTGTGGGACAAGTTGCAAAGCCTTTCAGAGAAAACCTGTACCAACATTATGGTTTGAGGGGGAGTTTGCAGACTTGTTCTCACTTACTGCAGACCTCTGCTTCAAAATACACCCAAAGGTGTATTTAGTATTTAGAACAATTTAGTATAAGTTTTGTTTCATTCATGCCTGGAAAATGTTTATTATCTCACATCAAACCACACTTTAAAGCACATTATTTACCATTTACTAGCGCATTTATACAAGCTATACCTGATGTACAGTATGACAGTAACAGTCAATTGAATTTTATTGTGTTTTAAACTGTACTTTTGCAGTGGTAAGGAAACAACTTGCATAATTTACCACTGATCAGGTTAGGCATTGTTGCTGCAAAGAAAAATCGTATATTATACATACTCCAGTTTATTAGATACTTTCTTACATAGTACCTTCACTTACTGGCCATTTTATTAGAAACATCTCCCATTTAAATGTATTTTGGATATATACATATATACCTATCAAACTGGCATCTCAGTGCATACTGGGTAATTTCATGCCTCTTATACTGCAGTATTGTATTGTCATACATTTTATCCATACACTGCCATTTCTTCACATTAATGCATTTGAATGGTGTCTTTCAGGTATGAACTACAGCAACACTGCCCACACTCCCAGCTGCGGAAGCCAGCCTGCTGGCAACAGGACAGACTTCAGCAGTGTGTTCACTCAGCAGGTCCTCCCTGTGCTCTATGCTCTGATCTGCGCAGGTGGGCTGGTTTTGAATGGCTTGGCCGCGTGGATCTTCCTCCGGGTACCCAGCACGTCTGGTCTGGTGGTCTACCTAAAGAACATGATGGTGGCTGATTTCTTGATGCTCATGTCCTTCCCATGGCGCGTGGCCAGTGACCTGGGCTTGGGTGACTGGCGGATGAAGCTGGTCGTGTGCCGCTACACGGCCGTGCTTTTCTACCTCAGCATGTACACAGGCATAGCGTTCATGAGCCTCATTAGTCTGGAGCGCTACGTCAAAATCGTCAGGACTTCCTCATCTTCTTCATCCCACCTTTGCCCCTCTCTTGCCTCCTCCCTTTTGCAGCGTGTGCCAATGGCCAGAGCATTGGCCCTCCTGGTTTGGGTCTTGCTGCTGATCTGCATGCTGCCCAACACGTTGTTGACCAATCGCCCTGTGGCTGAGGGCTGCTCGTGCATGGAGCTAAAGAGCATGCTTGGCCGCCGCTGGCACGAAGTCTCGGCCCACCTCATTGTGGCCATCTTCTGGCTTACCCTCATTCTCATGGCCTTCTGCTATACCTCCATTGCCCGCCACGTGTACCGCTCCTACCGGAGAGTACACCGGGATGCCAGTTATGCAGGCCGCAAGTCCAACCGCAGCATCCTCAGTCTGCTAGCTGTGTTTTTTATCTGTTTCGTTCCCTACCACGTGTGTCGTGTGCCCTATACGCTGAGTCAGCGGCCAGGCGCCACTTTTAGCACACGCACACGCTTCCACCTCTTCCAAGCCAAGGAGGCCACGCTTTTCCTGTCAGCCCTCAATGTGTGTCTGGACCCCATCATCTACTTTCTCATGTGCAAGACGTTCCGAGAGTCACTGCTGCGTAAGCTGTCTACTGCAGAAGGCGAGAACAGGAGGCCCTCTGTGACCAATGGACTCAGTGTCAGTAATTTGTAGAAGATAACTGGACTATCTTACAGATGCATTTGAGTGCTGCAAGGTTGGACAAGCTCAACACAGTGTTGGCAAAAAAAGCTATTCAAAATATCCCAAAAGCAAGCGAGTATATTAGGTTGTGTCGCAAAGCATAGAGTACGTCTACACTGGAAATGTCAAGTCAAGTCACAGTTGTTCATTGTAAGTACATTAGCTACTAGCTATACAGAAGTAAATGCTTCTAACGGAAGTGATTAAGCTGTCCAGCTTTCGACTGAGACAGTAATTAAATGCTTTTAACAGGCAGTGAATTATTCTCACATTTAACAGTGTAATTAGTAGCATAAATAACAAAATGCTGTCCAGTTTTGGTTTGGGTCAGTAATTGAATGTGTATAAAAGGATAGGATTTAACCCGACATTTAACATCGTAAGCAGTAGTGTAAATAATATTGTTTTGTTTTGTTTTGTTCTTTTGTATATAATTTGAACCAACTGACCAACAGAAATGTTTCAAAATTACTTGGAAAAATATTTTTATATTAACTTCCATACGTTGTGATACTGACTTCTTGCCACTGTGAAGTTACCATTTTGGAGATACAAGGTTCTGTTCTGACAGCACTGATGTAATTAAAATAACATCTTATTACTGGTCTGTTGTATCTGCTAGTTAACAGTAAAGTCCACTTAATTAGCAATTAATAACAAAAAAAAAAACAAAAAACTAGTGGTACATGCTTACCTGAAACACCCATCACTCTAGCAGTTTCCCTCCAAATGGTCTATTTGGCTCTGTAGGAGAGTTGCAGTTCCTTCTTTTCTCCACCACCTGGATCTTTCTTTCTTCTTCTTTTTTTATTTAAGGTATAACCTTAGCATAATGCTGTCAAAAATAGACATGAGCAGATCAGTACTGAAGTACTGAAACTTCCGATCCTGTAGTTTCTTTTTGAGAACTGATTCTCTTGTGAAAATATCCATTCCTAGTGTTTTATTTCAGCAGTAAATAGCTTTTTCACAAAAACTGTTGTATTACATTTTGTTACATTAAATTTTTGTTCTTTAAAGCTTTCCTAACGAGACAGCACATTTGTGGGAGGAGAAAAGATCAAGTTCTACTTTCCAGGGCTGACTAGAGGAGCGTGGGTTCTACTTATGAGTCTCTTGGTGCTCTGTAGATTAATTCAGCCTGAGTTAGACTTTTTATTGCACGGTTCCAACACTTACCCCAGTGTCATGCACACGCCACAGGCAATAGGTAAAAGGTGAAGCAAATCTTAACATACCAGAGAAAGCAGGTGCAAACCATTACAATTGTATATCAATTGTTTATCAAACAATTGACAAATTAACTTTTGATTGAACTGCGCTTAACACATTCACATTGCTGCCTACTATGAACCAACTAGTAGGTGCCTTTTCTATAAAATTCTAATATATTTTAAAGAATTTTTAAATTAAGTTATTTCCACCTAAAAGAATTATTCTGTACCCTTTATTATTGTGTAGTGCAAGGCAGCTTTACTGTGTATTTTCCCAACAAAAGGGCAGCTACTCATACACACACTTAGTTGCCTTGCACATTTCATGTGCATCCAAAAGGGCTAAAGGAGGGATTTAGGAGAAGATAAGATAGAAGGTCAGCCATTTGCATACAAGAAGTGGAAAGTCAAAGGAATTTCCAAAACTGGGGAATTAGACCTAGATTTTTTAAATCCACGGTGTTTCTGTCTGTTCTTCCAATGTAAGAAGACGACTCAGCACTGTAGGATGCATTACTGTCACTGAGAAAGGGAATGAGAAATTTGCCCTAGAACACTGAAACTGGACATCTAAGATGTGGACTTAGGTTCCGTGTACTGAGGAGCATAAATCTGTAATTGTACTGATGGGCAGAGATTTGGAGGTGTTCACAAAAGTGAAACTGATAAATAAAACTAAATCCCTCAAACTGAATGGAAGACATAAAAACAACTGAACTTAACTGAATACTAAAAAATGTGAACAAAATATTTTCTTGTTGAGGCATGCGTTTAATTTTCTGTTAAATTTGTTTTCTGTTTTTTTCTGATGCCGAAACTCTTGTTGTTTCTGACTTTTGCACAGTAAAAATTTATCTCACAGACACATACAGTATCAATCAGATACAAACATTTTTAAGTCAAGTCAAGTAGGTTTTATTGTCATTTTGACCATACACACACAGTATACAGTGAAATGAGATATCGTGCTTCCAGGACCATGGTGCAACACAGAGCAGAGCAGAACAGAACAGAGCAACATCACAAGTGCAGACAGGACACAAGTATTCAAGAGACACAAGTGCAACAATAC
>JBBPCZ010000001.1:26319599-26330601 GCA_037974445.1 Brycinus macrolepidotus
TAAGTTTAGGTAAACTCTGTTCTAGTGTATCAAACTGGTAGCCCTTCGTATGGCTCAGTACCCATGAAGTAGCTCTCGGTTTCAAAAAGGTTGGTGACTCCTGCTATAGCTCATCTTTTTCTGCAGAATTCATGTTAGTCACCTTGTACCTCCATATAGGCCTTCAGTGGGCAAATTCTAACCACAGAGCCACTACTGGTTGGATTTTTTTGGGGTTGATTCTTTCGGTTTATTCTTAGCCTAGCAGTGAGCCTGTCATGTAAAAACCCTAGTAGCACTGCTATGCTGGATACTCTTGTACTGGTAATTTTTAGAGTATTTCTGGAGAGCTTTATTTTGAATTTATTTTGACTTATGCTATACTTTATATTGTTCTTGTCTTTGTCTCTATCTGTGCAATTGTAGCATAAGCAGTTTCCTCCGGGATCAGCAAAGTTTTCTGTTTCTGATTGATTAACAACCCCTTTCATAACGGCGCCATGTGCTGAGAATGGCCTACCACCCAAACAAGATCTGACCAGTGGTGGTCCTATGGTGGTCCCTTTCTGTTGATAAATGGTTGATGGTGGTTCACAGACTGTGGAGGCCACAGTCAGTAACTGTAAACCTACAAGGTGCACCCATGTTTCCAATTAAATGGCCAATAATTGTAGATACAAGGTCCCTTATAAACTGGCAACTAGTCAAAACAATTATTGTGTTTCTTTCTTTAGATATCTGAAGATCGTCCGTCCATTGGAGACTCACATCCTGCAGACAACTCGTGCTGCACGTTACATCTCCATAGTGACATGGGCTTCCTTGTCCGTAATAGCTTCCACTTACCTTTTCGTCTTCCTCTTGACATCTTGGACTATTAAGCCAAATCCAAATGCCGTGGGCTGTGAGGCCTTACACAGCCCTAAGCTCAACACATTCTACAAGGTCATTCATAGTATTTCTGCAGTCATCTTCCTCTTTGTTCTCGTGTCTCTGGTCCTGCTGTATTGGGGAACCGTCCGAAGGCTCAGACAAACTCGACAAGTCTCAGCCAAGCCCTGTGACCATAAACTCAGGAAGTCTAAGCGCAACATGTTAGTGCTAGTGGTGGTTTTCTGTGTGTGTTTTGTGCCTTATCACTTAGTGAGGCTGCCTTATGCTTTCCTGAAGCCCCTGCTGGGGCACTGCACCACAGCTCAGGCCTTCTACACTGTGAAGGAACTTACAGTTCTGCTCTCAGTACTCAATGCTTGCTTGGACCCACTGATTTATTTTATCTTCTGCAAGGCCTTCAGGGCCCAGCTGGGACTCAGAAACCAACAAACCACATCTAGCTGGAAGCTAAGTGAATTTGCAGGAGATTTGAGAAGACAAAGTGACTCAGACGCAAGGTCCTCTACACTGAGACGTCAATGTGTTATTTAACTTAATAACTGACCAGTGGTATTCAGGAACATCCCTTTTACCAAAATAACATGCCATTTCAGAAATAAACGTCCGCAACGAAGCCACATTTTTATGATTCCTTTTCATTATAATATTATTTCAGTTGTAAATGTACAGAATGTTACAAATGCATTCATTGCTAAACCTATGCTACGCAATGCACTTTATAAATGAATATACTGAGAATGTCCTCTGTCAACCTCCTTTGCAAAATTCTCTACTTTTCATGATTTTTTTTTGTTAAGAACTTTTTCACTCAATGCAATGTTAATAAATATCCCCTTTACTGACAGTGGCTTCATTGCGAGGAATTTGAATAATTTTTTGTGTATTTGGTAACATTCAAAGTTTGAAAGGAAACAAGCTATTGGCTGAGGTGTTTTCCCCAGACTGCTCTGTGATAACTTCCTCAATTTCTGTTTCATGACAACAGCTTCCTCCCCTGATCAACCACAGCCTGAGGCTCTTCTAAAACAGAGCAGCCTTTATTCTCACTGATATAAAGGTTCAAAACAGAGGGGAAAAAATATCTGCTTTCTTACAAAGCTAGAAATGGGCACATGAGTTTTTGCATACGTAGTTTTTAAAAGATTACAGGTGGTTTGTGACTTTCCTGCTCATAGACAGTCTGGAAAGTTTAGTTTTCCGCAACGTCACTGCAACGCACTGGGGAAGAAGTGACTGACGCCTTCTTTCGCTTCGTAGAATGTCATTAGAGTCTGGCTAGGAGAGGAGAAACCAGGTTTTCTCACCCTGTAGTGTTACCGGAGGGATTATGCCCATTGCGGCACCTCCATCTAGGTTAGTTTAACGGGCCAGAAAGAGCTTCATTTGAAACAGCAGCCTTTGTGGAGATGATGTGCGGATAAGCTCCGGCGAACAGCTGAAGATGCGGTGAGTGTCTTTCTGAGCGTGCTGTCTGAGAAACACGTGTGTTCCTTCCTGCTTGAGGGTTTATAGACTTCATTTTTTTTAGCTCGATGGTTGATTTGAAACTTTAAGGTTTAGTTTCTGAGTTTGGATTTTACAAACGAAACACGGTATCCGTGGGTACAATCCATGATGTGATGATGTTCAAGGTCAGATTCGTGAGAGATTTGGGAAGTAAAAGTGGCTCAAGGGAACAGAATCCTGAACTCCATCTTCATACGGATTGTGTGCTTATTCGTCCGAAGATAAAGACAAATTTCTGTTCTTTTCTAAAATTTAAAAAAAGGATGTCAGACAATCAATGCTCTGTCTGTGTAAAGGTAGTTTTTGAGATTTTTATAGTTGGAATTTTATGAAGTGTCTATGAAACTTTTTTTTTTTTTACCTTCCTCTCACATCCTTATGGAACTAAAAGTTGGCACCACTTTGGGCAACCACATATTAGCCAATAAATATTTTCAGAACAGTATTTCCCTAATATAAAGTAGATCTGTCACAATCTGCTTTGTACTATGTGGTTGCCCAAAGTTGGCACCACTTTGGGCAACCACATATCAGCCAATAAATATTTTTAGAACAATATTTCCCTAATATAAAGTAGATCTGTCCTTGTCCTTGAAAAGAACTTTAGACTTATCTGATTGATTTCCTGCCTCAGTATTTTACAGTACATAGGGAAATCCCAATGTCATTTTACATATATGTGACATGAAAAATAGCATAGGCACAAATATGTGCATTTATAATTGTTACCTGTACCATTAAAAAGTATATTAGTAATGACAGTCAAATAACCTGTGTACTATGAGAATGTCTGATGTGTTCATGCTATTAGACTGTTTTCCTTTTCATTTTCAAGAACTTCTCTCTCACTGGATTCTTAAAAATATCTCCTTAACAGTGGCTTCATTACAAGAAATATAAATAATCAATCTAACTGCACACAAAGCTGTGAGAGTGCTTAATTCACTTTAGAATGTATCTACACTAACAAGTCGCTTCATCAGGTTCGTATTTATTCAGTTCAATTCAGTTTTATTTATATAGCGCTTTTTACAACCAATGTTGTCACAAAGCAGCTTTTGTAGTTTAGTATCTACACTTACTGAACATTTTTTCAGCTCCACTGACCATATACATTACATTACAATACATTCATTGGGTAAACTCTTTTATGGAAAAGTGATCTACAATTTGAGGAAACACTCAAAAAGTTTCAGGACAGTGTGAGAACCAGAGGAGAGTTCTAAGTGCTATATTTTTAAGTAGGGAGTAGTGCAAGAAGATGTAAGCTAAATCAGGACAGCAGAGTAAGTGTAAGCAGTTCATTCCACCAGTAGGGAACCATGAATGAGATATAGGTGCACTTTGTAGTTTACAGTCACAGACTGTAGTCCATCTGTTTCTCTGCATACCTTTTCTTCATTCTGCTCATCAACAGCCACAGGACCACCAGTGAGAAGGTATTGTTTGGATGGTAGCTCATTCTGAGCACAATAGTGACACTGATATAGTAGTGGCATGCTAGTGTGTGATATATGTGCACGTGTGTGGCTGAACAGAGTAGATCTGGATGTTTTTAGAAGGACTATTCTCAGCCCAGAAATGACACTGAAGTATTTATAAACTCCAGCAGCACTAGTGTATGAACCACACACAAACACATACACATGCTTCTGTTATGTCAGTGTCATTTCTGGAACGCATTAAAAAGCAAACGTAACAGAGTCAAAAGTACTTTGTAACAGAGTACCTTGATAATGAAACGAGGCTGATGAGAAATAAGGATTTCACTAGAAGTCTAAATCGAGCATGCTGTTTACATCACTAAAAACAGATACTTGTCTCTTCCCCATTGCCACAGAAACAATTCTGGCTTTTCAATAAACTTGAAAAACCTCTAGATTGCATAAAGATTGGAAAATTCATATGGCATGCATGGTATCTGATGTTATATTAGGTTAGTACAAATACACAATAGTACTTCTGCTTACAAATATGCAATGAGTTCAACTAAATGCTTTTTTTAAAAAAAAAAAAAGATATTAAAACCATTGCATATTTGCAAGCACATCATATTGAGCTAGTACAACCATGCAGTACTACTTTTGCTTACAAATATGCAGTGAGTTTAACTGAACGCTTTCCTTTTAAGTATATTAAAACCATTGTTTTGTGCTCCAGCATATTTGATTTTGAAACCCAAAATATCTGCATTAATTCATTGCGGTTTACTCCGACTACTAGGTGAACCAGATAGGAATCATAAGTGTTCTGTACAAAATCCCCTAATTCTGCATCATTATTTCATGCACAAGGGAGCTTCTGAGTTGGTTCTAGGTGGGGTATTTGTTCCTGGGGTCTGTTGTCATCTCTCAACTTGAGGAACAAAGAAGTATCGATGCTAAGACCACAAACCATCACAGGGCTTCAAAGTAATTTAATAAATCAAACAAGGTTCATTAGCAATAAGAAGCAATAACAGCCCTTTGGGGATAACACTGGCGACCCACATATCACTTAGTTGTGGCATTAGCATGTAGAGTTTTCAGTGGAACTACAATCTCTATTCTAAACAGCTGGTGGCCTGAAGTGGAACCCAAATTATGCTACTTTGCCCATTACGTCTGGTCCCCTGAAATATGTAAAATGAAATGTATTAAACAGCTTTCATTCTTATACAGTTCACACTTACACTAATGCAAATGCTATCACTTTGAAGGCCCATTTTCTAATTTTTTCTTGTGTTTTACTTATTGCCACTTGTAATATTTGTGTGGTTGTATACACCAAAAGCTATCATAAGTCATTTACATGAGATCATTTTCAACCTCTTTATCACTTAGAATTAAATGAGCTGTTTTGGTAATGTAAGAATGATATATGTAAATGATCTCTGTTCTGACTGGCTTCCCTGTACTGTATTGTATGAATAGACACACGTATAAATGCTTTGGTTTTCATGACCTCTAAATGAATTCAAAATTAGCTGTTTTGCAGCTTAATTTCCATATTTGGACTGGGAGGAGTCTGAGGACATGGTACATGTTTAAAAATATGGTGGCACAAATAATAGTTCTGTGAAGAACCATTTTTGTAAATGAGATGTATTAGCCTAAATAAACTTCTAAAAGATATTAAAAACAACTTTACCTACTGTAAAGTTTTTTTCCCCAATTTAAGGGTTCACCCAGGTGTCTGTACATTATATGGAGGTTCTTTAAACTGTAAAAGTTTTTTTTTCATCCTCATATCTTATTTTAAAAAATGATTCTTTAAAGTACTATACATTAAAAGGTTCTTTTCTTTGCTTATTCTGTCGACTCACACTTAGAATCCTTTCTGGCAACATAATTTTTTAAATTATACATTCAAAAAAAGTGAGTAAAATCTAGTTTTTGCTAGATCACAGAGATCTGGCGGGTCCCTTTAGGCAAGGGTGACCCATGAGAAAGGGTAGCAAGGAGGGTGAACTAGCCCCAAAACCTTCCACCAACTGCCCCACCAAGTGCCTCCATTGGCGACTGCCTATATGTTTCCTAGAGTAGCAAGATGTCATGCTCTGACTCTGGATGTCTATACATATATAACATTACTTAATTTTTTCATATTTTTGTCTTTGCAGGGGTGTCTTTTTAATTTATCAACGGATCAGTGACACTTTCTGTCTGAGTGAGCAAAAAAGAAAAACACACTGCCCACTTTCTTTCTGAGGTCTGTATTTATTCCCCTCTGAAGTCTGACATATTCAAAGTCGGGAAAATACTACAGTTGATTTGAATCTTTGCAAAGATGGAAAACAACCAGTCTGCAACAACCCTCATTAAAACGGTGGAGATGTGTGTGGTCAATGACAAAATGATGCCCTTTGCTTCGCTCTACGTCCTCATCTTCCTAATAGGCTTGGCTGGAAGCCTGGTGGCACTCTGGGTCTTCATATATAGTAAGAACTCTAAGAAGTGCATGAACGTCTACCTGATCAACCTTCTAACCTCTGACTTTCTGCTCACACTGGCTCTGCCAGTGAAGATCGCCAAAGATCTGGGGGTGCAGTCTCAGAGATTGACAATTTTCCTTTGTCAAGTGGCTTCACCACTCATCTACATCAACATGTATGCCTCCATCACTTTCCTAGCCTTCGTCAGCGTCCACCGCTACCTTCAGATCACAAACAGCTCCAAGCTTTTCCGTCTGCAGGAGGTTGGCTTTGCTGCAATGATGTCATTTGTAGTTTGGCTGTTGGTGCTCTTCATTAACGTCCCAAACATGGCCATCCCGATCAAGGACAACATTCCGGACAGTCCTTCGTTAACCTGCGCTGACTTAAAGCAAGAGATTGGCAAGCACTGGCACACGCTGTCTGTCTTTCTGGGTATGGCGATCTTCCTGAATGCCTCAGCAGCCGTGCTGCTCTCCAACGGTTTTGTGCTCAAGCAGTTTTGGGGCAAACGTGGAGGAGACCCCAAGGAACAAGCCATTGCTCACCATGCCACAGTTAACATTGCTATGGTAACGGTGGCGTATGTGGTGTGCTTTGTGCCATACCATGCGGTGCGGATGCCTTACACTTTCACACAAAATCAAGTAATCACTGACTGCAGTGTGAAGAAACACCTCTTCCTAGCCAAAGAGTCCACTTTGCTCCTAGCCATCCTGAACCTGTGCTTCGACCCAGTGCTCTACTTCTTTTTCTGCCGCTCCTTCAGAAACCAGATCACCCAGGTTTTCTCAAAAAGGCCTGCATCAGACAGAACTGCCACATCCGACCTAGAACAAGAACTGCATTTGCAGCCAGTGTCATAAAGGGGCATCAGAGAGAAGAACTGGAACAGGAAGCGCCACATACCAAGTCTTATATTTTATTTGTTACTGTGCAAAATGCTGTTGTATAAACCTTAAACCCTTTTCAAGAAGTGCACATGGAACAGACGATGTAAGATACGGAGGAAGTTTATGAGTATATGTTTAAAAGACTGGAAAAACTGTAAACAAACTCAAACAAAATCCCAAAAGCTTATTATAAGTGGTGACCAAAATGCATGAGGGCTCTATCATAAATGTAAACAAGAATCAGCATCATAAGCTTAAAGGGCCCATATCAAGGAAAACTGAGTTTGATTTTAATATTGTTGGTTTCGTGCACTGATCACTTTTCAAACAACACAGTCCAAAGGTAGTCGGAGCGTTAAAGCTTGAACTGCCTTTTGAATAAACCACAAAACAAAGCTGGCAATCAGGACAGAAGTTATTTACATATATCAGCTTAAAAAGCAAATTAACAGCCTGTTTAACTCAAAGAAAGGTTAAACTTATATGCGCTTCAATAAAATTCAGGGAAATTATCCCTTTAACCATGTTGATTTATGTACAGTTTGTAGCTAGTAGCCTTTTCACCTAAAATGGAAATATATGTATCATTGAAACTAAACTGTAGCTAGTGAAAGGAAAATCTTGTTTTATTCTATCATGTCCAGCCCAACACATTTTATATGTAGGGGTACTCATCTCTGAAGTTAATAAATGAGAAATTATTAGAAATAATTTGGGCTAACATTAAAGCGCAGTGTTCATAGCACTTTTGTGGTACTGCATCCTGTATAATATATGACTTCTAATCTACAATAAATTAATTGTTCGTATTTTGTATTTCTACATAAACATGTTGGAAAAAATACAGAAAAACTGCACATAAGTAAAAGTGTCAAAACATACTATTTAAATTATTACTAAATAAATTATTTGCTTTCTTTGATTTCTTTCTTTTTACCATTTCTTACTTATTTCCAGTAAAATGCATCACAAAGGGAAATGTGGGCAGCCTAAAAACACACAGCAACCCAATCAAAGGCTTGTCTGTGAGTCATCCTCATTCATGCCTCAGATAGGATGGTATGTTTTAACACCCACTAGTTATTTCTCATCACTCTGTGTCTAGACATATTCAACTGGTCAAAAAAATCCAGAGGGTTATTTTAGCTGCTCCATGGGCTTTCCCATCTTTCTCATTTTATAACCTGAATTGAGTTTTGGTTTCATTTAAATGAAGGGATGTCCAAAGTGCATTTGGAGCTCAAAGTAGGTTCAGTCATTGCTGATAGTAATGCAGCCTTAAAAAATCAGCACACAATAAGAACCACATTCATGTTGGGCCATGAAATGTCACTAAAATAGTATTTCACTATCATGTCTAAGAGCTTGCAAGGGTATGGGAATATAATTAGAAAGAATTAAGCTTTTCTTGTATGCCTCTGAATAAAAGTGTGTTAATCTAGTTAGGTATTTGATTTGAGTCTAAGAAAAACAATCTGGGCATTGAAACTGAAAGAATGTGTTTTTTATTTCATGCCAGCTTTATGGCTCTTTTCAATATATGAACAATTTTTTATATTTCCCATTATCCAGTCATGCAAATCATGATTGGAGTTGGGAAACACAGACCTACAGCACTGTGCAAAAGTCTTAGACACCTATGCAAGCTGTTTATAAGCCTTTTTCTCAGTGTGTGATAAAGTGTCTTTCTGCTTAGTTAACATTAGAAAAATGCAAACAAACAAGACAGCAGTAAAAAGATTTGTTTTGTTAGTAAAAAAAGTAGTTATTATAAAAGTAGATATTTTGTGAGATGGTGAGAACATAGGTTCAGTTCCAGATTTCTCCTCAATGCCTCCAGCCGTTGTTTGGATTTGTGAAATTCCATCAGCAGCTCCTGATTTAATTTAATGAAGGACTGATTGAGTCAAATACCTGATCTGATGGAAACTACAAGTAATACTGGGCTTCCACTGATATACTGCACATAAAATCACTATTTACTGTATAATGTAATTTGTATGTATTCTTTGTATGTATTCATTTTATTTAGTATATTTAGTAATATGTGAAAAAACACTCACTGCTCATCTAAACATTATTTACTCAGGTGCCTAAAACCTTTGCATCCAAATAATATATGACTAATATTATGAATCAGCTGAAATGAAATGGAAGGCAAAGTCCTATGACACAACTGACGTATAGAAATAACGAATGCTAAGGTCTTCCAGACTTGGATATGGATGGAATGGATGGGCTGAAGCCTAATTCACTCACTGCATAAATTTGACATTTATGATTCTAATAGACCACTGAGTTGAGTTATGGAGCCCCTGCTGGTGCTATCGCATAGTTAATCGGGTTTATAAGGTCACAGGGGATGTCTCCACCTCGCACATGTGCTGGTTGTGCCTTGTGGGCATGGCTTTAAAAGATGCATTCCTGCAGCAAATTACTGAATGATGCATAACATGGTTTAAATTTTCAGTGGATGTGGGGGTGAAGCTTGTGTTCATTTCATGACGTTATGACTATTATTTTATCAGAATCAGAATCAATCAGAATCAGAAAACTTTATTAATCATGGGGGAAATTGTTTATGTTACAACTGCACCAACACACAGAGACAAGAACAAAATAAAATATAAAGTCTAAATAAATCCAGTGAAAACTCTGCAGAAATACTCTGCATGAAATACAGTATGCTACGTACACAAAATGCTGGAATATTAATGCTAGAGATTAAAAACTTCCTGTTAACTGATTTACTAGTAACACAAATAGTTGTTCGCTATACAGAGTATGTTATTGCACGTAATAGGGATCAGTAGAAGATCAGTAATATTGACAGAAGTAGTGATATTTCACATGGTAAGACTATTACACATAATAATAATATATTGAACATAATTATAATGATTAAGCACCCAGTAAGGAATTGCACAGGATGTTGCACACGATAAAACTATTGCAAACAATAAGATATTATGTGCAACAATATTCATAAATCATAAAATAGGCAATGTCCTAAAACCTAGAAAATGGCTTCCTCATGTACAGATTAAAACAGAGCCACATTAACATTAGTGCTTTATCCCTGCCTGATTTTCCTGCTCAGGAACAGCAGGAAAGAGCTTATTTCAGCATACCTGATCCCATGGAGCATCAAGTTCATTGTCCAATTACCTGCTAGCATAATGCTAATTTTCATTAGTGCTCCAATGCAAATGGGCAGTGTTGTTAGCACCAAACCAGAAGGTTTTACTGTCTGTGGCAGATTTGTTGGCCAGACTTCTAATGGCTACGATAGCTCCTTGCTTTTTTAAAAAACTACAAATCAGCTTGTAGCAGCACTACAATGTGGCGAGTATGTAACTATCTGATACATGGACGCCGGAAGCATTTTTAATGTGGGGGGATGCTCTACGTCTTGGCTGTTGTACGGGGGGTGTGCGCGCAGTCCGGGAGGGAAAAAGTGGGGGGTGACGAAACAAATGTTTTTGAAAAGTGTGTGTGGGGGGGGGGAAACGTCCCCCCTGCTATAATGGTTCCGGCGTCCATGATCTGATATAAAATTTTTTTTTTTCACTTTTTAGGTGAGTTAGACAGCTTGCTAACTACTATTAGCTCTTTTTTTAACTGCCTGTAAGGAGCTCCATTTGATGCCTATTCTAGCTTAAACACATATGTAAAACTTGTAGCATCTACAGTGAGTATATTCTTCTTTGCTTACTTATAAGTAGGGCTGTCAGTAGATGAAAATATTTAATCACGATTAATCGCATGTTTGCCATAGTTAACTCGCGATTAATCGCACCTTTAAGTCTGTCCTAAA
>JBBPCZ010000001.1:26333284-26347517 GCA_037974445.1 Brycinus macrolepidotus
CGCGCGATAAATTAATTGTCGGCGTTAAGTAAATAATGCGTTAATGCGATAATAACGCGTTAACGTTCCCAGCACTACTTATAAGTAATAATTCTTTTATTTTATAAGTTATATATAAATATATTTGTTTTTATACAGTTTTATTGTGATTCCTTCTGTATTTGTTAAAGGCTGCTTGTGAATATTATTGCCCATTAGTCTATTAGCTATCTGCTGACTTCATCATCCTTCTCTGGTGAGAGCAGAATGTAGTCCAGTTACAGACTCTATAAAAGGGTAAACTAATTGAAGACATTAACTAGCTATTCTTAACGTGGTTGCACGCAACATGCATTTCCTCACAGTGAAATATAGTATTGAAGAAGAAAGTATTTTGGATGCCTCCATAAAAACTAATAAAAATTTGAAAACAATAATAACTCCCATGTGAGAATGTAAGAAGCTGTGTACCCTTACTTCTCACAATTACTCTTGAGCTTTCTGAAATCTACAGCCAGTATCTATACGCGGGGCTCTAGAATTAGGCCGCTAGCCAATCACAGCCCATGGCGTTGCAGGTCGCTAGCCAATCATTAAAGAACTCTAAGATTTTTCTGGTTTACTAGCCAATCACATGGCATGGCTTAAGGCACTGTTAGCCAATCACAGCGCAGGACGCTGCGCTTGTCAGAATACGGGTGAAAAAAAAACATTCAAACTAGTGATGGGAATTCTGTCTCTTTTTAGTAATCCGGATCATTTGGGTCAGCTCACCAAAAAGAGTCGGCTCTTTCGAATCCCAAACGGCTCTTCATTTTTACCACTTTTGCCTTTTAGAATGCAGCCAAATTCACAGTGCCGGTGTCAAGGGGGGGGATTCGAAGGCATTGCCCCCAATCCCCCCCCCCCCCCTAGCGAGTCCCTACGCCCCCCCTACACGCTCCAGCACGATAGTTCACGATCGATAGTGCCCCCCCATAGTCAGTTAAATGCCAGCCCGGTAGATCCGCTCTGACCCCGGCCCTGCAAATTCAGCACTGTTTTGACCTAGTCTGCGTGCACATGTATCACTTACGTTATTTAATGCAATTATATTAATTATATCAATTTTAATTTCCTCATACAACCTTAAAATTTCCATATTACATAATGTTACATTGTGTTTGGTACAAAAAAGATTAAATGAAAAAAAAAATCAAACACTGTTATACGTGTATTGGACATTTTATTTATACTGAATGTTGGAGTGTTTCGCTACTAACAGCAAACGGACGCAGTGCATGTGGCCCTTTTGCGTAAATGTATGTCACAATTCTAATGCTATTGTGAGGTCCATTTACAATAAAGTAATAAAATAAATAGACTATCCAAAACCAAATCACTCAGAATGGAACACGCTTGTAAGAGGTAGAAATGTCTTATAATCTGGACAAATAAACATTACTTACCTGCATAGAGAGATACCACTTGAAGTTAAGTGGAAAATGTGTTTTTATCTTTAATCTATCCATAACAGTCAAATAACAAACATAACAAATGATTATAAAAAAAAAAAGATGTGATTCATCACGTGATTGGTCACTCGGCACACATCATAAACACGACATTCAGTCACAGTTAGTGTATGGAGTGCCTGCCAGAGAAAATCCTCCTCATATTCTACATTGTATTAAGTAGGACTGGACTACAGTATATGCACAAAATATCAGTATTGCGATTATACTGAGATATATTGCAATTGCAACATCTTTCTATATATCAAAGAGCCCATGATCATCACTTTTTTTAAATTAAAACAGTTTGAAATATTAATTATAAGACATAAACAAAGGCTGGAAAATGGTCATGAAAATTTGTTATTTTTGTAGTATGCAAACCAGCACAAATGTCAAGAAAAAAAATGAAATAAGGAAAATGTAAAATGCTAGCCCTTTAAGAACACCTAGGCCTCTTTAATGGTTAAAGATTAAAATAATTTGTCTTTTGTGGGATTACATGAAGATCTCAGTTCAGAGAGCATCTCCTGTCTTCACCTGATGCATTATGTTCCTGCACTACTCCCTACATAGCGATTTTAGCACTTAGAACTGAAACTTGCATGTTTCCTCGTATTGTAAGTTTCTTTGGATAAAAGCGTCTGCCGAATGAATAATGTAATATAATTCATCAGAACACCCAGTATCTCACCTGGAGCTGTGATTAGTAAAAACACTGACTGGTTAGAGACTCATTTGCATATTGCAGCTTTTTGCAATATCAGTATTGCAGAGACTGATATCATGATAACGACACATTGTGCAGCTCTAGCACAGAGTTACCAAAAAAAAGACTCTCGGACGCGAGTCGGCTCCTATTGTTCACTTAGTGGGAGTCGGTTCAAAGAGTCACTGATTCGGACGGTCGTCCTGGAGACTCGGATCAGAGAACTTGAGATGTGTCACTGTATCCGTAGAGGACATGTTTCGAACCTGTCTTTTAACAAGCTTTCTTTTAGATATGGTTTGATCTTGTTTCTTTCTCTGGCCATGGAAAGACAACTGTTTATTTCGAGATTCTCTGTGGATAAGTTCACTGCGATGGCGCGTGTCTAAGAGTACCGATCCAGTACTGGACATCATCATCATCGTCATGCCCAGCCGACAGAAGAAGGTGGTGTTCTCTGTTGGGGGGGTGCTGAGTTTCTCCGCGGTGCTGCTCGTGGCCGGGGCGATGGGGACCCGATGGTGGGTGAAGGCCACCGTGCTGTGCCAAACCGGCGCGCACCTGGTGAACGCCACCGGGTCAGAACTGGACAAGTTCACAGGTACCGTCAGCTACGGGCTCTTTCACGGCCAGAGGCTCAAACAGTGCGGCCTGGGAGGAAGACCTCTCTCCTTCGCCTGTGAGTACAGTGTGGGGGATAAAAATGTATTTAAAAACATGTGCGTAAAACATAATTGCTATTCAAATAATGAAAATTAACACGTTAACATACTGTACTGTACATATCACTCCTCATTTCTTTCTATTTAGCTTTGAATCATCTTGTTGGTGCAAAAATTCTATTTTATGCCTGCAAACCACCTTAGCTTTGGCATACTGAGTGGATTAAATGAAAGAAATGGGAACACACGTTTTACTGTGACAGGCTCCAAACTGCCTAAAGATGCAAGGTGCCTAGATAAAGGTGTTCTAACCATTCAGCACCACCAGTATACTAATCACCGGCCTGATCATCTGGAATCATCTGCACGTGTTTCTTCAATTGTTCCTGTGTAGGCTTAAAAAACAAACAAACAAAAAAAAAAAAACATAACTGGTCAGGTTCAGGATCTGGACTGGAAATGAGAGTCTTTGAAAGTCCTTCAGGAAGCCTGGAGAACTGTTCCTTTCCTCAAGACTACATTAAAAGTACAAGAAAATCTGGCTCTTTGGAAGCAAAATATGAAGAAATGAGGACTGGGTCAAGACATTTGCACAGTACTGTAAATTATAGATTAAATGATTTACAAATTGCAGACTGAGTAAATACCAAAGGCAGCTATGAATTCATTCAAAAAAACAAACAAATAAACAACAGCATAAAAACCTGGTGTGGATTATACTGAGCTCACATTATACATTCATGGGGTTCTGTATTCTTTTTCTCTGAGTTTAGGCAGTTCATATGTAAAGAAATTGCTCCTGTGGGAACAGTGAACACACACAAGCTTCAGTTCAGGATTTATGAAACGCAATAAAATCTTTGGGACCCAAAAGGCTGCTTTGGCTTAATTGAGATGCAGAGGCCTCCAACGTGTCTCCCTGATCTCCCCCCTCCAGAGGGTCACCATGAACATGTCATAATAGAACATTCCTCCCTAATGAGTTCTGGATTTGGCCCAGATTGGAGCCATTCCGCTCCACAGAGCCACAAATGGCACTGCGCTCCTGCTGCATCTCCACAGAGCTGCCCATGCAGAGATCACGGCTTTTAATGGAAAAAGTGTCAGAGTAAACTGGGATAGTTAACTTCTCACCCAACCATCATGCCAGGCCTCGTCATTCTTAACCACTGTAAATAAAGACTGAATTGTAGACTCCCTGCATTTACTACTACACGTCTAAATGTAGTAGTTTTGCAGTTTCACTATTCACCAAGGACGAAAATAACTTAAAAATTTAATGATTATTTCAAGTCCAATTAATCTTATGAGAATATGACTCTATTCTGGTGTCTGCTGTCTGAGAAAAGCGCCTAAAATAAAGATGCAACTAGCTGTAACAGAACTAATGGTAAGCCTTACCTGCACACTGTACTACATACTGCTATTGTTGAACCACTGAATTTTCCTTCAGGTATCAGTGAATTTCATCTTTTTCTCCCTGCGCAGTTTTTCCTGACCTGGTGGGAGTGATCCCAGCGAGTCTTCATGTCAGCGTGATTTTCTTCTGTGCAGTGCTTATCCTCTTCTCTTCAATATGCTGTGCCTTCTTCTTCTACAATGCCTTTGGGAATCCATATGAGACCCTGCATGGACCACTTGGCCTCTACTTGTGGAACATGATCAGCTGTAAGCCTGCATGCACACACACAGACACACACCTGACTTTATACGGTGTGAGGATGTGGGTGACCTCAGTAACAGAAAATAGGCATTATAGGAAATATGGCATGACAATATGCTAAAACAAACAAGCAAAAATACACACACGTTGGCATTTCAGTGATACTACACCAAAACCTAACCATGTATACACACACACACGCACACACACATACATGTGTGTGTGTGGTTAGGTTTTGGTGTTGTATCACTGAATAATATATCCCTCAAGGTTCTATTAAAATTGTACACTGTGAATCTGAGCCACTATAGTTTACTGTTCAACACACTAAAACCTGTTTTTGTGTAACTCTTAGGGGAAATGAGGTTAGGATTATCTTGCATAATAAATAAATAAAGGCATGGAAATAAATGTACTTGGGCCAACTGGCCAGCCCAAGTCTAGTGTCAGATGACTCTGTTGTTAACATACTGATGGACAGTGGCATTTTAATGGGCAGTTTGACCTGTCACTATAATTGGACCCATTAAGATGCAAAGCAAGAATTAAGACTGTATTATTTACAGCAGTCTGTAGTGCAGCCTCTGGGTCATGGTGGTAAACAGGCACAAAAATAACATGTCTTAGAACATACAGAGTTCACATATTAAAGTTTAAATTTTCTCAAGAGTTACATTTTCCCAACTTTTGCCATTGGTCGCGGCATTGGAATAAACTGGATGTTGAGTTTTTCCAGTAATACAGATATAATGGCCTGTGATTAAAGCAATAAAACATGTAGTTGAAGCCCAAGTGTACCTGTTCATGTACATAGACCTGTATGCTACTAAAGTTGTTACTGTGCACAAAAAAATGTTGATAACTTGAGATTTTCACAATTAATGGGACATTTTATAGCACTTTTCCACCCTTGTTTTACTACCACTGAGATTAGGCTAACTTCTATGGGAAATGCTTTGTTATTTAAGCCCCGATAAAGAAAAATATTGATAAATATTGATAATGAAAAAACAAACAAAATAACTTAAACCTAGTCCATTCTACACTACAGTATATTTGGCAGCCTGTGATGGACTGGCGATTTGTTCAGGGTGTCTTTCTGCCTTTTGCCCTACGAGTGCTGGGACAGACTCCAGCACCCCCACAACCCTGGTTTGGGTAAAGGGCTTAGAAAATGGATAGACTGATGTTTGGCAGCCCCCAAACAAAAGAGGTTACACCAATAACAGCAGCGCTTTGGTTCAGTTTGTTCTGTTCATTTGTTCTAATCCTGTTTTTCTTCCTTCAAGTTCATCTTAACCTTCTTCTTGTAGGCACACAAGAAGGTTAATGTGCAAAGTATGTTCTGTGGTTCACTTACTAAATGTCCATTAAATAATAGTTTATGTCCACTAACCTCTCAGACAAATGTCAAGCCACTTTTATTATTTTAATATATATTATCATTTTTCCATTCAAACACTGCTGGATTTTTAAAAAATGAAATGCTCAGTGTTACTATAATGCAAACAGTTTTAACATTTTGCACTGTGTTTCCTGGGACTTAAAAATAAGCTGCTTCTGGATGTAATTAAAGTAAAGTGGCCTCTTATAGTCACGCATGAACACACCACAGCACAGCACACAATGTGAAACTCTTTCTTTGCATTCAACCCATTCACCAAGTGAAGCAGTGGGCTGCCACCAACGAGAGGCACCTGGGGAGCAGTGTGTGGGGATGGAACTTTGCTCAAGGGTACCTCAGTGATGACACTAGCAGTGTTGGGATTCAAACCCACAACCTTCTGATTGCAAGGCCACCACTAACCACTAGGCCACCAGCTGCCCCAAATCTGTCCATCTAGAAGTACCACCCACCTGTATGTATAAGAAATTAAGTTAAGAAAACAGTCTTATGAAAACCAAGTTCTGTGGGCCTCAAATGTCAAGATGAATGATCCAGTCAAAAAAGTGACTGTTTGAAAGGGATTTATTTTGTTCATTGTTTTTTCTTACCCCAAATGAAGTCAAATAGGCAAAACACATTTGGTGTCTTAAGTTTGCCTCTTTAATTTTCCTACAACTGGATCTAATGTTAGGCCTTGAAACAACTTCTGTTGTTTTTAGCCATGTGACACTTTTTATATATACTTTTTATCCATTATTATAGACAATATACCATACAGTAACAGAGACCATACAACCAGTTGTCTGACTGGCTGATCAGATACATTGTGCCTAAACTGAACTTTTCTTCAAAACATATATTTCTTAAATATGCACTGACTATTATAAATTGATTATAAAAAAAATTGTCCAATAACCAGAAAACTTGTACCCTTGGGCAGGTCTGTGCAGCTGTCTGGTCCTTATCCTCTATGCAGCAGAGGTCAAATTGCATCGGCTGTCTGAGAGCATTGCTAACTACAAAGAGGGGAGCTTCGTCTACAAGACGCGCAGCGAGAAGTTCGATCGCTCCTTCTGGCTCGTATTCCTGGTCTTCCTTGTGCACTGCCTTAACATACTACTGATCCGCCTGGCAGGGGTCCAGTTTCCTTTCCAGGGGGCCAAAGAGTCTGATGCCACCATGGGTGCAGCAGATCTCATGTACTGACCAGTGCTATTGTTCGCCACTTCTGCCACCCGGACGGGACACCCTATCGTGGCTATTAGCACTCCTCAATAGGAGTCTTGCATCTTGCAGCATCCGTTGTTGTGGTTTGTTTACCGATGAATAGGCAAGGCACATCTGAGCCTCCTAAGCTGCGTCCTTTCACTTTTATAAGAGTCATGGGCTTCGGACTTGGCGTCCTGGCCGTGTCTATGAGAGATGAGTCTTCTTTATCTCGCTGCAGGGAGGCTAGTGGTGGCATTCCATCTTTCAGCCCCGTTCCTGATGACGTATTCTGTTCGTTTCCATCGCAATTAAGGCTCAGTATTTTAAATGAATTGATGAAATGCAGAAACGTGGTTACTTAGCTCTGTTTCTTCTCTAAGGAAACTATATCTTTCTTTGTATTACATGTACCGATCAAACCATATGTAACCTTACCCGAATTCACAATATTTTACTGTATTGTTAACTTTTTATCTAGGATATATTTGAACGTCCAACCACAATGTGCCAAGAAGTTATGATGAGCATCGTCACTTGTTTTTGATAAATGCCTTAAATGCATATTCTTGTTTATAGAGTACCAGCAGCAACCACAGTGGTGCAAAATGAATTTTCAGTTTTAATCATCTAAATATACCTACTGCAAATATGAACGATAGTTATTACGTAACGTAATTGTATTACATAGTGTGTATTGTTTTAAGTTATAGATGTGACCAATGGGACACAGTTGTGTTAGACGTTATTGATTAAAGTCCCATGAAACTGTTGCACCAAGGCCTAGATCAGGACACCAAGGAAACTGGGACACGTAAAGTGTTTGTTTTCTTTGAATGTGGTGAAAACTGACCTGGAAGGAGCACTGATTACTGATCGAGGCTTCAAGGGAGTTTTTGGTGTTACAGCATAACTACTTGGTTCAAATTTAGTCTATGCTTTTATTCATTGTCATAATACCATATCCTTGAAATACTTCATCTTTTAACTGAATCCTTTTTTAAATGTTCATTTAAAACCTTTAAAATGGAATTCCACCAATTTTTCAAAACTTCTGCATTATGCAGTCATAGACAAGTAATCAAAGTCATTCAGATGTGATGTTTGAAGTGAAATAATGTGTTTTAGAGAAATGTATCAGTTCAGATTTCTTTACAGTGGTGGTAATAGAACCGGAAGTTTTGATGTCTACAGTGCAATTGTACAGTGCAAAATGACCAGTGAATCTACACTTGTTTTTGTGTAATGTTTATAATGGTAAAATAAAGGGAAATCAGAGAAAATACATTTTCTTTTTTAATTTACCTTAAAAGTATGCTTTTGGCCAAAACCATATCTCAAAAATATCACAAAAAATGAGTGTGCTTATAACCATTTCGATTACTTTCAGTAAGGTGGCTTTTAGAGGCATCTTCAGGCATGTGGTTCCTATCATCACTGGCTTGGCAAGTTTAGAATGAAGAATTTCTCACCAAACTATGACATCATAACAGTTTTATTGTGCGGAAAATCAGTGACACTATTTTTTTCACTATCACTTTGACACTATTTTTGCTGTTGTGTTGTTATATTTATGTAAAAGTAAGCTGTACTAAAATCTGTTATTTTCAAATAAACATTTATTACCTCTATGCACTAATTTTGTGGAGTCTTCCAAGACCCATGGAACGTGTGTGAAAAAGTTTGTTATCCAGATTTTCAACATTTAAATAAAATGTTTTATATAAACAGTTATATATATATTTATATACAGTAATGTTTGCTACAAATCTTCTCTATCTTGGCCTAAAAAGATTTTATTAAGACAATAATACATTCTCACTGGTCCTCTGCAGTGGGTCCCACGTTTTTAATCATATGTCATGGAAGTAAAAATGTGTAATGATTTCTGTTAACACTGATTTAACCATCATAGAGGGATGATGTTACTTCAGAATCAAAAAAACTTTACTGATCCTGGAGGAAATCGCTTATGCTACGACTACACAGACACACAGAGACACAGAGACAAGAACAATATAAATTATAGAGTCAAAACTCTGAAGTAGTTTACTAGTTAACACATAGTGGTTTAAAGTTCTCTATACCGAGTCCATTATTGTACATAATAGTGATTTTGCACATAAACTTTGTACATAATAATAAAGACACTGCATGTAATGATAATGATTCACTTCATATTGCGCTGGAGTGCTGATACCATAGAATACAGAAATGTACCTATGTGTTTTCTGTATATATTGCATGTTATAGTAGACGTCCTGGTGTTATTCAAAAGTATTACGTTATAGAACCATGACAGCAGTTTGAGCTGTAGCTCTTGCCAATATAAAGCAGACTAGAGCAAACTAAACACAATTTATAACAAAATGACTATAAAACAGTAGTAGGGTACATTTTTAAACTATATACACTACAGAGATTTATTCTTATTAAAGATTACCTATTGGAACTCCTGCACTGATGCCATTGACTAAAAAGTATACTTTAGACCTCCACCCACCAGCAGAATAAAGGAGTCTGACACTGACTGAGGACGTCACTGCTTCCACTTGCCTCATGAATACGCACTGGCAGGAGTATATAAATGGAGGATTTTGTTCAGGTGAGTCGATGGCCTTGTATTTTGGGGTATGGATTCGAAGAAAAGTCATCTATGCTTATAACTCTGCAACTGTATCAGCCTCTCTAAAACATCAAGGAAAATCCAAGGTAGGAAAATTATACTGAGTCATTGTTTTCAAAGCTAACAATGGGTGGAATGAGTTTTATGAGAAAGGAAGATAATGTACAGATTTGAATAGTAGATGCTATATAAAACAATACTTTTAGTATAAACATACAGTACTGTGCAAAAGACTTGAGCTACCCATTTCTTCATATTTTGCTTCCAAAGAGCCAGTTCTTTCTTGCATTTTTAATGTAGTCTTGAGGAACAGATTCTCCAGACTTCCTGTAGGACTTTCAAAGGCTCTCATTTTCAGTCCAGTTCCTGTACCTGACTAGTTTCAGAGGATGTTTTTTGTTTGTTTAGCCACACAGTGACCTACATATGAATTTTTCAAGCATAACATAGCACATCTAACTTAAGGCCCGAACCAGTGAAGAAACAGGTGCAGATGATTCCAGATGATCAGGCCGGTGATCGGTATACTGGTGGTGCTGAATGCTGAATGGTTGGAACACCTTTATCTAGGAACCTAGTGTCTTTAGGCTTTTTGCTACCCGTCACAGTAAAAAAAAGTTCCCCTTTGTTTCATTTAATCTACTCAATATGCCAAAGATGTCTATTTATTGTACTGTTCTGTCGTCCCTTGCACTTTGCTCAATGCTGTTAACTGCCTCCTGTGCAATAGTCATACTTATGGTGCAATACTCATCCTTTCAAGAGGTTATGTAGTGTCCACATTTGTTGTCTATTTATTGTTTGTTTATTGTCAACTGTCTGTTGTAACTTGCACTCCGTTGACTGTTGAATGTTGTATGTTGCTGTATGTTGCACCGTGGTCCATAGAGAAACGTTGTCTCATCTCACTGTGTGCACAGCTGCTAATGACACCAAAGTAACCTTGAACCTTAAACCTTGAACCTTGAATAAGACAGTTTGACAGGCACAAAATAGTATTTTTGCACCAACAAGGTCATTCAAAGCAAAATATAAAGAGGTGGCTCAAGACTTTTGCATAGTACTGTAAATGAGGTGAAAACACACCTGGAAAGTGCATTAGTGATCACATGTACCATGTACAGAACACTAGGCCTGAGGGCTTTGCCACTTAATCCTACTCAGTTCAGGGCTTGATATTTTTGAAAGTGAAAACTGCTGCTTCTAACCCAGAAAATCTGATTCATAATTATTCATTTTAATATAATTTTAGCTTTGGTGGGTATCAAGCATTCAAATAAAGATGTATTTTGTTAATAGTTTTTTCTTTTCTCACTGCACATATTATACTCAAAAGGAAATTCATAAATCAACCAAGACATGTTCTTTGGAATTAAAAACTGAAGTGCAGTATCTGTTCTGCATTTATAAAACAAATAAAATAACACATCCTTAAAGCTATTTTTGAGGCAATATGCAAATAATAGAATAGTTTTCAAATAGGTAGCCTAGAATAATGAATAAAAACAGGATCTGTGACTTTCAAAACTTTTTCAGAACTCTAATGTGGTCCTGTTACAGGCCATGTTTCGAAAGTAGACCAAACCACCACTCAGGTTGTTTTTCCTCTGGCCTACTATTATTTCTACACAAAAAATCTAGATACATTTGGTCTTATTCAAAAGCCATATATCGCCCTCTAGTGTTGAAGTGTAAATGTGCAGGCGATTATCTGCTGCAGACGTCACAGAACCAGACAAGTATGACGTAATCTTTAAAAAAAAGTCTCACTTAGCAAGGAAAATATAATCAAACACGAAAACACAATCCAAGAATTAGGGATATCACATGAGACCACCACATTTCTGATCGACCTCCAGTTCTGGGGCACATTCTGACTTCTTGCTTTATTGAAGTGATTCTGCATAAATAAATCTCTCTGATTCACACTTATTCCTCTTATAGTGGACACTATTATATTAGTGACACTATTTCTAACCTTGAAATAGATTATCAGCCCTATTTTTCCATCTCCTTATTCCAAGGAGGGTAGTATACTCATGGGGTTCTCCCCACCTCGGTGAAGGAGCTATAGCCATCTTAGGAGGCCTCAACAACGCATTGCCCTTTTTATGCTTCCCATGAGGAGAGCAGGGGGTCATAAAAAAGGTCCTGCAGAGGAATAATGAGACGTAAGAAAAAGGAAAAAAACTCAAGAAAACCAGTGCAAGGTCCTTGGAAAAAAATCTGTCATATAATGAGGGCAGGGGAGAGCAGGGAGACACAGGAGATAAGCTCAAGAGCTATTTACCAAATTACCGGCTGGGTTTTGTATAACATGAGGAGCACACCACTTCACACAAAGACTCAGCAACGAGTGAGATGGCAGGCGGTGGCTTTATGGACTCACTCGCAGGTGCTGCTGAAATCATTGATTACAAGGTGCTGGCGCTGGTATTAATCCTGAGGGAGAGGCGCCCCTACTTCTCCTCCTAGCTAGAGTAGGAACAGCAGTCCCAGGTGACTGAGATCAGCCCCTTACAGAACCACCCAATGCCCCTGAAGTTCCTAGGGCTGCTGCATAGTCTTGCCTGAAGCCCCGGATGAGTTTAAGGTCCTGTTTGGGGCAGGCCGGGACCCACGACTGCTCCTCTGGGCTGCAGCCCACCCAAGTTGATCATATACTGGGTAACAACCCTGATCCATCATTCATCCAGGATGCACCTAACCGTATGGGCCCGCACCCCCTGTATCAAGTGTGGCACCAGAGGGAGTTTGACAGGTGTAGGGCCAGGGGGCTACACAGTACCGGTTTTAGATAAGACACATGGAAGGTGGGATTAATGCACAAGTTGGGGGCCAGGAGGAGCCAGTCAGTGACCAGGTTGACTCTCCATACCACTTTGAACAGCCCCACATAAGGGGTTTACGGACATCAACCCAGAGGGACAGGTCTTTGGCAAAGAGCCAGACTTGCTGTCCCAGCCTGGATGATGGCTCCAACCTGTATTTGTGGTCCTGGGTCTCCCTCTTCTGGCCATCACGGGGGTTCTGCTTGACCTTACAAAAGTGCCCACTGTAAGTTTTAACTTTAGCTTTAAATGTACCATACTCTTCTATAGAGGTCTTTAGTTGACTGGCAGTAAGCAGATATGAGTCAGAGAGAGGTAGGCTAACCCAGAGAGTTACCTGGATGCATTCTTATGCATTATTTATCCCCCTGAGAGCTCAGCCGTGTTTAACACCTTAAAGCTCGACTGTGACCATGGCTGAGTGATAGGTATTGTACCTTTCTTTAAGCTGACTTGGCTTTTTCTCAGATGGAAACATTTGAAATGTCTCCTTTCTGCTGTCAGTCATCTCACTGAAATATCAGCCCACCGTAAGTCACCTGCCTGTGTATTTGTGTGTGTGCTTGTGTGTATTTGCGTGTGAGTGAACTACAGATGGAAGGCAGCCTTCAGAGAGATGGACGGGTCAACACGGAGCTGGAGGACATCCTCAGCCATTTAGCAGAGCTGGATAAATGGAGGGAAATATTCAATGCACGAGGGTGAGAGGGGGTGTGGGATGTGTTTGAATTGTTCGGCCTCCCTTACTGCCCTCCTCACACTGTATTTGTGTTTTTGCAGGTTGGAATTACCAGGCTGTTTGGCCAAGGTTAGTTACGTGTTCAATTTCTGTTTAAGGGTAGAAGAGCACAGCCTTTATTCTGCTATCAAATGACTCAACCAGGCCTCCTCTTTATGTGTTTAAGCCTGACCATATGATAATTGATCCTTCAGACAGAGTGGGCTCAGGTGACTCAATGTCATTTCTATCCAGCCAGAGGGATGTGTGTGTGTGTGTGTGTGTGTGTGTGTGTGTGTGTTAGGGACTATGTGTGTGCGTTCTACCAACCTGATATACCTTGGGTAGACCTGGGACTGCAGAAAGAGGGGTGGTCATTCCTGGCTCAGTTCGTTGTCATTTTCTATTTCTCGCTGGACTAAGTACTGGAACTATGTGCAGAAGTGAGTGACCTCTGATCACCAGGCGCTTGTAGCCAATGCAATGGCAGAATATAAGCATCTACTTCAGAACATTGGGAGCCTACAGCCTTCCAGGCTCAGTTACATAGAGCTTCTTCAAGAGGAGGTGAAGAGAAGCCAGAATGTGAGTGATCTGCTGAAAATTTAAGCTTGTCTTGTTGGGCTTGACACCCTCTCTGTAGTCTGGGTTTGTTTTTGGATTGTATTCCTGTGGTCCATTATTCTATTCTACTCTATGGACGTCCTGCGCAAGTATGAGACAGAAAAAAGAGAATGTGAGGAGAGAGAAAGAGAGAGAGAGAGCAGAAATTGAGTTCAGAGAAAACTTGAACCCTTTTCCTGTCATTGAAATCTGAAGTTGAATGTTTAGTTGAATGATGTGAACAAAATGCTTCTTTTGCTACATAATGGCCTGGTTTTGCGTTTACGTTTACATTTACGGCATTTAGCAGACGCTCTTATCCAGAGCGACGTACATCAGTGCTTAAGTAATCCACA
>JBBPCZ010000001.1:26347654-26373860 GCA_037974445.1 Brycinus macrolepidotus
AAAGCTACACTTAAATCAACATCTGCTTTTGACTAAGTTACTGCTAGCTAAGTTGCACACCTTAACAAACCCTGACATTAAACCCTAATAACAAACCCTGTCAAAGAGAAAAATCCTTGTTTTGTTTACAAGGATTAAAAACAGTTTCAGACTAAACTGTAATAACAGTTATATTTTGCTTTTCAAAATCCTATGTAGTCTAGGTTTAGGCTTAATCTTGGTCTGAAGATTGTGTGTCGCTCCTAAGAACTGGGCTTCTGCTTATCAAGATAAGCATGTGAGAAAATACACATGTACAGCATGTGAAAGTTTGGACCTTCTTGGTCAAATTACATGTCTTGTTGATTCCATGCCCTCTGCATGAAACAAACGTAATTTTTTCTACAAATATACAAATACCCTTCAATATATGATCAGGTCTCCCATTTTAGTTGACTCAGTAGGCCTGATTCTGATGTAGACAACTGTAATAAAACATGAAACCCAAAATGAAGAGCCAAGTTTCTATTTTTCCTTTCCAACTTAAATGGTGCAACGTTATGTTCTAAAGGCTGCACCATTTAAGGCGGAATGGAAAATACAGTTCCATTTAAGATGAAAACAAAAAAATAAAAGCCAATTTTGGTTTTATAAAGTACATTGTGAGTGCAGTAACTTAGGTAGCCAAGCGACTCTGCAAATGATCTTTCAAACTAAATTCGTACAGATTTAGCAATCTGAACGAATTAAATATGAAACCTTTCAGACCTCTTAAATATAAACACATTTTTGATTAAAATAATTTACTTTTCTTGGATTGCAAGGATTTGTTGATTTATCAAAACAACCCAGAAACACTCTTCTGGAATTGGTTAAGATACTTATTGCATGCTTTGAGAAAGACAATATAAAGACAATATACCGTGTGGCCCTGAATATATCGTTTGTTTCTAATCCATCTGTGCCTCTCATGCATTTGAAGCTAACCCAACTTCCTCAAGCTCAGCAGCATCAGCATTTTACCTCTGTTGGTATTCTCTCTTCTGTTCTCACTGACACCTATAGAGACCTCTAGAGAGAGTTAAAGCTGAAGAAGAGACAGAGGATGTTTCTAGGTCTTCTACCTCTGTCCAGACACCCCAGGGTTACATTAACCAGCTGATGATGCCCTATTCCATCCCCCGCTCACTTGCAATCTCCCCAAGTCTGGGTGGACACCCTGTGTCACCTGAACTGGCTATGGTGAGTTACACAAAATGAGCCACTTGACCCTCCCTTTGGATCTCAGAGAAGACAAGCTTCTAAAGAGGATATGGCAGACAAAGGAGAATTTACACAAATGATTTAATAATTAGGCTCCAGTGATGTACAGTACCATGCAATAGTCTTAGACCCATTTAGCTGAGCAGTATAAGCTTTTAAAAGCTAATATTAGAATATATACAAATTATGTTAATACATTAAACAGTGATTTTATGTACGTCTATGACCTTTCCTTGTGAAAACAGTATTACATTGTGGGTCTGATTAAATACCTGATTCAACTCAAACACACTTACATTTAGAGCATTTAGCAGATGCTTTTATCCAAAGCGACTTCCATTCCCTAACTACAGTGGACAGTCTCCCTGGAGCAACTTGGGGTTAAGGGTCTTGCTCAGTAAGTCAGTGGTGGTATGCTGAAGGTGGGATTCGAGCCCATGACCTTTTGGTTTAGAGGCAAGTATCCTACCCACTAGGTCACTACACCCACTTCACTGGATTAAATCAGGAGCTGCTGATGAAGTTTCACAAACCCATGGAACCGAACATGTGTTCTTCTAAACAGCTCACAAAACTTCAAGTACTTTTTAAAAACAAAAACAAATCTTCATATTAATGCTTTCTTGTTTGTTAGCATTTATTCTAATGTTAATTTGTGTATTTGCTGACAGAAAGTCTCAGATAAATGGCTTTGCACAGTACTGTATATTGTGCATCAGAGTGTACTTTGGAGAAAGTGCAGGACCAATTATAGCATTAGAGGGGTTTTATTATTGTTGGCAAAGAAAAACAAGTTGCATAATTGACAGTTTTGTGATGTTGTTTCTCAGAGTCTGAGAAAGATTTTGTTTGGAAACACATTCCACATCTTCAACTACGAGTGGAAGAAATCCTTCTTCAAGTTCAGGGAGCCCTTCTCAAACCTGTCCTACGCTTTGGAGGCAGAAAGAGTGAGTAATCTATTATAAAAATGTCTGTATGGGATAACTTGACAAAGTATAGTAGTAATATGATCATGATTTGGTGTCTCATGTCATGGTCATGACCTTGTTCTAACCATATGTAACTTAGATTTTACAAGATGTAAATAAAGAAACAGATTTGCAAGATATAGTTTTCTTGCAATAAGAAGTGGTTTGCACACAGCAGTTAAAGTAAACAAGCTTGCTGAGTTCACAAATTCACAAAATGAGATTTGTAAAGTTTGTAAAGCTAACCAAAGTTTATGCACCCTAAATGTTTATTCATTTGAAAAGAAATGAAAAGTGAAGTGAAAAGAAGTAACTGTCACATGTGCATGGAGCCGACCTAAATATTTCCACAATCGTTTATTTGGTGATGTTATCATTTGTTTTAGGATAATAAATTTTTTTTTTTGATATTTTCACACATGTACACATGCCTTTTTACAAAGATGCAGGGAGAAATCTTATACATAAAAAAATGCGGGCTCATTTTTTTCCATATGGATATGACTATTCCTAACATCATGCCCTTTGAGTAAATGTCTTATGATAAATTGCTTCATTTAAACAGTGACAAATGAACTTTTACTTGTCTGAAGGAGTGCTGGAGAATTCTTTTAGTGCCTAAAGAGTTAAAGATGAACTATTTGAGTACAAAAAATGGAAACGAACCCCAACATAACAAATGATTACTTGAATATTCCACTTTTTTTTTTACCGGCTCGGCTCATAATCCTAAATAAATATATATTGTATATTTTTTCCTTATTGCTAGTCCAAGTAAATGTAGTCAGAATTTCTAATTATATATCTAATTAAACATTTAAGTCTTTATGCAATGACTTAGACAGCTGTCTACATATGAAACACTGAACATTTTGAATATTTTGCTACTTTGGTTTGCTGTGTTCATTTTGATGCATCCTTAATTGCAGCAATCTCTTCCTTTAATGTTTTTCTTATCACTAGTGCCTTAGATTAGCATGACCTCTGACTGTCTTTCTTGTAACATCTCATGTCTGTTATGTAAGTCAGTACTCATTAAAAGAGAATGCAACCATTGTCGTCATGGACATGTTGCCGTATGACTTTCAGAGTATCCTTACTTCTTATTAAATATAAAATGAGATGGAAGGTCATATGTCTCACATGCACATGTTCCAGTAATCAATCAGATTGATGTATCTAGCATAGTGCTAAATGCAGTGCATAAGAGAAGAGAGGGCGTGTTCCACTTTTGCGTAGATTACCTCTTCTCTTCTTTCCCTTTGTGTTTGTGATTGTCTCTTAGCTTATCTTGATCACAGTAATCAGACCTAAACCTTCTTGGCCTTTTAATGTCACTGTTCACCTAACTAAATTAAATTAACTTAAAACACAGCCGTAGAACTTAACTACAGATCAGTGGCACGGATGAGCATTTATTTTCTTAGTACATGTGCAATCAGAATCAGAAAACTGTACTGATCCCAGAGGAAATTGCTTGTCCTACGACTGCACAGAGACACGAAGAATATAAAATTCATTCATTTTCTGTAACCGCTTGATCCTTACTAGGGTTGCGGGTACCCAGAGCCTACAGGCGCAAGGTGGAGACTTACCCTGAGCGGGACACCAGCCCGACGCAGGGCGGGCACGCACGCACGCACGCACGCACACACACACACCCTGGATTTGAACCCCCAACCCTGGAGGTGTGAGACAACAGAGCTACCCACTGCACCACTGTGGGGCCCACAATATAAAATATGAAGTCCACATAAAATCCAATAAAAATCCAATAAAAAAATATGCTATATACACAAATGCTGGGGTTTAAATACTATAGATAAATAACTTTCAGTTAAGTGAATTACAAGTAATAAGTAACTTACAGTTAAGTGAATTACTAGTAATGAATGAGCATTTATCAATAGTTATTTATGGAAAAACTACTCTGGGACCAGCAGCAATTGGTAGAAACATTGTCTGTTCTCTTGTTTGTGTGTTGTTTTTTTCTGGCTAGGTTCTGTAATGTTGTATATTGAATTTATTATAGTTATGTCATACATTCTTCATACGAGTATGCAAATGCAAACACAGCAACACAGACTTGATTATTTATGTTGTTACATTATAAACTGTACTGTAGTGTTGCAGTGAAACATCTGTTTTTGTCATTCCTAATTCATAACACAGTGTGTTGCAGCAAATGACACTACAGAGGGCATAACCCATGTAAAGGCTGGACAACAGAGACACAATGTACTTTTTGACTGTGAATACTATGGTTCTGGGCACATAAGCTAATTCTAGCAGTGCTAATTTGGCAGGCTGGTATAAAGGGTAGAAGTATGTGACTTTAGATGCTCTTCTGAGAGTGATTCACAGCCCAACAATTAAAGCAGTCTACAATCTTCAGCTGTGAGCATGTCTGTTATGTGCAATATCATGTGCAATTTTCCTATCAGGTGCTAAATCAATATCATTATGTGCAATATCTTATTATTATGTGCAGTAGTCTTACCATGTGAAATATCACTACTTATGTCAATGTTATGTGCAATAACAGACTCAGTATAGAGAACAACTCCAAACACCCATTGGTGTTACTGTTACAAGTAATTCAACCTAACTGTAAGTTATTTATCTACAGTATTAATACCTCAGCATTTGTGTATATAGCATAGTGTTTCCTGCATAGTGTTTCCACAGTCACACAGAGACAAGAGCAATATAAAATTTAGTTTCATTTTTTCATTCCATTTTCTGTAACTGCTTAATCCTTACTAGGGTCGTGGGTACCTGGATCCTATCCCGGGGTCTCTGGTTTCTCCCACAGTCCAAAGACATGCGTGTCAGGTGAACTGGGGATTCTAAACTGACTGTAGGTGTGAATGTGTGACTGAATGGTTTGTGCGCCCTGCGGTGGGCTGATTGTGTAACAGGAGAGTGTGCTTGCAATTCCGTAGCCGTGAGACAGTAAGGAAAATACAGTCTTTGGCTCCTGTGCAAACTGTTTAAAGCCATTTATCTGAGCAGTGAGGGAATTCCTGCCAGCAAATACACAAGTTAGCATAAGAATAAGTGCTAACAAACATGAAAGCATTAAACAAAATCAGTATTTTTTTGCTTGTAAAAAGTACTTGAAGTTTTGTGAGCTGGTTAGAAGAACACAGATTCGATTCCAGATTTCACCTCGATGCCTCCAGCCTTTGCATGGTTTTTTGAAACTCCATCAGCAGCTCCTGATTTAATTTAATGAAGAATCAATTGAGCTGAACCAGGTATTTGAGGTATTTGATGAGAACTACAATGTAATGCTGGGCTTCCATGAGGAGAGGTGTGGAAGTCATTAAGCAAACACATATAAATACATAAAATCACTATTTACTGTATTAATATTATTTGTATGTATTCTGAAGCATATACTGCTCAGAGTAAACAGGTTTTAAATATAATTTTCTCAGGCGTCTAAGACTTTTGCACAGTGTACCATAAATTCTGAAATTCTGAGTAATGATACACATCGTTCTGTTTTAGGGGGGAGCCCGTGCTATTCAGATGGCAGTCCAGGCCTACATTATCAAATACCTGCTCTTCACACGGTCAGAGTGCTGCACAGTGGAAAGGTGATCATTTGAATAACCGTGATTATGCTGTACAACAAATGAGCGAATGTCATCATATTCAGTTTTATATTATGGCCTCTTTTGCAGTTTGGGGGAGGTTGGGGAGAAAGAGCAGGAGAGGGCGTTGGCCACTGCTTTGGCTGACATTTTATGGACAGCTGGTGAGGAGCGTACTGCCACCGTCTCCTTGGTTACATCTGAGCGCTGTTTTACCCCCCACCTGGACTACAAACTGGACAACTTCACAGAGAAGGTACTGTTTACCACACAGTATCCTGTATCACATATCTCAGACATGTGGTCTGTGTGTCACATAAAACTGTGTTGTAAATGAATATTGTAAATGAGTTTTAAGTAGTTGGCTTGGGTCACCTTTTTAACAGTTGCAACTTTTCACCTTCAAAAATAAAGAAGATACGAGGAAATTCATCTATGACCATATTCACTGTGTGAGTATTT
Source organism: Brycinus macrolepidotus (assembly GCA_037974445.1). NCBI lineage: Eukaryota > Metazoa > Chordata > Actinopteri > Characiformes > Alestidae > Brycinus > Brycinus macrolepidotus. Next base: position 26,353,932 of record JBBPCZ010000001.1, read on the forward strand.
TTACTCTTTGTGCTTAGGACTATTTTTGTGAATCAGAATCAGAAAACTTTATTGATCCCAGAGGAAAAGACTTATGTTAAGACTGCACAGACACACAGAGACACAAAGACAAGAACAATATGAAGTCTAAATAAAATCAACTAAAAAGTCTGCTGAAAATACACTGTTATATACACAAATGCTGGAGTATAAATACTATAAATAAATAACTTACAGTTAAGTGCACAGAAGATACTGCACCTTATGATAATCCATTAGCACCCGATAGGAAAATTGCACATGATATTGCACATGGTAGACGATGATTTAAACCCCATAGAAAATTGCACAACTGAGTAGTATCAGATTATTGCAAAGATTATTGTGTGGAAGTGTGACATTGGGAGGCAGCAGGAAGGAAGGGTTTTTTGTGGCTATTTCTCATACCAATTTTATTATTTAGAAGTAAAATAATGTTCAGTAACTTCTTTGCTGTCAGTATTAATAGATAAACTTTATTTCCCTGCAAGTTCAATGAGGAGGGAAGCCATGGGGTCATTCTCTTTCTGTATAGCTTGATCTTCTCCAGGTCCATCATCAGGTAGGTCCATAACTCACCTTAATGAGCAGCTCTCACTTAGATCTACTCTCACAGAAATAACACCTATACCATAGCTTAGAACAAGGATGTCTGACCTGTAATCCTCAAGACTGCCTTTAATTTACTTTTTTAAAGTGAGTTATACTGTTCCATTATCCACATCAGCCACATGTCAAGCCACATGTCCACAGTCACAGAGAATAAGAATGACAATGAATTAATGAATAAACAATTATTCTTTTAGAATGATTATTTCATTTGGTGCCTCTAATTACTCTAGGTTGCAAGAAGACCTGGATTTCACCACTACGCATCTGTTTCACTTGAGTTTGGGCAACTTTAGTTGTCGCCAGGTAGGCAAAATGTGTCTCTGCTGAAAAACTAACTGTTTAAGTGTAGCATGTGGTAAATTTTGATGAGCGTGTGATGTATTTACATTTTCATTAAAAAACATGGTTGGTTTTATTTCAAGAAAATATAAAAACACACAGCTTAATTTCAGACTAAACATGTTCAACCAATATACTTCTGAATGACATTGTTCTTTAACCAGATGTGTTAACTCCTCTTACATGCCGCTGTCATGCAACACTGTGTCCATTAGGCTCTTTTAAACCTTCTGTTGACTGGTCGTGCCAGTCCTAATGTCTTTAATGGGACATTGTTGTATGATGAGGATGGCAACCCATTGCCGCGTCCTCTTCATGGAGTGTTGACCCGCAGCTACGTGGGATACCTGCATTGGAGCCGAGAGCAGGCAGAACATTCGAGGCTTAATGTGGTATTGCACACAGTCATACTATTCAGTATTTTATGAATGAGAAAGCTTAGTATAACTGTAAATAAACAGTAATTCTTCCCAAATCTGCTACTTTCTTTCAGGTAGGAAGTATGCTAAAGACCCCCAAACAGCCTATTTGGGTTTGCAATATCAATGGCACCTACAGCATCCTATTTAGTCCTAACCGATCTCTGCTCTCTGACTGGAAAATGGAGCATCTCTTCCACCTCTACTTCTACAATGGGCAACCAACTCAAGATAATACTGCAATGCTCACAATAGGTAAAAGGTTACTGGATCCATTATATTCATTTATATTAGGCTTCGTGGATCCAATACTGAAACCAGTTGGTGATTGATATTGTTAGACTGAATATCTAGGCTGAGTATGGTAGAGTAGACTGGTTGGTAAAGAAGTTCAGTAGGGTAGGGAGTGTTAAATTTAACAATTTGTTTTCTAAATGCTACGTTTCAGACACACATTCCCATCATTGGGAGGCTGGAAGTGGAGACAGTCAAGGAGATCCAGAAAGAAGGTTCCCTTCACTAGAGATGACCATCAGAACCAAATGGGAGGGAGCAGCAATTGACTGGAATGGTGTTGCACCGTTTTTCTGAGGAGGTCTGAAGCATTCAAAAATTTAGTTCCCAGTGTGTTTTTTTTTTTTTTTAATTTATTTTAAACAAAAACATAAAACTTGTTTTTTTTATATAACAGTAAAAGTACTTTTGTATTTTGTAACATACAGAGGGGAAAATGAACGATAAATTGTGTTTTGGCATTGTTTGATTTCCATGAGTTATTGTGATCTTAAAAAATCTATTAAAAAATAAACTGAAGTAACCATTTTTATGTGTGTGTATAAGGTTTAGAAGCGGTTACCGTGTTACATCAACATTATGTATGGAGTCTACCAGTGAGTTTTTTTTTTCATTTACAATGATGTCCTGAAATAACCAAACACGATGCTTTGTCTTTATCTGAGACACATCTGGCCAGATTCAGCCATTTTTTTTAATGTAAAACTCGATTTTCACGTGCTACGTGAGGTTCCTTGTGTGAAACGCGTTCGTTCTGCGAGTCACGCGCGCGGTCGCGGCGGCGTTCGTTATGCGGAACGTTCGTTCTGTGAGGCGTTCGTTAAGCGGGGTACCACTGTACTCAAATATTCCTTATCCAGACAGTTTTTGAATGTGTCATTTTTAATATTAACTTGTCTTGGTATTAGAATGTGCAGAGTAAATGTCTTCCGCAACATGGGGAGAACACTTTTGAGTTTGTGTGCTTCTTTTGATTATTCATTTCAAAGAAATGTATTTTGCTCATTCAAAAAAGTGACAGTTCAATTAACTAAGTGGGACAAAAAACATGACCAAATGGGTATTCCTTTTGCATGTGATCTCTTTTTTAAATAATAATTGAGTGACCAGATTTAAACGTCCCACTACATCCTTTCTGAGGCTCATTGAGTGATACTTGTAAGACAGATACACCTGCTCAAATTTATCAAGTACTGCAAATGAATTTTCATGAACAAAGAGGGTCGAACAAAATCTGCATAACTATAGTTTATTGTGATCCAGTATCCAAACGCTAAATTGACATCAAAGCATATGCACATTTATTACAGTCTTATAGAGATTTATAGAAAAGAGTAGTCATAGAAAATATAAGATGAAATAAACAGCTTTATAAATACAGTATTAGCAATAGGATCTGTCCAGATGTATTGACCGTATTCAACAAATAACTGAGCATGGGAGAAACCAATTAACTCTTTATAATCAATGTAAAATGTTAGTCTGAATATGTGATGCATGAAAAGACTACATTACCAACCTGTATTTGAATGTCTATTTCATTGAATCCCAACCAAGTTTGTTTGTACGCTGAAAAGTGAATAACTGTGTGTTCAGTTTGACGGCACTCAGTCCAGAGACGATCTTGGGATTCTGCTGGGTCCGTTAAATCATTGATCACAAATCCTTTTCGAAACAGATTTCCTCTCACACAGCTTATGCATTCACAAGGATGTGTCACAAAGATGAATCCCCAACAGCAACAGAGTTTGCTGTTTAATGGTTGAAAGTAGTAGACCAGCCTGCTGCACTGTGCCACACTATAACAATGGTAACTTCCAATTTATCACCTTTTGTATAGCTCTCCCATCTTGTATCGAAATGATTTTACAGTGCTCACTGAATCCCATGGGTTTACAAAGTGTAGTTACATAGCATTATCAAGACCATAAACACTGTGACTATGAAACTATAAAGCTGACTAGATAACATGATAAAAAGCTAAATCTAAGCCTAATGATAATTGTAATACATAAGATGTCCATATAAATACAAATATGGCAGAATAATAGGATAGTTCACCAGAATAATAGCTTTATGAAATCTCATATTTACAAGGTCAGTCCCTTACTTCACTAAACCTCTTAGTAAAATAGCAAAATAGTGATGTCTATTCTCTCACTAGCGCTACTCACACTCAAGAGTGACCCCCCAGAATCTCTTCTAGGTTTATATCTTTCATCCAGTCGTCATTACCTGATCCTGACTTGAGCAAAGAGTCAATGAAGTCTGAGTCTGCATTGATCCCTGGTACCGTGTTATCCCCATCCTGCAGAAAATCAAACGTCAGCTGGCCTGCACGGCTATTCTGGTAAGTCCCTGGGCTTTGGGCCGAGCTCATGAACGTGTTCATACACCCCTGTTGATCCGGAGGGGATTGGTTAATGCTGCTAACACCAGGAAGAGGGGGTATGTGTGGCTGGCTAGCTCTAGGAACAGAGCCCCTAATGGCAGGGTTTATGGGGATCAGTCCAGAATGAGGTGCTACCTGATTTGGTGGAACAATAGGTCTTGGTGAGAAGTTACCATCAGTTTGTCTCTTTACATCTAGTCCTGACAGTCCACTGTTTTGCTTTTTAGCACTTGCCCAACTCATGCCAGTCTCCCTGCTGGCAGTGGTGGTCATTCCACCAAGTCTTTGACCAAGGAGAGCATCTTGGCCTGCTACACTGGTCCTTACATGTTGTGAAGTTGGGACAACACCTGACGGAAAAGAAACAACCTGTGTGTTCACTCCCTGGAAATGTGGTTTGTTTTGATGCATTCCAATCTGGACCGGGTTGTTTGGTTGTTGGTGCAGTTGGCTTGCGCGCGTTTGGACTTCCACAGGTCCAGACTGAGGGTCTGATCTTGTGTGGAACCTTCTGTCTCCAGTATTGGGCACCATTTTTGCTCCCTGGCCATTGGGTAAATGGCATGAAAGGGATGGCATGTCACTCTGATCGGAGCCATTACTTGTCATCGGAGAAGATGCCAGACCTGAGAACAGAAGAAAGACAGTGATTCTGAAATGCTCACTGAAAAAAGTTTTGAGAACTTACAACAACTGAAGTATGAATTTAATGATAGCGAAAGTTCCATAATGATTGTGTGTTATCACAGGGTAATAAAAAGATTACATATAAATTATCATACTATTACAATGTTGTATGAGCTTTTTCCATTAGTTTCACTTGAATTTACTTTTGTTGTGTATGTTTATGTACCATGTTTAAGTGTGTGCCCCATCTGCCAGTTTCTATTTTGAACAGGCCTGATATGACTTGATGTTTTTAGACTTTTGACCTGTGACTTCACATGAACATTTTTTTGACTGATAGATGTACTGAAATAATAATAATAATAATAATAACAATATCTGTGTTACACCAGGTTTGTCAACTAATCCAAAATACATGTATTTGAAGATTAGCATATTTGTGATTTTGGTCAGTTATCTTACAATTAGTCTGGAAATTATCAAAATGAACAAAAGTTTTTTTTTTTTTATTAAATCATGGTACAGACAAAAAGTGAACCCAGATCAGTACCTGGATACAGGGCAGGATGTTGCACTCCAGCTGGTTGTTTGTAGTCAGGTGGAGGCCTTGTCAGATGGCGGTTAAACTGATCTTGTGTGTTGAATTTCTCCTAAAAACAAAATACAAAGAAAACTGAAGTGCAAAAAGATGAAGTGCAATGTGAGTGTCAAGGTAACAGAGAGATTGTAGTCATTCTTGTGCATTTTTAATGTTGCTCATTTGCTAGGTTGCTGCATTTACTTACTGTATCACTGGTGTGGTGCTGTGGCTGGCTTAGTTGTCTCTGGCATTTGGCTGTACTTTTCTGCTGAGAGTTGGGAGCAGGTGAGCGCTGCTGCTGGGGCTGCCCAATACCAGCCAGACAACCATTTGCTGATAAACGTGGTCCTGGTGCCATTGCCTATGGACAGTGAAAAAACATTTGTAGATTTACTGTAGATTCATGACATTAAGGTTGCCATTAAAAAAATTTTAATAGTTATATATCTATGCAAATTGTGTCAGCAAAAACACAAGTAAACATTAGAATAAATTGAAACAAACAACAAAGCACTAAAAAGTATCAATATTTCTTTTTTTTCTAAAACGTAGTTGATATTTTGTGAGCTAGTTAGAAGAACACAGGTTTGGTCCAAGATTTCTGCTCTATGCCTCCAGTCATTGAGTGGATTTATAAAATTCAATAAGCAACACACTTAAATTAATCAAATGAAGTAAAAAGAGCCAACCCAGGTATCTGATGGAGCTACAATGTGTGATGTCTGGGTTTCGGCCACTAGAGGCCGCTAATTAGTTTGGGTTTGCTTTGCTTATGTTTGGCTTCTCATCAGGAGTCTGCAACCCAGCTGTTCGTAGTAAAAGCATTAGCTGGGTTGCTAGGCACCTGATGAGAAGCAACAGGTGTATTAGATTATGTTTAGGTTAAAAGCACCGCCGTCACAGAGGTACGGCGTGTGGTCACCAAAATCCAAGAACTAATATCTTTCTAAGAGTTCTTGCTATGCATGTTTGTTTATGCCTATGTATCTGTTTTAGTCAAGCTGAAAGCCTACTGACACACCTGGAGCGCTTTTCTACTAAGGACTGTTTCTCTAGTGGCAGTAGAGGATCTCCCCTGCTTGAGCCACGCTTAGGCTGGATTGAAAACCGCTACACGTGCTTGTGCTGAACAGTGACGGTGTGGGCTAACCGGTGTGAGTCCCGGTTCACACTGCGGACTCCTTCAAGGACAAAGTGTGCTCGTACATCAACGCCTCTCTCGTACGGAACCTTTATGGGCCGGATTGGCCTTATAAACTGTATACCGGCCGAGTAGCCGTGTCTCCCCTTTCCCCTCCGGTGCAGCTGCTTGTTGTATGCTTGTTCTGTTTTGAGATCCTTTGTTGGGGCTATGTTTTGTTAGAGCTAAGATAAATGCTAAGCTAAAGGCTAAGCTAATGACTATGCTAAGTGTTATGTTCTAGATTAAGGGTCTGTGCTAAGCTACATGCTAAGCTAGGCTAACTGCTAACGGCTAAGCTAGGTGCAAGGCGTTAGCCTTTTGTTTGGGTAACCTGGTCTGCTTTGAGCTCTACGTGTTTTCTTTGTGCTTGAGTTCATTAAAGAAGTTATTTTGCAAGAATTCTCCTGTAAGCCGTCCTCCCTCTACACCCCGACATGACACAATGTAATACTGGGCTTCCATGAGGAAAGAGGTCTGGAAATGGTTAAGCGAATATTTTGCCATACATAAAACCACTATTTACTGTATTTGTATTTATTGTAATAGTGTTCTAACTTACTGCTGCCCAGTAGTAAACAGCTTTTAAGTATAATTTTCTAAGGTGGCTAAGATTTTTCACAGTACTGTATGTTTTAAAGGCGTTTGCACATGTCTGTTAATAACAAAAATAGGTGGAGCTGTGATTGTATAAGTAGTCCACTAGATGGCAAACTCGATCAATTATTTTGAAACCTTACCCTGCTGCTAAATCTCCATGTGACTTTTAATTTTCATTTACTTTAATATCAGTCAAAAAGCATCCACAGCGGACACGGTAATGTTTAACGACACTTTCTTATGGTTTTGTCTCATAAACAGTCTTGAGATCTACTGCTGCTACAAATTGGAGTCTATGGCAGAAATCCAGACACTAGTAATAGCATACAGTTCCTAAAGACTTAAATATACCATGTGAGGATTTTGGCAAATTGGCTCTCGAGAAAGCAGTAGCTGCCAGTGAGACACTCAGCTATTTTGTGCCATAACAGAGCAGGGATTACTGTATGAATGATGGCTAAGTTGAAGCCCAGCAGCATTTCTCCCATAATACAGCTCCTACGGGGCACAACCCAATTGCTTCCAGCAAATGACAGATCTTCCCTGCCACAGTGCTGAACCACAAAATGATAGATGAATCTTAAAGGCTTTCATGTCTTCTGAAATGTGCTCAAGTGGTCTTTTTGCACAAGCAGAACCTATTGCCTGATTAAATACCTGTTTCAGAAATGTACTTAATCATTCCTGTAATTACTTATGAACTTCATATGGCCTCATTTTTTTTTTTTTACTTTGCTTTATGTAAGTGTAGAGAAACTATTTAACGTTCATTTATTACAGAATTTTGCCTCCCTTCACCTTGCCACTCCCACCTTTTGCTATTTGGTCATCTAAGATTTTCCATTTTCTTCTCACAAGTTACTGATATTGCCCCTTGCAAGTGCTCTGAATACCAATATCTAGCAACTGCAGCTCAACCTATTGCCTCATGTCTCGTACAGATCAGCACACACTCTCACTCAGTTCCTCTTTCAAAATACCACCTCAGCCAAGCAACCCATTTCAGACCCAACCAAACCAATTATGACAGAACTTTCATGTATAAAAAAAAAAAACAATCAGTGATAATCAGTAATGAAAGTAATGAGATGGTGGTCTCTTAAAGGTCCTGGGCATATAGGGAAGTGACCAGCTGCAGTTTAAACTGTTCTAAAATTCTGAAATTTACTAGCCTATAAACCCTTCTTGGTGTATTGGTTGTCTTTCACTCTGTATGGAATCAGCAAATGCTTCTACATGATGGTGATTTTTATAAACCCTAAACCACAAGTGAAACAAAGCAATTATGGCATAATTAATACAAGGTCTGAGAAAAAAAGGTTTATAATTACAAAAAGTAAAAAATGTACCAAAGAAAAATGTATCCACATGTATTTCCATATTCCTAAAATATATAAAATAATACTTAAAACTGTTTAGGTTTTTTCACAATATTCATATTACTAAATCTATGCGATTGTATGTGCAGTATATCACTATTCCTTGTAAAAGCCCAAAATTACTTGTTGTTTCCATTACAAACCTGGTTTGACTCAATCAGTCCTTTATTAAATAAAATCACGGGCTGCTGATGAAATTTCACAAATGGAGGCACTGAGGAGAAATCTGGAACCGAACCTGTGCTCTCTTTACCAGCTCACAAAATATTACTATAAAAAAATATAAACTACTTTTTTACAAACAGAACAAATCTTGATACTTTTTACTGCTTTATTTTTTGTTTGCATTTATTCTAATGTTAACTATGCTGGCAGAAAGATACTTTATCATACGGTAATAAAAATCGCCTTTGCATAGGTGTCTTAGACTTTTGCAGGGTGCTGTATGCTGGTGTATGTGATGTCTTAGCGCTGAAATACCTAATAGGTTTCATTACAGATATATATGAACAGTCCAAGCCTGAGATGTGAGAGCTTTGGAAAATATGTAGGCCTTTCCCTGAGCAAACTCTGTTCAAGTATGTAAAACCATTCAGTCATACACACATTGTGTATATACTGCCAATCACTGTGTTGACACAAAACATTTCCCAGGGCAAAATGGATTTGACTGCAGCGTAGCAAAGGGCTATTACTGCGAGAACAGATGCCTAAATGAGAAACTGCCTCCAAAGCCCCACTCTGGAGGTCCCATACAGAAAGCAATGAAACAGACCTTCTCTGCCACAGGAGGAATTCCCCACTTCGGCAGGCCATGATGAGGGAAGAGGGTGTGAGAGAGTGTGCTTTGCAGCCACAGGCACTATTCACAAGCAACACTGTCTACAGGAACGTGGGCAGATCCATAGATGAGCTGATGAGGAACTATCTAAGGTAACATGCTGAGACGGATCAGCTCTGGGAAGTCCAGTAATTAGAGGACCAGGGAAGAGCGCTGTCTCCAGCTATGACTTCTGATTAACGTCTCACACAACATGAGGACAGTTTTTTTTTATTATTTAAGAATCTTGAATGGAAATCATCAGAGAAAATTTATTGTCTTATTGTGCAGATCATCTTTATTATAGTGTAGTGGCTATGGGCCAAAAAATAAATGTGAGATCCACTATGCGAATATTTTCTCATCCTTTAAATATATTTTGATGAGTTTTCAACATACCTAAATACACTTGTGTAAAATTACTTAATAGCATTAAAATTGAGTTATGAAATAACTAAACTTCGGGACCAGGACCATCATGATGGAAGCTCCTCCTTTCAATCTAACATCCTATAAATTTCCATCTCTGTGCTACGTTTCCTGTGACAAACTGTTCACAGCTCACCACCCCATCTCATCTCTGTCCTTCAGTTCTCGTTCAGCTCTGTTTCTTTTCATTGTTTATTAAAAAGAGGGGCCTTCTAGCTCATGCAGAAGATGCCCGGAATTTCACCCTAAGTTCTCAGAGTATTCTCCACACCTGTAGTAATACAGTCTTTTCTTAAACATCAGTACTTCTCCAAACACACAAACTATACTGGGAAATGATGGGTGTTCAGGGTATGTGGTTGAGATGGGGGTCCCTAAAAAGAAAAGTTATCTCCATTTATCTGGACAACACTGACAATATGAACTTGAACACATTCTGTTTTTCCATAGAGTTCACATATTTCTTTCTTCACTTTATGTATCCTTCCAAAGCAGTCTGCAGTCTGAATAAAATATAATAAAACGACTATTTTTACAGCTTCCCAGACTGAAATGTGAAACATATAAAACCACGACACCTCCCAATGTAGTGACACTTTCGTCCCATTTACATTAGCTATAGTTTTAAATATTTATTCTCATACAGTTATTCAAAATGAGGTCATTCTCTGCCATATAACTTTAAAAACTTTTGGTAGGATGTTTTACCACATGGCTAATGCACAGTTAAGCTCCTCAGTTGAGTTTAAATATCAGAAAGTCGTCACAGGAACTGTTAAATTGGTGCAGGGCTGGCCTTTCATATTCTAACTAAACACATGCCCACACAATATGTTTCATTGCTCAACCATCCCCCTCGCCCCCAAAGCCCCCCTGAGAACCCAGGCTGGCGACATTATCAACTGTACAAGAATGTGGTGAGGTTGTTTACAGCAGAATGTGGATTAGGTCACCAGATTCTTGACATTTTTGTAGAAAGACACTAGCTATCCATATTATATTTCTAGACAATATCTAGGTATTTGGTGATCCAATCCATACAATATTCTAAACAACCTCATCACATTCCATTTCCAGTGCTCATGACACACTGCTCTGGACCTGAACATTTTCTAAAATAAAAGTCCTTAAAGTGTAGACTGCTTTGCATTAAATCCATTTACTGGCTTTGTGAAAAAATCATAAAACCAGTCAGAGGTTTAGGCGAGACTATCTTACATTAGAATGGACTTCCACTGTATCTCTGTTTAGTGGAGGAGTGAGAAGGGGTGTGAGTTCCGTTAGCACGAATGGCACTGTAATCCACTCTTTTGTCATCCTGATGTGTCATAAAGCTGTTTTCCATCTCGGCTCCCCTCTTCGCTCTTCAGCGTGTCGTTAAATGAATACCACATGTGGCCGTGGACTCCATAAAGGAGGGCTGTGATTTAGGCTTCCATTCTGCCTCGCATTACAAGCAGCTGACAGGGCTCCAGGCCCAAGCCTCTCTCTCTCTCTTTCTCTCTCCCTCTCTCTCACAATACTTCCTGCAGTCTGGAGGCAGGGCTGCCATCCCTAGGGAAAAGCTCGGCATCTAGACTTGGCCCCGGATCGCTTTCCCAGGAAACAAGCCCTTGCCTTGCTGTGAAGCTCCAACAACCTGGCACCCCCCCACCGCCTTCCCTGTTCTCACTGAGAAGAGAATCCAGGAGGGTGAGAGTAAAAACGAGGGTGGGGGGACAACAAAATGACAAAGTTACAAACTGTTTATGTTCTCACCTTTGATTGGTGAATAAACTTGAGATTAATTTTTTGAAGTTTGGACTGATCCGATCATACAGGAAGCAACATAAATACAAAAGAGGAATCAGGATATTTTGAAAAAGTAGAAAAAACCCACATTTCCTAAAACTGTCATTTATGAAAGGCTATACATCGTTTACTATAGTTCTGTCCATTTTCACTGTTCCAGTGTCTCTATATAGAGGCTCATCCACACTGAAGATACTGACCAGGACTCACAGAGCAAGAGTGCTGATGGAGAGTTTGTTTTTATGTGACCGAGATAAAGTAGAGAGAATGCTGTATCAGCACTGCTACTCTAAGATTTTGTGAACAGTAGCCCTAGTTCTCATCTTCAGACCAGTGTCTTATTAAGACCAGCTTATTCTGTTATTTCAATTCTGTCACTCTGCTTGTCTTCTTTTTTAAGATCCTAAAAAATTGAGACCCAGAACATAACCAAAAAATGGTAAACATCATCACTGCCTTACTGCATGGTCACATTCTGCAAGAGCATTAATAAAATAATAAAAGTAATTAATAATGTAATCATTTTAAGTCTAAATTGATGTGCATTGTTTTTTTAACGTTTTGATGTTGGTTCATTTTAAGTCTTTGGGTTTTGACAAATTCCATATTTCAGTCTGATTAGCGCCAGTTTAATTCGTTGAAAGGTGCCAATGAAGCTCACCCAGAGCCACAGCGTTTTATCACACATTTCACACTGTGAGTCCTTTCCCATCTGGACCCACAAGCAACCCATGAATGACTCACTCAGATATTGATTAGTCAGGATAGCACAACTTTAATCAGAAGTATCACATCTTGCCTTAAAAAAGTGAAGTTTTCGGGGTAAGCAGGACTCTCTGTGCAATTTACTACACTGTCAATGAACTTTCCCAAGGAGAGAATGAAGACAGAGCTTTCCCTCAGGACTAAAACAATTTCCACTAGATTTCCATGATTTTCTGAATACCACAGAAAGTACGGATCTGAGTTTTGACATACACAAACTGACGACCGTTCGCTAGGCTGTGAGAACAAGAAAACAAGAAACAGAGCCCACATCTTGGTCTCTTTAGAGGAATTCTGTGAGCTGCTCCCGGTGGGAGGAAGTTCAGCGCTGCTCGTGAGGGTTCCACAGGGATCGTGGCACCATTTCGGGACTTTTATTTCCATGGCATTACTAATTCAGTTGACTGTGGGAAGAGTCTCAGCGCTCCCATTTTTCTCCCCATTGTAGCAGAAGCTGTGACTGTGTTTCCACTTTAACAGCACGATTAACCCCATCACTGCTGTATCAATTCTGCCATCGGCCACATTTCCCTCTCTTCAATTAATTAAACTTTCTCAAAGAATGGAAATATTAAGGACCTTCTTAACTTTCAGGGAGAAACTTAATAAGAGTCAGACTCCCACTGACAACTTCACATAGCCACACTCTTAAAAATAAAGTCTTCTAATTGGTTCTTGATGAGAACAATTAGTTCTAGGAGAAAAGTGGTAGATAACCTTAATATTATGTAAATATTCTTTAAACTTGTGGTATCACAGCTGGACAGTCTCCTATAGATATTTATAGATGTTTATTTTGCATTTAAATTGTATCCAATAAAATATCTGCTTTTATTTGCTCTAAGCATTCTATACTGTTCTTGTTTTAGACTTCTTGTTTAGACTACTTTGACTCAATGCTTCAGTCCTCCTTTATTTCCAGTTTACTGCATATTTCCATTTTTTGTATGTCCACCAAAGAACCACCACAAATTAAATGAAAATAAAATACAGATTAAAACTCCTTTTAAAATTCACTTTCTTTAAGTAATGTCACAGATTAACCACTTTTGGTTCCCTAAAGAACCATGGCCGAAAAAGAGATGGGTGAGTGTGAAGAACCTTTAAAGGGTTAAAGAGCCTTCTCATTATGTAGGTTCTATATCAATGTAGAGTCCTTTCACGAACTTTATTTATTTTTTTTTTAAAGAGCATTATCTCAACCCAAAACCTAAACCTTATGCTAAGCCTGGTCCTAAACCTAACCCTTGCAGTAATACTAACCCTAACACTGTTGAGTATCATATCAGATAATGTACGGTGGGGGGCTAATAAAGTGGACCTAAACTTAAAAAAGTCTCTTCACAGCTTCACAGTTAGTTCCTTCAGAAAACCATCAATTGAAAAGTTTTTAGGGAACCAGAAAATCCCTGTTGGCACTTTTTAACACTGCAATGTAGAGCATGAATGCATCTTATACATGCTTTGTAAATTGTATATATCTCTTTACAATGCAATGTAATATACATCTTTATGGATTTTTCATTAGCAAAATTTCATTTCTTTCATTCTGAAGAACAAATAAGAATGTAAGACTGAAGCAGAAACAGAAAAAACGTAACAAATCTAAACACTATCAAGTGAGTATAACCCCAACAGTGAGTTTATTAAACTTTCCAAGCCTAAATAAATTAAAGAATAAATCTGAAGTGGAATGATTAAAGTCTTTCTATCAATCAGCATATCAGTTTAGATTCATCATAATGAATGTTAGCTATTTTAAGAGACAATGGTCATGACTTTGGAATGTCCAAAGAAGGGGGACTTTTATTCATTTGTGTTTAACGGAGTTCCTATTTTGCTCCTCGTTTCAGTCATATTTTGAAACCATGTTTGTTTTGGTCGGCCCTTGGCTTTAATACATGGTTGTAAACAGTGCAGAATTTATTGTAGCTGTATTTATTTTTAAATGATTTTCCTCTACTCCTCTGGCCAATCATTAGACATATAAACCGCATTTCTCAGACAAATGCAACAAACAATCAGCAAAAAGGTTTGTAGGCTCCGATGTGTATCCAGTTCCATTGGCTATATTTATAAGAATATTATATTCTGAATGTTTTGGTGATTATCTATTTTGTTTAGGCAACAAAGCACCTGACTCATCAGTTGATAAAACTGAAAACAGTTGATAAACTCATCAGTTGATAAAACTGTTTTTAAAGAGAGGTATTTTATGACATCTATTAAAAAGGCATCAGAGAGCAACAATCAAAGTAACTCTGAAGGCGGAAGATGCGGCAGTTTGCTGCGCAAGAGTATGGGAAGCATGTGAAGGAAAAAGCTGCCGTTGGCCTCTGTGGTCTGTGCGCAGAGATCTGCTTTTGAAAACGGGTTGCGAAAAGCCCTCTTGTGTGGTTCATGTTATCGTTTCACACAAAGCCAGGCGAGAGATGCTGTTTGTACTAAACTGAAAAGGGGGATGTTCTAAAGCTCCCCAATCATAACAAATCAGTGGTTCAACCTCCGGCACCAGGCTAAGCAGATTACTGTCATTTTCAACAACTTGTCCCTTGCAGCTAACAACCTCCAATTAGCAAATCCTGCTGTGCACATCTATGCCCTGGCACTGAGCGACTGTGACAGGTGGAGAAATTAGAAGTCTTGCATGATAATCCACCACATTCTAGAGAGCCAGGGCCTTCATCAAATCGCTTCGAGGAGATATACATATTCAAGACGCCTTGCAAACGCTGACATACAAACAACAATTGTGACAGGGACGACAGGCTGACAGCCACGGTGAAGCCACTCTGACATACAGCCAATAGGCAGGCCGCTAACAGCTAGCAGAGGGAGCTGGTTGAGAGTGCAGGAAGGCCACTGGAGCTCCAATATACAGCACTGTGTAAAGCTCTTGAGCCACCCCTCATTTCTGTATGTTTTGCTTTGAATCACCTTGTTGGTGCAAAAATTGTATGCCTGTCAAACTGTCTTATCCTTGGCATACTGAGTAGATTCAATGAAAGAAATGGGAATAAATGTTTTACTGCAAAGTGATTAAAAATACAAGGTGCCTAGATAAAGGTGTTCCAACCACTCAGCCTCAGCACTACCAGTATACTAATCACCGGCCCGATCATCTGGAATCATCTGCACCTGCTTCTTCACTGGTTCAGGCCTTAAGTTAGATGTGCTTTGTTATGCCTGAATGATTCATGCATAAGTCACTGTGTGGCTTAATAAACAAAAAACAGGTAACTGGTCAGGTACAGGGACAGGACTCAAAATGAGAGCCAAAAACTTTGAAGAAATGAGGGGGTGGCTCAAGACTTTGACTGCAGCTGAAAAAATGTGACCGCCCTCCAAAAATGTTACAGGTTCACTGAATAAAGGAGACAGACTGTGATGAATCAGTGTATCATAACCACAAGAGAAACTACTCTGGATATAAGGATTAATTAGCTATTCCCATGACAGCATGCTGACATTAGCTGAAATACTGTTATACAGTCTTCAATTAAACTTAGCAATTTAATCTTGATCGCTTTGCCCCTTGAGACCACCTACAAAAATAAACAGTTGACATGGAGATGACCTGAAGGCCTGAAAAGCCTCCTGTCAATGAAATAATTATTAAAATAATGTGCTTGACAGATATCGCTAAAGTGGAATGATCATAAGAAATAAAAAATTGTTTTCTCTAAACATTTCTTGACTACTATCACTTCTGACAGAGGCCTCAGTAGAGATCACCTGTTGATCTTTTTCACATCAGTAAAATACCTAGACTAGTTTGACTTATGAAACATGCTTACCTGTCTTTGCTGAGTCATTTTAAAATTAATTCCTGGACCATGCTGGTTAAGAGGAGACCTTTGGCTCAGAGCTCTGGGCTGTAGACACGACTGCATAGACAACTGAAACTGCATGTTCTGGCTTCCTGTAGATGGCTGCTGTTGGGTGGTCTGTTTGCTTTGTGACCCAGCCATGTGGGGCATTGGTTGGCTTGTAGCAGATGATGCTGCCTTAGGGGTGAAATGCAGCATTGGTTTACCACTTAGGACCTTTATGTCTCCACCAGGCTTGAAAAGGCAGTTGGGCATTCCTTTGCCCTGAGGACTGATTCTTGGCTGATTGAGAGAACTAGAGCTGACCATTGCTTCTTGACCAAAAGAGTTGGAATTTGGGTGCCCACCCATCCCAGTGGACCAGTGTCTGATCCCACCAGCCTGGCTCTGCTGTTGCTGGTGGAGGAGGAGAGAGTTGGGCTGTTGTTGGTTAGCCGCCATTTGCTTTAACTGCTCAGCATGGGACATTTCAGGCCAGGGTGGTAGTCCTCTAGAAGGCGTTCCAGATGTCTGCGACACATGACTGTGGCTCATCTGCCCAATAGGAGATGTTGATAAAGCAGTGTTGGCCAAGGAGAATGAGGGACCAGCGGATGCTGGCCTAAGCTGTGGAGAGCTTCCCGAAGGTTGACCAAAATCAGGCGAATACTCAGTCTTGATTGGCTTTTCTAAGTGTGGGCAGGGATGTGCCGCACCGGCTGAGCTGGGACGACCAAGATCTAAACCAAAGTCATCATCTTGCTTTAGCATCTTCTCCAGTTCAAGGTCATTGAGTGGTGGCACAGACTTGGTAAGCTCATCAAACAGATCCTGAAGTTCAGGGTCAATCTGTCCCCCACCCTCATCTTTGAAGTCAAACACCATCATTGCAGTATCTGATGTTGACTGGCTGCAGGGCTGAACATCAATAGGCTCTTTCTTCATGTCTCTGAGAGTCATGCTAAAGAGGTCATTTCCTCCACCATGAGGCATCATGAACGGGTCCTTCCGCCGAAGTGTGTGGCCCAGACCTGCTAAACTTGGAGACTGCATTGAGTCCATAGCACAATGTCCAGGACGAAGAGAGTCAGACTCCATGCGAAGACGCTTGAATTCTGGTGTTGTGCCCACACAAGAAAGGCCATTCTGTTTAGGAGTGTATCCAGGAGACTGTCCCTCAATCTTTCTTCTGAGCGAACCCTGGAGCTGTAAACGCAAAGAATGGAGTGTTAATGTGGACATTTGTTGAACAGAACTTGGTTCTGAGTAAAGAATGTGCTACACTGATGTTTAAACATCTACACAGGGAAGGACTGGCAATTAAAGTGGAATAGCACAGCACAGGAGAATTCTTCAAAAGCTTTTGGTCTAGTTCTCTAAACTTAGGCCAAAGCGAGCCCAATTTCTAATGCCTGTAGAAAAAGTGCACATAATGTAACAAGACCTTCTCTATCTAATTAATGAACTCTTATCAAAACACTCTTTGAAGCTGCAAACCAATTTAAATTATGATGAGAGTTCTAAATATTAGTGTATGAAAAAATGTGGCCCAAGAACAAATTATCTTTATGTAAATTGATCCAATTTTGTAATTTGCTGCCAGGCTTCTTAGCTTTGTTCACTTGGTCATTTTGGATGAAGCTGAGAATTATTAATCTTCCCTTTTATGAATTCGTTTAGGAATTCCTTCCAAGACGGGAAAGAGGAATGGCTAGTTTAGATCCTACAGAGAAACAGTACACATGTGCCATGCATGAAATAACCTTAGATTTACATTAGTATATGCAAGCGATTGCTGTGCTTTTTTATGTGATAACAGCTCACAGGTATCATTTACTGTCAAAAAATACATGGCAACAAATGAGGTTTAACATGAACAACAAAAGAAAATCAGATTTGAAACCCCTGCATTAGCTCAGCGGATAAATTTAGCCATCAGATAGACAGAGCAGCTAGACAAAGAAAGCCTTTATCTGTTTGTCTCATTTGCATGAATTATATTTCCCCCTGTTGGCTCACTGTAAAGATAGCAGCATTCTCCTTTGTGTGTGAGACCGTTCTCTTTGTCTCTCATGATTTAATTTATGTAAATGAGACCAGAACAATGACTCATAAGTCCCATTTAAGTACGGAAGCATTTGGAATTGTAGTCGAGGACACAAACCGAGCAACTCTAGCGCAATCTTTTAATGGGCCGAATAACTTCACTGATGTTATGCTGTATCTGAGAATGTGCTAGAAATACTCTAGAAACAGAAAAATGGTCTGACCAGCATTATTTTGGTCCAGCTGCAGTTTTGCCCACTCGTGGAAATGCGTAATTATTCAAATGCAGCCTGACATTATTACTTAGGGAGAGATAATGTGTGGGATACAGCATTAGTATTTGTGCAGGGATGGGGAAACAGAGGCACAGTTCACACTGTAGTGGCAAATTGGAGGCTTTTACATTTACTGGAAATATTACACAGTGGTGGGATGATTCATGCCTTCAGGGTTGGGAGTGAGCACCTCTCTCTCTTTCTCTCTCTCTCTCTCCGTCTCTCTCTCTCTCTCTCTCTCTGCTTGTCCATGCTGTTTACTGTGAATGGCATGCTTGCATCAATGCTTTCCACGTTCCCACTGTCTGACTCATTAGGTTAGGGATGACTAATAGTGAAAATAGTGGCAAACAGGTTCACTGCAATACAGCAAATTAAAGCACTTGTAAATGCTAGTCTGTAAGAAGAGTTAAGAATGGACATTTCAAGGTGTGGAGTCATTCAGTCCTTCACTGGAAGATACATAAGGACACAACCTAATTTGAAAAGGCACAAAATATAACTGCCCAAATTCAAGAACATAAGAAACAAATTACACATTCAACAGAACCCAATTCACACCGCTGTGGAATCAATATTGTCTATAATATAAAAGCAATTTGGTTTAAGATAAATCTATATAAAACAAATTCAGTATGCTAGTCCTAGTCATAGTATGACTCAAAAAAGCTCTTAAAATGATTTTGGTAGGTGTGCCCAGACTGATGACTGAGAACGTTGAATAAAATAAAGAATGAAGTTGGAATATATTTACTGTTCAAATGCCTCGTTAATTGGCTGATAACAAAAATCTGTAAATATATATATTTCTAGTATATAATTTACATGACATAACTCAAATGTAAAAGTACATTTTGGTGTCTTGTTTACAAGATTTAAACCTATATTGCGTAATTATTACTGTATATAAAATAAAAAAAAATATTAATATAACGAGTGATTCCAAATTGAACAGTAATATATAAAATGATTAAACAAAATACAAAACCTACAAATAAAACGCAGACCTAACTCTCTGCACGATAAATCGTGTACTTCAATGACACACTAAAATAAAATATTTTTCAGCTAAATTCAGTAGTTCACATGTAATTTTAAGGGCAGATCTTTCACATGAATGAGATTATCTGTGCATTTACTGTCAAAAGCAACGAAGACCAAATGGATCATATTTGTAAGAGGCTCTCTCTAATGCTAAGAAGCTTCCAACCCAAAAGTGTCAGTGCAGTGTTGTTTCTGCTAAAGCATACATGCCTTTATTTTGACTTGACAATAAGAAACAAGGTCTTAGGAACACGAAACTTGATGTAGGACCAGAAATCTGTATACGCAGTTAGCAACAGAGGATTACATTGTGTGCCATCTTGTGGTCTTCAGAAGCCATGCTATCAGAGCAGTGAATATACTAAAACAAAAGCATATTAAATAATTTTCAAAACTTGGCACTTCTGTATAGAGCTGCACGATATTAGGAAAACATGCGATATGCGATAATGTTGTTGAGTGTTGCGATGGCGATATCACATGCGATAAGTAAGTAAAAACTTAGCCTTT
>JBBPCZ010000001.1:26381952-26405118 GCA_037974445.1 Brycinus macrolepidotus
GGTAACGAGACCATTTCAGCTCATTCAGAATGCAGCTTCAATGTTAGTCTTCAATGTTCCTAAATTCTCACATACCACGCCTCTACTACGAAACCTTCACTGGCTCCCTGTGGCCGCTCGCATTAAGTTCAAAACCTTAATACTTGCCTTCAAGGCCAAGAACGGACTTGCACCTCCTTACTTATCAGCACTGATCAGGCTGCGTGTCACTTCTTGTCCTCTCAGAGCTTCAAGCACTGCTCGTCTTGAACCTCTGTTGCTCAAAAGAATATTAAGACATGCATCAAGACTCTTTTGAGTCTTGACCCCCAGTGGTGGAACGAACTCCCTCTTGCAATCAGATCCGCAGAGTCCCTCGCTGTCTTCAAGCGTCGCCTGAAGATCCACCTCTTCAAGGAGCACCTTGGTGACCAACCAGTCCTCTTGCTTATCTCTTATACATCTTTTCCTATATATTTATAAAAATGAAAAAAATAAAACCCTTGGGCACTTACCCTCTTAACTGTTTTTCCTTACTTGTGTAGTAACCTCTGACTTTTTTCTTTTTGACAGGGTTTGTTAAGGTGTGTAACTTAGCTGGCAGTAACTTGGTTAAAAGCAGATGTTGATTTAAATATAGCTTTACAGGTATGAAGAACAGATGTAGACTATTTAAGCACTGATGTACGTCGCTCTGGATAAGAGCGTCTGCTAAATGCCATAAATGTAAACGTAGTTCAATCTAAAGGCCTAATTTGCATCTTTTATAAATCACTATTCTTAATTTGGCAACACAGTGCTATTGAATTGCTCCTCTTGATGATCAAAAAGGTTAACTGCTTATAATGACCTGTGGATACTGTGTATATCATTGCAAAGTAATGTCTAAGAGAATTTTAAACTAGTATTTACTTTAAACTATTTCCTTTTTAATCAAGTAATTTATGGCAAATGAGAAATAATGACAACCGGTATTAATATCTATCCCCAGTGGTCTACACGCTTTTGGAAAGCGAAACCTATAGTTTTTTACACCTGGCTTTTCCATGTGTCTCAATAGTGACCACCTGTGATTAGGTTTTGTGGCTGGAAGAAGGGTGACACACATTTACTACAGCTGTCTTTCGCTGTGTTTGTTTTTAGATGGTGTACATGCACCACTACAAACATTTCATTTGCAAGAATTGTTTATGCTGTTTATGAGCAAATGGGTGAAGGGATGAAGAAAGGAGCCACATAAAGAAGCTGCCTCCATCTTTGCTGTGATGAATCAGTCACATAGATCAGTCACATAGGCTGTTCCTCAGTATCAGAGACTCTAACCTGTTGGACAATCTGTTTTCTGCTGTATTACTCATTGTGAAGCAATATACTGTGTTTACAATATGTGGCAATAACATTTAGAAACACACATGCAGTGATAATTGACAGTTTAAAACACACTATAGAAGGCTTCTGAAATGCAACACACACACATACCTATTTTAAGATTAATTTATCAAAAACTGTCTGAGTGTCTATTAATTAGCTAAACTAATTTATTTTTGCAAGAGTTTTGATTTAAAAAGCTGTGATTCTGGATTGTTTTTGGTAAGTAGAGCTAGGCACATTCACACTGATTTGCGTGTTACAGAGCATGTCATTTGCCTCTCTGTGTAATTTTAATGTACTCCTGGTTTCAAGTTTGTGAGAATCTTTAAAATGTGAAAGAAAAAAAATGTAATAATATAAGGAACATGTTTACCACCTAGTTTTTAGACAGGTCCTCACTCTGAAGTAGACATGAGAGAAAACAGTGATGGCAATGAGCTTGAAGTTTTTTTTCCAATAAAACATAATAAATACGCAGTTCAGTATAAGTTGCCATTGTAGTATTTTGTCACCTTTAATTTGATGTAAGTGTAATTCATCTAGTCACAAAGAATGGAATTGCAAATGGCACGCAAACTTTACAAATGTTATTATCTTTGTAGCTGCTTAGCTCAGCCCAGATGAAACAGAGCTGAAACATGACAGTGCTTACCAAGATCCAAAGCTTTTGTGTTCAATACGCAAAACCTGCACTGTGGTCTGGGGATGAGCCCCATTCAACAAACGCCATTTTGTAGGCATGATATCTGCCTGCAGCACTGAGTGCGTTCAACCAGCACAGCTCAACAGTTGTGTTTCTACAACTATTTCATCTATTTTTGGTACAAAAAATGTAATATTACTTGTAAAATATAACTTCACCTTACATGTTTAAAAGTTATGTCCATGTCCATGATATCTTTGTTCACGGTGGTCCTATGTCGTACAGTGAGAGAGGGTCAAAGACAACCATCGTCACGGCGACCAAAGAAAGTCTGCAATTACTTTGTGACAATGTTAGAAATTTAGGATGTCCATCTCAAAGCGTGTCTGCTGCTACGACGTATGTCTACTGACCAGCCAATAAAATACAACATCAGCGCGCAAAATCCAGGGAGCATGGAGGTGAAACGAAGGAACACGGGTACGTGAGACACTAGTATGCCACCTGTTTTTTGGATTTTCTCCACACACATTAAAAGCAAGACTTCCAGAGTTCAAGTCGTCTTGTTCTGTTAACACTGCACCGGTGCAGCTGATGACGTTTTGTTCTTCCATACTAACTTGCATCATAGCTTATGATTCAATAGGTTTTTTGTACATCTACAAACCTTCACACACACCGTCTTACACCTACACACCTTCACACACACCATCGTACGTCTACACACCTTCACACACACCATCGTACACCGACACACCTACATACACACCATCGTACATCTACACACCTTCACAGACACCACTGTATGTCTGGAAACCAACGAGATCAATAACGTCAGACGCAGGGACAAGCAAGGTCAAATTTCCCCTGCTGGGAGTGGACTGAATGAAGACAGTAGGACCTAGTCAAGAAGCTCAAGGAGAGGTTCTCATCTTCAGGAGCTCACAGAGTACCGATGTGAGAAAGGGTGAATCTGAGTGAAGTTGCATGCTAAGTGACCCAGGCTTGTCCAGGGCACTGGTTATAGACACACATACACACACGCTAGTCATAGAGGAGTCCATCAACTTAGGCCTGACAGACTGTCACTTTGCATGATCATCTCTGTGCTTCTCCTCCAGCCTCCAAATATGACACTGCTGTCATCCTCAATCCACATATCACTCTCAACCGCACAGACAGTCAATGCAAAATCCCCCCCTTGGCAAACCAAACAACACGAACACAACCCCCACTGCAGGTCACGGCTGCTGCTGGATAAATATGTTCAAAGCAGCTATCGCTTAGCTGATTCATTCCTGCCCCAAAAGAACTTGCATTCAATAGAAGTGTTGACATAAAAGTGATTGTGGTTTCAGCTCATATTAATCGTTATCTCAAATTCAGTCAGAGATGTAGCCGGAGTTTTCATGGGTGTAAAAAATCAATAATTTGATGGTGCAGATTAAACTGCATCAATTTTGGAATGCTAAAATGCTGCACAATATATAGTCTGCAAATCATTATTGCAATATCAGTCTCTGCAATACTGATATTGCAGAAGGCTGCAATATAAAAATGAGCCTCCAACCAATCACAGTGTTTCTGACAGGGTGACCAATCACAGCTCCAGGAGAGTTACTGGGTGTCCTGATGAATTGAGGTCTTCGCGTAATCTGACAAAAATCTAATTATTTTAATCTTTAACCATTAAAGGTGTTAGCGAACTGGTGCATGAATGGGTGGAGCTAAACTGTTGAAGCCAGAATAAGGAGGTATATTTAAATGTGTTGGTTTTGTGACATCATAAAACAAGACATACTTGAAACATATATGAACTGCATGGATGGGGGAAGAATAAACGTACCATTTGAAACAATATGTTCGTAATTTTTTTTAAACTCTTTACTACCTTATCTTTATTCCTCTTGTTGCACTGAGCATGTATATGACAAAAGAATTTCCCTCGGGATGAATAAAGTTCTTATCTTATCTTAACTTATCTTATCTTATCTTAATTTATTGATACTGCATAAATGTGCTCATTTGTAAAAATCTAGGATATTTTATCATAGAAATCCAAAACAAGATTGATGTACACAATTTATCTTAAATCTTACTTTTAATTTATACTGGTTTGATTGCTTACTTTCACTGCTTACACAATTTTACTGCTTTTCATTCTTATTTTATCTCTGGAAAGTACACTGATAATGTTCTATGTAAATATACTTGCCTTGCCTTATGTTTTTTACTGTTTAAAGTCCACTACTATGTACTTCCTGAAGACTGAAATAGAATCATTCAGAGACTGTCCTAGCGATCAGGCTTTGGTCTCAGAACAGTGGTTGAAGTCTTCAAAGGGAGGAGGAACTGGGTTGGCAGATTTCAAATGTAAAAGTGCTCCATTGGTTCTTAAATGCTGTCTAATGTGGGGGGACTGTTAGACATCACCTCCACAAACAGAAGCCCCATGGTATCTGCTTTTCAATGGCTGCCACAAAAGAGTAGTGTTCTCCCGGTTTAGTGGGCAGTTCCTGCTGCCCCGGTGTTGCATTTCATTGTTTCCTTTCGTAGACAACAGCCGTAATTTTCTCAGAGCCAGACTTGGCTTGTTTCTCTCTTTCTTTCTCTCTCTTTGTAACTCATTGTATGTCTCTCTCTCTCTCTCTCTCTCTCTCTGGGCCCTATGTACTAAGACACAAATTGGACACATTTAGGCACAAATCGGACGCATTCTGGCTGTGTGTTACGTATGAAACAGTCACAAGAGCCTAAATGTGGAGGTTATATGTTGTGTTTGATGAGCATTTGAGGGAAGGGTAGTGCAAAAAGCGGGTGGGAATAAAGTTTGCTACAGTTTAAGCAACTTCTCTTGCCCGCTTTTGCATCGATTTTCCTCCGCCTTTTAAAACTTGGTGAAAATTAAACATCAGATATAACTTTGCATCAATAGACGTGCAGTTGAGAGACTTCTTTTAACTCCATCTCTCTCTCTCTCTCTCTCTCTCTCCCCCCCATCTCTCTCTCTCTATATATATATATACACATATATATATATTTGTCTTTCAATCTACATCTCTCTATTCTCTTTCTGTCTCTCTATACTTCTCTACATCTACACATGAATGGAGAGAATTACTGAACTGCCACATTACTCTTTGTATCTCTTTCTGTTTCTCTCTTTACATCTTTTCAAGTCTCTCTCCCTATAGCTCTCTGTGTATTTCTGTGTTTCTGTACCTTTCTGTTCTGTGTTTCTACTGCTAACTGCTGCTCTATTTCTCTCTGTCTTTTACTCTATCTCTGTTTTCTACAGCTTGTCACTCCCTTACTTATTAACTTTCTCTGTCTCTATCTTCCCCTCTCTCTTGCTTTCTCCTCTCTTTCCCATTCATGCTGAAGAACAGGATTAGCTGAAAATAGAGAAAAAGAGAAAAAAATTCCTCCTACCACAGATGTAAACTCACCAGGGGTGAAAAAGACAGAAAATGTTTAAAACATAAGCTTTAAAATGTGTATTTACAGTTGATTTCAGCATGAAGATACAGGAAAAAATAATCCTCAAATTAATGTGATCAGAGGGAGAAAGAGGCAGAGAAAACTGTTGACTGTTCATGTCTCAAGGTAAGAAGTAGTAGTGTTACCATGTCTCAAGTTAACACTACAGTAGTGTTATAATAAACCAACAGGCACAGGGATGCTGTCATACTGCATTCAGTTTTACACTTTTTATTACATTTATAAATAATGAAAGACAGACAGTACAGTGCAGCACAGCCAATATATACTATAATTACGGCCTTTGTTAGTGCACGTGCTTATTTTCCCAAATTCCATTTGTATACCATTACTGACGTTAGGGCTCATTGACTACTTGTTACTAGCATTACCTTTATGATTACAACATAAGCTGAACTCATAAAGGCCAACTTAACATTAACATTATCCCCTTACAGTTCCACTTTCTTTATGCTAAGATAATATTAGCAAGGCTAAAACTGTCACAGCCACAATGTAACTAGACAATCTGGATTTTCAAGACAAATTTGCATCCCTGTCCTTCTATTCCACAGCTGGTGTTTTTTGGGTTGATCAGACATGAGCTAACCAGCTTATAAACCGCTGAACTAATAGAGACATTTTCCAGAAGGCATCTCAGCAGGCTTTCGGAGCAGCGGCCTAATCCCTTCCCCTCTGCATTAATCACAGCAAACTCACATAAATGTGTGAAAATGAAATCAAACATGGGCCAACGAAAAGCCATAAGTGTGAAGTAGGTGTGTGTGTGTGTGTGAATTGTGTGCTTGTATATGCGTGTACGTGCATGAGTGAGTGTGTGTGTGTGTGTGCCTGACCTAAGCAGCAAAACAAGAGTTTTTCTAGCTGAGACAGCTTGGGAGTGTGGGAGGGGGAAATGCAAATCATCTTTTTTTTACCAGCATGCTGGTAGAGTGTGTAACAGATTACTGAATTAACCCCCCAACTCCTTCCATGTGGGAAACCAGCAGGGGTCACTGTGCTCAGAGAAGAGAAACTCTCAACACTCAGGACTAACAACTTTTTATTACAATTACTATTAGCCATTCATACCAAATGGAATGCAGCTGCTATTTACAACTATGATAATTCATAAAAAACAAAGAACATTAAACTGTGGTGTATCAGATCTGAAATGAGAACGGGGTGGGCAATATGTTATCAATACTGTGACAAATTACATTAGGATACACTTTTCTGAGTGTATCACGGGCATCGTCAGTACTTTTAGAAGAAGTGCATGAAACCTATGTATATTTGAAAGTAATATAATCCAATGTTTATCCATATATTTTGTTCATTCATTTATGATGGTTTAATTTGTCATCCGTTTCCATTACAAGTAGTTAATTATTGAAAACACTGACTTAAGAAGACACTGAACTTTCATTGTACATTGTTGCTGTTCGGTTTCTTTATCAAAAGCCCATTATCATACACAAAGGTCATTCAATGTGTGTTACAGGAATAGACATATTAATCATAAAAATAGTAGAAAGTAAAAATAAAAGAATAAAAGAAATAAAGGAATACATAGAAAATCAAGAAAAAGGTGCAATAGAAGTGCAGATATAGTGACCAAAAGATACAGTAATTTGCCATTTCATTTAATAACTGCCACTGAGCACCAGTTCCGCTAGCCAGTATGCCCATATATGGTCATTTCCAGTCCAGCAGTGAAAAACCACCTTTTCCCAGCAAAGCCCACTGCCCCCAACTCCCTGCCACGGGAAAAAGCCCATAAGCAGGGAAGCTGCCTTCCTGTTTTCAAAGACGACTCCTATGGCATGCCGAGCTGCTTCCTGTGCTCGCTCACTCTTTCTCTCTAGTTTCACCAACATCTGGCTCTCTTCCAAGAGTGCAGCTGTGTCATATAGTCAGAGTTAACCATGCTACAGTTCAAAGATGGAACACAGAAAATAAATACACCATGTTACGCTCCTGTGAAGGGCTGTTAAGCTCGGCTTGTGCTTTGGAACGGCACTGAATTTACATTTCATGTACACTGATCAAACTGAATGAATGGACTGGATACATTTTTTTCTGTCGTGTAACAGTGCTTACATTTGCATGCTGATAATTCATTATAGTCATTTTTCCAATCTGCCTAGTTTTGAGATAAACCAACATACAGTGCTGTGAGAAAGTATCACTTTTATTTTTTCACGTCTGTCCCACTCAATTGTTTCAAATCTTCAAACACAATACTCAACAAAGACACTAAATGCAGTTTTAAAGACCATTTCATGTATTAAAAAAATATCCCTGTGTGAAAAAGTAATTGCCCCTTACTTACTTCATCAACTAATTAACTGACTAATTAACGGATAAAGTAAACTAGACCAAGGGAAGAATTCTGCCATTCCTGTTAAAGCTAAACATAATTTAAAAACAACATTTCCAGCAAAGTGAAGCAGACTGAAAGCTCTTAACAAACAGCACACTTATTCCACAATCAAAAGAAATACCAGAACAGATAAGAAAGAAAATTATTGAAATATGTGTCTGGAAGGGCAAAGCTTTTAGAGGCTCTAGGACTTCAGCATAACACAGTAAGAGCCATTATCTTCAAATAGAGAAAACTCGGAAGAGGTGAGAATCTTCCCAGAAGTGGCCAGTCATCTGTCCATGATCTGAGACTGAAGTGAAGTTTAACTGTGCAGCAAGACAACAATCTGAAGTGCAAGGGCTCAGAAGAAGCATAATTAAGGCTCTGAGGTGGTCTAGTCAAGGTCTTGCCTCATTGAGGTACCATGGCAATACCTTAAACGGGCAGTTTATGCTCAAAAGCCTTCTAATGTGGCTGAATTAAAGCAATTCTGCAAAGAAGAGGTGGCCAAAATTTCTTCACAGAGATTAAAAGACTGATCTCCAGTTATAGAAAGTGTTTACTTACTTTTTACATGATGTAAGTGTTGCAAAATATTTTCCTTCAATAAATAATCATTTAAAAACATGTGTAGTGTCTCCTTATGTTCTCGCAGTCTTATATTACATTTTTATAAGGATCTGAAACCATTTAGTGTTACAAACATGCAAAAAAGCTCGGTACCATTTCAACCTGAAATCTGAACATTATGTAACGACTCTAAAGAAGCGGCCCAGTTTGAGTAGCATATGTTTCCATTTCAAAAAAAGCTATGGTATTGTGCAAAAGTCTTGAGCCACCCCTCATTTCTTCATATTTTGCGTCCAAAGAGCCACACTTTCTTGTATATTTTAATGTAGTCTTGAGGAACATTTCTTCAGGCTTCCTGAAGGACTTTTAAAGACTCTCATTTTCAGTCCAGTCCCTGAACCTGACCAGTTACCAGTTTTTTGTTTGTTAAGCCACACAGTGACCTACGTATGAATGATTCAAGAATAACAATGCACATCTAACTTAAGGCCTGAACCAGTGAAGAAACAGGTGCAGATGATTCCAGATGATCAGGCGATAATTATTATACTGGTGGTGCTGAATGCTGAGTGGTTGGGACACATTTATCAAGGCACCTTGTATCTCTATGCACTTTTCAGCCAGTAAAACATTAGTTCCAATTTCTTTAATTTAATCTACTCAATATGCCAAATAAGACAGTTTGACAGGCATAAAATATTTATGCATCAACAAAGTGATTCAAAGCAAAATACAAAGGAATGAGGGGTGTTAAGTTAAATTCTGTAAAACTTGTCCAACCTCAAAACACAAACACAAATTTATTTACAAAAGAACAAGAAATACGAGACTACATGAGAAACTAACAGAACGCTGAACTAACACAGGGACTAAAAAAAGGAAACTAAATAAAACAAAAAATGTAAATGGGGTGTAAAATACATAAACATGAACACAAGGGAGGCAAAAAGGGGTGGAGAAATTAAGGAGGAGGTGCGTTGAGACTAACATAAAAGCGAGAACATATACAGAAAAACGGGGAAAAGACAGCAGAACATACAACGGCTAAGAAACGAGAAGCGTTAAGGTGAACTTTCTAAGACACAAAGAAACAGAGAAAGACACATGAAGAGTGTTACATTTACACTTTGAACCAATATATGGTTTCAGTGATTGGATCATTTTTGTATGGGGGGGGCTCCGGAGAGCGGCTAAGCAGCGGTGCGCCAAGCAAAGCAGCAGCAAATGCCAAGTGTGTTGGAGAGCAAAGACTGGTTTTAGACACTCTGAATGCTAAGGGTTAAAATCTGCCTTTGAACAACAACTGTGTATTGACTGCCATTTGGTATAACCACATTTTTTTGTTTATAATCAGCATGTTAATAAATTGTTGTTTGCTAATTCTGAGAATGAAGTCAATGTTTCATGCCTGCCACAAAGACTGTTATGGGTGTGTGAAGGATGTGGTTTGTTACACTGTGGCCCCATCTCAGTAGTCAAGGTGATTCCGCTAGTGTGTCTGCAATGGCACGCACTCGCCGTAATGCTCCTTGCAAATCTGCATGCGGTTAATCTCCTGTGGGAACGGCACTCATGGGGGTTAACACTTGGCCCAGGCTGTGTTGTTTATGCCTTGAGAGCTCCCAAAACTTGTTTCAACAAAAAAAAAGACATGACAAACTGGAGGGGAGAGATGAGTGCTCGAGTCTAGTCTGCATGTTTTATGTATAACTTTAAAAGAAAAGTTTTTATGATTTGCGAATGCACAACAACGCAAAACACACACGTGCACCTTATGAGCAAAGTTACCTCTAGGCAATTTTCAGGCATAAAAAAAAACTCTCCCAAGCTTGTTCCCAACATGGTTAAAAATGCTTACTCTTATAATACTGGAGTTTACAGTGGAGTCAGCTCTTAGCTCCCCTTTGGCTTCTCTCCCAACACAACAGCGACTAAATCCAATTCACTGACTTCAGGGGAGGCACAACAATGCCTGCAATACATGCTACATAGGCTAATTCTGAATAGGACACGGCTTTAACAAAGGAGCACATTATGAGATGATTTCACAATGAGGAGAAAGCGAAGGAGCAGCAGGAACTGAATCCCAGTCAAACTCCCACACACTTCTTACATTCCGAATAAGGGCTGCAGACCAATATTGGCAGCCGCATGCACTGGCCACGGTGGAGGTCCCACCGAATCCGGCCAAGAACATGGGAAAATAAGAGACGCACACACAAAACAACTTCAAACCCCATCATCCATCAACCTGCTGACATTTACCATGCATTAAGCAAGCCAGGTGACTGAAAAAGATATTGTGCTTTGACCGACTCTGTGTTTTTGACCTGCCACTGTTGGGGCTTTGCAAAACTGTTGGGTTTGTTTTACTTTGGCCGCCTCAATAGCAGTCAACAGGCCTCACCTGTGGAGGAACGGAATGGGAATAAAAAATGTATTTTATTTGTAGCCTCAGGGTTGTGCCATTTACCAAATGACATTTTATTTTATTATGGAAAACAAATTGCAAGCACTGGATTTCTGGTATCCTTTCACTCTATCAGCACACGTAACTATTAGCGGTGTTTGTCAGTTTTGTACAGCTGTGTTTACACTGTGCCAAGGGAGGTTCTGACAGTGGCACTGAAAGTTCAAGGTTGCGGCAGTTTATCAGAGCGTGTTTGTGCATGTGGCGCTGCCTCCCCTTTTCCCCGGCAGGCGGACGGACGGTTGTGTGTGGGCTTTATGTGAACCAGAGAGACACAGACAGCGAGAGAGAGAGAGAGAGAGAGAGGAGAGAGAGAGAGAGATAGGGAGGAAGTGAGAGAGAGCTCATGTGATCCTATTGAGGGCACTTTTTTACTATAGTGGTTCAGTACAAATCTGCCTATGAAACTTTTTCCCCACTGGTTTATTAGATTTCCTGCAAGCTGACCATGTTGTGTAACCCTTAAAAGACACTTATTAAGACCAATAATAAGAGCATGGTGTGGTGCAATATTAGTTATAACAAGGTAAGGCAATCCATTCAAAGTGTGTTGTCTAAACTTTCAAACTTACCGTGTTTGTGTTTAATAGAAAATCTTTTTTTATATATTTGCAAAACGTTTTGGGAATAAAAAACACATTCTTTAGATTTTGCCATGTTGAATGAAGACATTAAGTCAGTAGTGATCCTAAACTTCTTTATTAAATACTTTGTCAGAACTTAACTCAATCTGCTTAAACCACATCTAGTTCTTTATTAAGGTGGTGCAGACTTGTGGATGTGGTTTAGGGCACAGTAGGACTTACTGTGAGCTGTAAAAACAAGCTAAATTTCATCACTTCAGATAGAATTTCAGACAAACCAAGGGCTGGAATTCACTAAACAGTGCTAAATAAGATTCCACTGTATATTTGTGGTCATTGTTACAAAAACTTTTAGATTTTCATTTTAGATCAGCTGTGAAAGCAGACCCGGTTCTCTAAAAAGGCTGCGAACAGCTTTTAGCTACACAGTGACATTTTGTTCACTTTTATGGCTCACAGTAAATCATACTGTGTCCTAAACCACATCCACAAATCTATGCCACCTGAGCTGAATGTGCTTTATGTGAGTTTATGAAGATGTTTCGGGGACGTATTTACAGAAAAGTTTTGGGTGACTATTGGCCTCTAGTATGGCAAACCTAGACTCGTAGACCAAGTTCTAAACTAAAGAAGTACCTCAAACACGTCTTAAGATGATTAACCACTTGTAGTGTAAAAAGAAAATTTTAAAAATGGATTTTTTGCCAAGCAATTTCTTTAAGGATGGTTGTGGTCTTTCAAATATAAAAAAATATCTCAGTAGTTGTTTAATTAATCCGGCATCTCAATTAGGCATGTGTTTGGAATAAAAAAACATGCTTTTAACGGAGCGTGGAATGTAGAACCACAGAAAATGTCGGGATACAAATAGCGTCTCACATCAAGAGAAACGGCGTCATCTGAGCAGAGTTATATAGAGTCACATACAAGCAAGAAAATGACAATTTGTGCACCTCTATTTAAGCAAATTATAAATCACATACACCTTAAACATTAATAAAACACTAATAAACCAAATGATCAGGTACAGCACAGGTACAATTCATTTTAACCTCCACATCCATAGTGTAATTTCTTTTGAACAATAATTGTTTTCAATTTAATTACTTCATTTTGACATACACTCGCCGACATACAACCTGGGATGGACTGGTGACCTGTCCAGGGTGTTACTCTGCCTTTCACCCTATGAGCACTGGGATAGGCTCCAGTTAGTACAAGTGGCTTAGATAAAGGATAGCTGGATAGATGGATGGATGGATTGATGGATTTTGAGAAATTGTTCAAAAATTTATATTGATGTAGCTCCATTGTTGCTATGCATACAATGTTACATTTTACAATTGTATGCCAAGAACAGCTATTAAAAAGAACAATTATGTTACAACAAATATGCTACTGGTTAAAAGGAGTATTTGCAGTCTTAATTGTCTTTGGAATCGCAAGCATTAAATATTTATGGATCCTAGCGAACAGTTCTGGCCTGTGCCAATCTCTAAAGATGAAATATTAATGATTTTTTGCCTGAGCCTGACCACAGTGTTCAAATGGCCATCTCTTAAAAACAACAGCTATTCGCAAAGATAAACAGGAGAGATTCTGTGAATATCGAAAATCCTATTAAAAGGGTAATACCGAGGCATAAGCCGGGTTAGAGCGAGGGAGAGCAAGCAGAGGAACCTTCAGCTGTTTTATGAAAATATTTGATCATGCCCCTTTAGCCTTGCCACGGAAGACCACGTAGTTAGGATATGGCACAAGCCTCTCTTTGTTGCCGGATGTGGGGAAAAAAACATCCAATAGATGCTAAAATAAGAACAGGAAGGAAACAGGGGGTGGGGTGGCAGCAACGAGCTGAGGGGGAGAGAGCTGGAGTGGGAGTGAGAAAGGAATGTTCCCTTTTCACTCGTTCACACTCGTACACACAAACACACAACAGTTATGAAAGGAATGCAACATCACAATTATTCACTGTTTTTGAATGAGAGGCTACATTAACATCAGCACATAAGCATTAGGGGTCAATATCATGCAGAACCCATATTTCTTCACTTTTTCTTTTTTTTTTTAGAAAACAACAAAATTCACATACCATTAACTCCCCAGTCCGTACTGTCAATGCATAAAAGCAGCCTGTTTTGTGATGTCATGAAAACAAACTATTTACATACTGTATATTTGTCTATTTCCCCTACAGACATCATTGATATATTTCAGTCTAAAAGGTACAGTAACAAACAAAGCTTGTTTAATTGTCTAAGACATAAAAGAGATTAGGGCTACCACAATCACTTGATTGAAAAAATGATAAATTAAAATGAATGTTCTGAAGTCGATTACAATGGGGATGAAGAACAGATAATCTGCAGATCATTATAAAGACATGCTCCACAGTCTAAAGATTCTTCACAAGGGAGGGCTATTAGTGCTCAAACTGCTTTGAGCACTTTCTGACTAAAAAGTGAGGAAACCAGTGGGATCTCTAAAATGCACATATGTTTATAGTTTCAAATTTCATGCATAAGAAGTCAAATTAAATGTTTGCATTAGAATATTTAATTACTAATATAATTGGGTGTCAGACCAATTATATGTATGTCTATACATATGCATATCTTTATTTAAAGACATTCATTTTATCATGAATAAATGATGTCATCAAACAATTTTTAGGCTAAGGTAGCATCATCATGCAAAATTAATTTTAAAATTGTATTCTCCCCCCTCTCTGGGGGAGCTGTTTTTCTCCTAATAAAATTGTAACACACAAGACCTGGGACCTTAATTTAGTGGTTTTCTTCATCTAAAAATAGATATAAAATGAATGCATATTACATAAAACTGAATATTAGGGAGCAAAGTTAGTTTACCTGTTCCATCCTAAAGTCTGCTTCTCATTCAACACTACAAGAAAACTTAATTACAACTACTTAACCATCGCTGCAACTACTAACAACCATGTTAAGTGGACTTTAGAAAAAATATAAAGTATATGACCCCTTTAACCTCACAAGATTTATAGAATAAACAACTGAGCTAATGAGTTCTACGAGCTTCTATGTAACCAAACTACAAACAAATTATGAATGTAGTTTATATGTATGTAGAAGCATACTACAGATTCTGATGATTCATGTAACCAGTGTTCAGTTTGCTGAGGAGCATATTCACAACAGAGCAGACAAATCTTAGCAGTGCAGTCTCAGGGAGCTGCGGCAGACTCCTGACTCCAGCCCCCCATCCGTTACAGGCCTGACAGCTACTAGACAGAACAAGTTCTTTTTTTTGATGAGTCAACAAGTCAAACTAATGCTGGGGCTTGAGCTGAGGGTGCAGAAAGAACACACCCGTTTATCACAGAACGCACTGCTTTCGGCTGTTCTCTCTAAGGTAAGCGGCTGAGCTGGGACCGTTACATACTGTACCTGAGCAAATGTTTTGAGACAGGCTGGCTGACTCGGATGACATGTTCAGGGCATAAGCTTTCTAATTCTGGAGTGAAAATGTTAAAGTCTTAAATGCACATCAGAATCTATCAACCTGGGACCTGATTTTCACCTGGCAGCTCATCATCACTTTATACTTTTTTCAACAAACAAAAAGACACCAAACCATGTTTTATTTCATTGTCTTGTTATGACTGATGGCTGACAGTCCTCACAATGTTGAGCCTAGCGTCGACAACCTCCCACCCTCCCTCAATGACAGTGGAACAGACACTGCCACACATCCCACACACACACACACACACACACACACACACACACACACATATGCACTGCATCTTATTTTGTTCATCTGTAGGAGTCCTACAACATGTTTTTGATGCCTGGTAGTTACACGTTCTTCTTCTTTTTCTTTATTTCTTGTGTTGTTTAATGGCAGTTAGCAAACAGCTTTTAGGTGCATTACCGCGACCTTGACTTAAGTTAGATATGCTTTGTAACACCTCCACTCTTCTTGGACAGGTTTACACTTGACTCTGGGACATGGACACAGCCGTGGATGTCCATTAAACCACAATAAACATTAGGTTAGTCAGGCAGTGATGTTGGGTGATAAAACCTGGCTCACATGCCTCACTGTCTGCATTCTAATCCAGCACAAAGGTGTCTGATGGGGGTTTGATCAGGACTTTGTGCAGTCAAGTTCTTCCACACCACAGCAAACCACATCTTGTGGACCTTGCTTTGCTCATTGGGGCACCATCACCCTAATGCCCATTGTACGATTTTGTGAAACAATTGTGGTGATTTCTTTGGCTGTGGTCCTAAACATCATAAGATAAGATAAGATAAGATAAGATAAGATAAGATAAGATAAAATAAGACCATACTCTGAGAGTCATCGTGACCGCGACTAAAGACAGCCTGTGATTATTTTCTGATAATGTCAGAAAATTAGGATGACCTACGTCTACTGACCAGCCAATAAAAATGCAGCATGAACTGACAGATTTATCAATGCAACACAGCACGCAACATCGTACATCTACACACCTTCATACACACCATCGTACATCTACACACCTACATACACACCACCGTATTTGTAATGATCTTTTAAGACTGCTGAATTTGCACAGTCTGTAGAAGACAAAGGGCCTTCTCCAAACCGCTCACACACAATCCTTTAATGTCACTATTTTCTGTACCATTAAGATTTTTCTTAACTGGAAATAAAGGATTTAGCCCAAACCATGAAAAGAGCCCCAGACCGTTAAACATCTGACACTCTGCTTTTGAGCAGGTTGCATCCACCAAGCCAAAATGTGTCCAATACACTGTCAGATGGTGAAGCGAAATTCATCCCTCCAGAGAACACATTTGCCCTGCTCTGGAATCCAAGGGTGTTATGGTTTAGACCACCCCAGTTGACGCTTGGCATTGACAATGGTGATCATAAGCTTGTGTGTGGACGTTCAACCATGGAGACCCACTCTATGAAACTCCTGACTAACAGCTTGGAATTGGGTAGTGAGGAGTGTGGGTTACAACCAAAGACAGACACGGTTTTCTAGCAATTCAGTGCTCTGTGGTCCTGTTCTGTGAGCTCCAGTGCATTTTTGTCTTAATGCATTATTACTGTTTTTGGTGAATTATTACTGTTTTTGTCAATGCCTGCTGCTACCAAACAACTGAGGACACTCCAATGTGTACCTGTATATATATTCACGGTGCCCATACATATATATATCAACTATGTACATATATACATACACATTTTCAATGTGTACATACATACATATACTTATATAGAATTATATAAACAAATATATATTTTTGCATACACACAAATGTCCATATTTATATTTCTGTATTATTTGTATAGTGTACTTTTTAGATAGTGTACTCTTAGATGTTTCCTCTTCACAATTACAGTTGACAGGAGCAGCTCTAGAAACGCAGAAATTGGACAGACTTGTTTACTTTCGCTGTGTTAGACTCTTAACTCTAGTGGAAAACCAAAGAAGAAAACACTGAGAGAGAGAGTAGAAAAAGAGCAAAAGAGAGAAGGAGAGAGAAAGATAGAGGGAGAGAAAAGTTTAAAAAGAGCCAGAGAGAGAAAGGAGTGAAGGAGAGAGAAAGAGAGACGTAGAGAGAGACAGAGAAAGAAGGAGTGAAAGGAGGTGAGAGAGAGAGAGAGAGAAAGAGAGACAGAGGGAGAGAGAAGTAGAAAAAGAGCAAGAGAGAGAGAAAGAGAGAGGGAGAGAGAAACTGAGAGAGAGATGTAGAGGCAGAGAGAGAGAGAAGTAGGAAAAGAGTGAGAGAAAGAGAAAGAGAAAGAGAGAGGGAGGAAGAAAAGTAGAAAAAGAGCAAGAGAGAGCGAAAGAAAGAGTGAAGGAGAGAAAGAGAGAGAGAGGTAGAGAGAGAGAGAAAGAAGGGCTTAGGAGGTGAGGAAAAGAGTGAGGAAGAGGGAAAGAGAGACAGGGAAAGAGAAAGAAAGAGAGAGGAGAGAGAGAAAGAGAATGAGAGACAGAAAGAAAGGAGGAGTGAGAGGATTCAAGCAAAAGAGTAAGGACGAGAGAGAGACACGGGGGGGAGAAAGAAAGAATGAGAGAGAGAAAGAAAGAAGGAGTGAGAGGAGGCAAGCAAAAGAGTAAAGAAGAGGGAGAGAGAGATGGAACAGAGGGTCTGTGTGGTGTGTGAGAGAGGGAGGCTGAAGGCAGCAGGCGCCAGAGCTCAGGCCTGCCAGGAGCTGAAACTGTCACCTCACAACACACAGACACACACACACACCCACACACACACACACACAGACACACAGACACACAGACACACAGACACACAGACACACACAGACACACACAGACACACACAGACACACACAGACACACACAGACACACACAGACACACACACACACACACACACACACACACAGCATTCCAGCTGCTACTCCTCACCCATGTCTCCTTGTGCCTCTCCTTCCTCTTTCTGCCTCCCTCATCTCTCCATAACCCCCTTCACCAGCATCTGTGTCTCCTCTTTTTACCCAAAACCACGAAACCCATACAGCCACAGTTACTGCAAAAACAATTCAGAGCTAATTATTTCTCACTCTTACCTCTTTCAAATAAATAAAATTCTGCGCAGATTCTTGAACGTGTCAATTTACAATACAAATCAAAACTAAATTAATCCATTGCATTACTTACTACACAGTTTGACAGGTAATAATATAAATACACGTGAACAGTACAGCCAAATAAAACTAATACCTGGGCTAAACTCCAGGCTTACTATTCTGTTATTAATTTTTAGGCTTATTATACAGTAATATCTACAATTAATTAATGAAAAACAGAAGTCTGGACTTAATATGTGAGGGGTTAAATGAATACCTTCAAATTCTAAAGGGTCAAACAATGCATAAAAAAATTAGGAAAAAAATCACTTTATCATGTTTGAAACTGCCAGCCAGATGAAGCATTCCTTCAAATCTCTCTCTCTCTCTTTCTCTCTCCCCTCACTCCCTTGCTCACTCTCCTTGTCCTTTATTCCCTCCACCTCCCGACTTCCTCTCTTCCCTGAACAAGACCACTTGTGTTCACAGATTCGTGCAGAGAAAAAAAAAATGGGAATGCCTCACTTTGAACTACTAAGACATTCATACTGGCTCAGTGACAAGAAGCAGTCAAATGATGAACACTGATAAATGTGGTTTTAAAGCCACAAAATCGGTTGTGCAATACATGCAATGACTTATTGCACTGACCAGTTAGTGAAGTATCTTTTTTTCTTTTTTTTATTGTTCCTTTCTTTCGACATTCCAACCACAAACTAGGAATATAACAAAAAAATTGCACAGTAATAACTTAACTTTATGGATAAAAAATTACCTAATGGCTTATGATATTCTCATGATATTGCATTAAACACTAAATACTTTTAATTTCAGAAATAATTCCAGTGTTTTCTTGTCATATATGTTTCAATAAAATAATCTTTAAAATCTAAATATTGGTGCTCATGGCGAATAATTAGCATATCAGGACTATTGGCAGTTACAACTGGAGAACTGTAAAGATACATAAATACAGCATGGAAAACACCTGTACCTGTCCTGTACCAACATGGTACAAGACACGCACAGAATGTATTAACACATGTACCTGTCCTGTACCACATAGTACACCTATAACTGTCTTGTAATAACACCTGTACCTGTCCTGTACCAACACAGCACACCTGCCCCTGTCCTGTACCAACATAGTACACCTGTACCTGTCCTGTGCCAACACCTGTACCACATGGTACACCTGTACCTGTCTTATACCAACACCTTTACCTATCCTGGACCAATACAGTACACCTGTTCCTGTCCTGTACTAACATAGTACAACATATCCCTCACTGTATCATATAATAATCACAAATTACTTTTGTGCCTCAAGCTTCATTTTTATAAGCTTGCTTAGAGGAGGAACCATATCAGACGATCGGTGTGTGACAGTTTAGCACACACTCAGAGATCCCCAGACAGTCCATTTTTCTGGGATTGAGCAAAATGTAGACTGCCTGAAAGTCCCTAAGAATCAGTTTGAGAATCACTCTGCTGTTTTATATCACTACACCATTAAATAATGTACATCACCACCATGTCATGATATGACATAAACGTTCCTTCCTTCCTGTGAAGCTTTTAGTGGCAGGTAGAGACATTTGTTTGGAGAATATCTGAAATAGATGTTTTGGCACCAAAACGCCATGTTTACACCCGAGCTAAACACAGGTTTCAGCTCCATTCCACTGCTTAATACCACTTAGTTCTCACTTGGTTCTGAAAGTAATGGGAGTGTTTACTGTGATGGATTTAATGGTTTGTTATTTTCAAAGGGGCCGACTGTAGCGCTAAGTGGCCCTTGTCCAAACTTGCTATAATTTTCTTCCCACCTGGAGCGTTTCCTTTTTTTATTTTTTTCTTCTAAGGACACAGTTCACGGTGCCCTTATGCTGTACCCATACTTAAACATAAGCATGTGTTTAAAGTATGCGGTTTGTATTAAGAGGACTGTTTCAATTTCACACTGACATTGGAAAGACTTCTTTACAAAAGTTATATCATATGTAACTGAGCTGAGCTGAGAATTGTTAACACTACATGCAAACATCCCAGAAAACTCAGAGACGCAAATCCCAGCTTGTCTTTTGAGGTAGCAGCCCAATACCATGTGCGAATGAGTCCTGACCAACTCAACGTAAGGCAACCACCAACCACCACCTTGAGAAAAATGTGATTTGTGGGGGTGTAAAGATGTTTAATTGAAGTTTAACTTAGCTGTACTGTTCCTGTGTCTTTTTGTACATAGCAAAAAAGTTGTGTGTACTTTCTGTGTGTACTTTCTCAAGACTAATGTTATCATGTGTAAGGGTCTAGAGTAGGATTGGTGAGGGAGGACAAGTACCTGAAAGTGTCTCAAATGATTTTAACACACCTTTCATAGTGACTCACACAGTGAATTACATGTACGCTCAGTTTACATTCTGTATCAACAGCTTTGAATCTGCACTTTAAACTTTTTCCATTTGTTTCCATGTTACACAATCACAAAAATGTGCCAAAAATATAAAGGTGGGGGTCTTCTTTCTATGATACGATACTCTTTGCTGTCAGACTGTCTTGCATCACACAGCAGCTCCACTTTAGACACCCCCACAAAGGCACTACTACAAACAACACAAAAATATACTTAACAGCAAATCATTTTCATTTTCCACTGCTCTGAAACCTCTATATTACACAAGTGCATATGGAAAACAAGACACAATAACTCTTCAAATTCAAATGAAAACAAAATATCTCCTCAATAAATGTCTCCTCTACAAATGTGGTACAGATTGAAAGAATCTGCAACACAATTTTTCTGTTTGTTTTCATGTGCAATTAAATAATTCATATAAAATAACACCATATTGTTATCAGCAGCAATAACAGTGACTAAAGGTTAAGTGCAGAAAATATTATTAGAAATAGAGTTAAAATGACCATGATCATGTTCCATTTATACTCAACAAAGAAGGCT
This sequence comes from Brycinus macrolepidotus, assembly GCA_037974445.1. Classification (NCBI taxonomy): domain Eukaryota; kingdom Metazoa; phylum Chordata; class Actinopteri; order Characiformes; family Alestidae; genus Brycinus; species Brycinus macrolepidotus. Next base: position 26,402,943 of record JBBPCZ010000001.1, read on the forward strand.
TTATAGTGTAATATGACTATCACTCAAGCTGCTTTATTTGTTTCATTACAGGTAAGAATATAGAAGAGAGGGTAAACAGATCTAAACAGATTTTTAATGGGATTTGAATGTACAATGTGAAGAACCGCTTCCAAACACAAGTTACTCTGGGCCTTGGCTTTTTTAAAAACAAAAAGCAAAAAAACCCAAAACAAATACACTCCCTCTGCAGCTTCTTATCCCCTGTTATAGTGCAGTGAAACACAGAACTGACTCCTTTGATACTGTATCTAGATAGAGAGGCATGTCTGTCATAACAAAGTTGACCTCACAGTGACCCCTTTCCTCTACAAGAAGGCATCAGCTTCCCTCTCTGTCATGAAATAAATAAATATAAACCAAGAATGCAAAAAAAAACAACTCTATGTTCAAAATCAAAGAAGGCCCAATCCTTTATCTGGTCTTGTCCTAATTCTTAGATTGATTTGGAAAACACACTGGTAGATTCGTGCATTTTAATGAGCATAACCTCTTCACTCAGTGATGCATGAATTTTCAAAAAACAACAGAAAACAATCCGGTTGGACAGAAGTAGAAAAACTAATCCAAACAGAAAGCAAGATTACTGATCATAACATATCAGCCAAGTCAGCTGGGTTCCTGATTATGTATATTTGACACTAAGCATACCATTACTTCGCAAACTTGGGACTTGTTTTATTGGAAAGCCTCCTGGAACTATGAATAATTTTTTGACAACCTTTCAGATTTATCAACTATGTTTAGTTCACCATCTTATCATTGTGTCATTTTTACTCAAATAATATAAGACATGCTTTAAATATAAAATACTATATTATATGGAATCTTTTTGGAAATCGCCACAATCTGAATCAGCTATTAATCAGATACCTAACATGATCAATACAAGTAAACAGATGGATCAGTAGAATGGCTAGGATTTATTACTGAAGGACTTATTTTATCAGCCAATAGACTGATAAAATTTAGCAGAACCACCCAAAGTCATTAATTTATATACTTGACCCAACACTTTATTAATGTACTCAAAGAAATGCTACCAGAAACAATTATACCTCAGTTATTAATAAACTATCGGCCTAAACGTGGGCATATACTTAAATCTTAAATCAACGGCTAACATTTGATTAAAAAACCTAACCTTGATCCTCTTTTCAACTCTAGGTTACCATCAAACCTTTCATTGATCTTTAAGGTCATAGAGAAGGCTGTAGGTCAGCTCTTAAGCTCATACTTACAGTGAATTTACATTACATATTCCAGGCAGGATTAAGGCCTCATCACTGTACATCAGGTGGCAAATGATCTACTATGTGCCTCAGATCCGAGTTACTTCTGTTTGCTCATGAAACTTGACCACATCATGGCATTTGACAACACAGACCACAGCATTATAGCAAACAGTAGTTGTAAATTTTAACAATAAATTTTATTTATTATTTATTAACCCTTAGAATGTGAGAAGCACGGATCCGTGCCAAAAGCACAACAAATGGTAAACTGTTGTCATACGGCAAAACAGCTCCTTATATTTAAGTTCCCCTGGTTTATGTTGATGCTCAAGGTATCAGACGCCATGCTGAGCTTTCTTTGCTGGGGTTTTAAATATGACGTCAAACGCAAATGCCTAAAAAGAACAAAAATGTCCAAATTTCTTTTATTTTAGGTCTTACAAACAAACAGAAAAAACAAGATCAGGGAGGGTACTAAAACACCCATCAATAATTATGAACACTTTTTCCAGTTTAAATACCACGACTGCATGGTCTAAAGACCTCAAGAATTAAGCTGCCCAAGTCCATCTTAAATCAAGAATTTGGGTAATTTTTTTCAGATCAAAGTGCAGCTCTGGGAGTTTATGTCCATAAAGACTTGCAGGGAACTAAGATGCCTTTGTCCCTCCAGTCTGATGTGGTCACAACAATGTTTGTTGATGCTGTTACAGTTCTGCCTAATACGATACTGGCACATGATCCTCCCATTCAGCTCTCTGGACTGTAGTTCTCAGCAGCCAGCCTTATACAGTACTGTGTAAAGGTCTTGCAGCTCCCCTCATTTCTTCATATTTTGCTTCCAAAGAGCCAGACTTTCTTGTATTTTTAATGCAGTCTTGAGGAACAGTTCTCCAGGCTTCCTGAAGGACTTTCAAAGACTC
>JBBPCZ010000001.1:26405218-26417359 GCA_037974445.1 Brycinus macrolepidotus
GATCAGGCAGTGATCAGTATACTGGTGGTGCTGAATGCTGAGTGGTTGGAACTCCTTTATCTAGGCACCTTGTATCTGTAGGCATTTTGCAGCTTGTGGCAGTAAAACATTTGTTCCCTTTTCTTTCATTTAATCTACACAATATGGCAAAGAGAAGACAGATTGACAGGTATAAAATCGTATTTTTGCACCAAAAAGGTGATTCAAAGCAAAATATAAAGAAATGAGGGGTGGCTCAAGATTTTTGCACATTATTATATACTATCAGAAGATCTGCTTCTTGTTTTGTACTCATTCTAAACCTGCCCTGTTCTCATATCTCCAATATTCTGAATATGTCCAAATCAGCAGTGTCCCCAGACCTGAAAGACATTAGCTATTTTTCATCTCTATAATCTGATTATTTCTGCTTAATCCCACTCATGTAAGCTTCATCTCTGAGTATCATGACTACCTTCTCTATCTGTTATCCAGGTTCCTCTTTTGGGTCCTGGTTCCTCTTAAGGTTTCTTTCTCAGCTTCTTATATTGTTATTCTTGTCACTGCCAGTTTCAACTTGTTAACTAGAGGTCTGAACCTAGAATTCAGTAAAGCTGCTTTGCAACAATGTCTTTGTAAAATACAAATACAACTGAACTGAATCGAAAGAGGTTATGATTACATTTTAGAAACTTTAAAAATGAGAGGAAATACTGAATATTAATTGGGGTAAATCTCTAAAATCTTGTTGGGAATACCCCTGATCTATGATTTGCCCTTAATATGCATTTTGTCAGGGGACTCTAGAGCTTAAAAAATGCAAATTAACAATTTAAACAAGAGAGGTAATTCTTGGACGGCAAAACAGTCACGGTTAAATGACACAAACTCTCACTATTTAGAAACTTAATTGCTGGACTAAATAACAGCAGCCACTGTGTGATGAGTGAACAGTACAAACAAGGGAATGCACGGCCCTTAGGCGGCAGGCTGAAAAGCTTTATATTAGAGAATGGAGAGCATGTGGTAATTTTCTACAGTGCTAAACAGGAAATCTTGTAACCTGATGACACACGCTCAAATCGCTTTGTTTACACTTTCACCATTTGTACACAGTGGAGTCAAAAACCTTCATATACTTCTTCATGACTATGTCACTTTTTGATGTGATCCTGAGGCCTCTAAGCCAAACCTCCTGTTTACATGCAATAAAGTTGGAAAGAATGGTAGAATGATCATGAATCACTACTAATCTATATATCATCTACATGAATGTATAAATATATATATATATGTATAGGGTGAGAGAGATTAGTAATGATTCATGATCATTCTGTCATTCTTTCCAACTACAATTCTATGTATATATATATATATATATTTACTACCAGTCAAAAGTTTCTCGCTTAATATTTACTAAAAATACACTCAATATTCTTTGCTAATAAATAAATTTACAGGATGTTCACCATTTGTGTACCTTTATTAGGCAGAAAATTTCATATTTTTTATTCATCACTACTGACCTACAAAAAGCCACACAATATATTTGTAACTATAATGTGGATCACCAGAAAAGTGTTATATGTTTAACAAGCTATTAAGTGACAGCCAATGGGATGAAACAGTTTAAAGTTAAAGGACAGCCTAGAATTTGACTCTGCCATCCAAAAATTCTCTCTGACCAGTCAGTAGTGTGCAGCGTTTTCACATCACATTTAGGTGCCTTCTCAGCTCGCTTGGAACCATGAGCATAGGTATTCAAAAGGTACCGGGTACCAGATACTAAATACTAGAATTGCCTAATGGAAAGGCGAAAAAAGTTGTAGCACAGAAATCAGGCTCTCTTTTAGAGTAGAAGAATTAAAAATATGTATCATTCAAACAATCATTGCCAAATCATCAGGAAGTTACATTTTAATTGTTTACTTTTTTAACAGAGTTATTGAGTTTGACTGATTAATCGTCACAGCCCTCTTGGAAATCATGTTGCAACTGTTCAAATCTCAACACGAGCCAAACTGCCGTAGTAACTCATGTAAATTTATGGAACTCCATGATGTGTGGACCAATAGAGCCAGTGCTGATGTTCTGAAATATCTCGTGACTTCAAGTTGGTTCAATTTGAAGATCCCTTAACAAATCTATGCACGCAGTTCCTAGAATCTCATTATTAAACCTCACACACACTGCTCCCATCTACCGCACCCTGACACTTTTCCCTTGCTGGATGAAAAAAAAGTTTCTGTTCATTGCAGTTTCTCTAGTGTACAGTTAAAAGCGTCTTATTCCCAAAGCTGACTGTGGCAAGGAAAGGAAAATCACCACAACACAAATGACTTTGACCCCAGAGGAGTAGGGGAGGGAGAGCGTGAGCGAGGGAGGGGACGAGAGAAGAAGGAAAAAAGAGAAAAAGAGAGTGCTTGTGCTCCTTTTCATGGATCTGTAAAGCTGAGAGCGCAGAGCCTGGGAACCGCGAGCCGTTTGGCTGGGCTGCGAGAAATATCCTGAGTTGTAGTGTAAACAGTGCTGAACTCTGATCTAGCCAGAAAGTCCCTGATCTGACCCGGCATTCCCACCCAGGGGTCCGCCACTGTCATCAGGAGCCCACTTTCTCATTTCCTGGCAAAGGACCATGACCCCTCAAGAAAGGCCCTCAAATTATCCCATCCCCCCTCTTGCCCCCTATTCTAATGTATTGTCTCCCAACATTTACAAAATGACTCTTAAATCTGCTTAATAGGAATGTACGATTTCAAACTCGTAATAAATACTGAAGTGACATATTGCAAATGTGGTCACTTGTAAAAGTATATTTGATTAGGCCTGTCATGATTACTCAATTGAATGTAATTACTCTATTGAACAAAAAATACAATTTTGCTGTTTCAAGGAATCTGCAATTATTCATTTCCAATTTTCATGTTAATAATTCTTTTAAATCCTCATACTGGTCTTTTTTTACTGAAAGAAGAAGACAAACCTATTTCTATATATTTCTTTTAAATGCATTTATATATTTTGGTGCAACTGTAATGCATTTCTAACATATAAACACAACAAATGATTAACATCTCTACTTTTTTAGTGATGTTAATGTACTTTTTCCTAGTCTCAAAACCATCTGCACTTTCAGCCTGAAGCTCAGCTGCTTACGTGTTCTTGCCATGACTCTGTGTGAATGATATGTGACTTGTTTGGAACACTTTTGCTCTCACTATTAGCAATGAAAACTAAATACAATTTATTAATTCATTCATTTTCTGTAACCACTTAATCCTTACTAGGGTCACGGGTACAAGGAGGGGCGCCAGCCCACCGCAGGGCAAAACTAAATACAGTGTTTACCCTATCTTCATGTTATCTCGATTTTTTTAAAGTAATAAATACAGTGTGATGAAGCTTATTTTGTCCACTCATATAACAATATAATAGCATTTTCATTAAAAATGCACTACTTTTTTAAGAAAAAAATTGAGCAATTAAGATGAATATGATTAGACTTTATTATTTTCATCATTTGACACATATACTATTTTAATACTTTTAACAACAGTGCAGTTTGTAACTGTTACTGTTGGTCTTTAGAAAAATGATTAATCATCAAAATAATTCAACAATTAGTAATACTATTATCAATTAGCTCCATATCTTTAACAAGCAGTGACTACAGAAAAGGGATTAGTAATGTACTATTATCTGAACTTACTGCAGTGCATATATTTGCACTGGCATAAAGATGTGAAAGAGATTGACACTGGTCTTCCTGAACCGAGATGCAGAGATTTTATCAGGCATGCGTGAACGCATGCACACCTGAAGGTTCCCACAGGGGTCGGATTTCTCTTAAGTCTGACAAAGTGCCCTGCTTGTCGAAGGACATATTGAGCCAACCCTTCTTTTTCCCTTTTATCACACTCTTTCCTTCAACCTGATGGGCCTCAGAGAACTCTATGCGCTTAAGAAATCACATCAAGCATGAATGCACAGCTTCGCAGGACCCCTTCCCCAGGCTGAAGTACTGAAACATCCAGCGCAGCCCCTTTCCCCTTTACTACTGCAGCTTCACGTGAATATTACAGTCCAGATCGCAGACAAGGGTCTTGCAGGCTAATCCAATTCAATGGCTTGAAATGCTGAATTCCAAGGGCTTCAAAACTGGATATTAAACTATGTCTGATGTATTATGTAAAAGCATCTTCTGGAATCCTGTTTATCAGCTCACAGAGAGTTTGACGACTACACTCCAGCTTATTGTCAAGATCAGACCTCAGCACATTCCTGCTGCTGCCCATGGCTCTGGCCAGCTGGCTACCACACACTAACACACTCCTGTCAGATTATGCGCCAATTTAACCAGGGAGGCACTGACATGGGAGTTTCAGATAGATGCCAATATCCGATACGTACAAATCTGCTGAGAAAGAACTGGATATGTAAAGAAAATTATAAAATTCAGAAGCTGGGACTCTGGATTAGAATTTTGCAGAAATGTTACATCTATTTTATTAGGGTTACAAATGTGGTAAAATTAATACATTTTAGAACAAAAGCCAAGCGTTGCCTAAATGTTCTGGGTTTTTTTTAGTTATACTGGTCAAATTAAACAACTGTTTAAAGCTGATATTTTTGGCTAATACTGATATGATTCTGATATTATTGTGCATTTAGCACTGTATTTGTAATTTTGCCTAATATTCTCCAATATTATGATGTCATTATGCAACGCTATATTCGCACTCATAATCTTATAAACCCTGAAACTGCTCAGTAATGAGCCCTTAGACCTCTGAAAGGGTGCACATTCACTCAGAAAAAACACAGTGCAGTACCCAATAAAGGCAGCACTGAGCTTCTGTTGTATGACAGAAAACATGGTAGAGCACAGATAGCTCCGATTGCACATGCTGATCCATTTTACCACACCTAGCAGGGATGCACCGAAATCTCAGACACAGAAAACAGCCAAGAATAGAAAGAGGGGAAGGCAGAAGACTCATATGCCTACAAATAAGTGTCAAAATATCTAAGACTTTAGAAATAATTTTAATGGTAATAAAAATGTAAAACAAAAAAATGTGCTTTTTTCCTGTGTCCAGTCAGCACTTACACATTCAACAGTCTGAGCAGAAGATCAGTAAAATTTCATGATTCTTGCAAGGAAGATCAGACAAGTATAATCACTGTTTACTAAAAAGATTTGATTCCACTTAAAAACATAATACTTAGTACACAGAACACAGTAAACCAACAGAAACAGAGAGCAAAGTCCCTGCTAATGCCAGCTATAGCCACAGGTTTTAAAATGCCAAAAAAATTACATACAGTGCCAAAGTGGCAAGTATAGCCTAAAAACATAATGGAACTGATTTGTCTTGAAAGAACAACCCTGCTCTGTTGTTGAGGCCATTTGACTTTGTGGTACACGCTGTAGCCTACAAACTATTTTTGTCATCTTTCTTTTTGGGTTTCAGTTTTTGCCCAGTGTGTCCTGAATTTCAATTTTGGCCAAGAATTTTCTTTCATTACATCACTAATACCCAGCATGGTGATGCATGTGCCATTGCATATTGGTAGCAGAATTTATCAATGTCTCAGAGAGATGTTATGTTTAACAGGGTTAGTAATGTGAGATACAACACCACTCAGTCCAACCCTCTCATAAGGCCGATCACTATACAAGAGAAAGTAAATATAAACATACATAAAAGATAACCGGTGGTTCAACGCACTATGCATGTATCAGAAATTACACACACAAAACGAAACGTCAAAAAACATCAGTATTCAGGCTATAGACGTAAGAGCCGTTTGCGTATATTTCCCCTTTTCGCATTCTCAATAAGACTAAAGTGACCATTCTGTCATACGTGAACAAACCACAGCACACAGTGTGAACAGCACAAAACTCTTCCTCTGCATTTAACCCATTCACCAAGGGAAGCAGCGAGCAGCCAGGAACACAGTGTGAGCAGTGTGTGGTAACGGTACCTTGCTCAAGGGTACCTCAGAGGTGCCACTAGTAGTCTTTGGGATTTGAATCCACGACTTTCTGATCACAGGGCGAACGCCTTAACCACTAGGCCACCAACTGCAAAGCTGAAGCAAAGGTAACTATGGCACAGCTGAAAATCTTGGACCTGAATCAAGGATAGCTACCAGATGTCCATGGGATAGATCTAAGTCCTTAAAACACGACTGGTATTCAAGTCGAGCCACACGCTGCTGGATGAGGCAGATGACAGCGCTGCTCCAGCCCATATGAGATGGCCAGCCTGTGCCTCTGAGAACTCACTGATTGCTTTCCATTGTGCAGAGTTGGAAGAAATCACTCTCATTCTTATCTGTGACCAGTTTAATCATTTCTCTCATAACAGTTGAGGTTAGGATTTTTCGTAGGGAAAGCCGATCCTGGATCGAGGGGGCAATCTCAACCTGGAGCCATTATGCTGTGCAAATGGAAGTGGGGGGATGTATATGCTGAACGGTTTCAGTGCTCTTCAAAGCCTCAGCCGTCTCACAGACTGTGAATAAAACATGAGGCGTACACAGGGGGCGCCTCACAAAGATGCCGCTAGGAGAGCTAGCACAGATGAGACCGGAATGCCTTTGATTCTGGCAGCGAGAACAATCCTACTGGAGTTTTCCGCCAAACTCCCCTTATGCACGTTCCTGTTCCTTAGCTAACTTTTCTTCTTCCACTTTTCCGCTTTATTCTCACTTCTGACTTAAACCTCTTTTTACAGCACAATTTGTATCATCCTCTTTATCCTGGATATGTTTGGAGGGGAAACTCTGGAAGAAGGTATAAAGTGAAGAACGTTCTTTGCAGGTTTCATGCAGAAGAGCAAAAAGGAACTTCAGTCACAGCACCAACACAGCAATAGAGAATCTGCTCTTGGTTGTTAAAGGAACAGAACAGCTGGCATCCCTCCAAGGCTGAATGGTGCTCCATTTAAGACTAATGTTACTCCATGTTGAGACGAAAGTCAACCGTGAGAGCATTCTGGGGATCCACTCGGGAGATCCTGAGCTCGGTTCTGCCACTCAGGACCTGGACTGATTGCTTCACACCACTGGAGAGTTTATCCACAGTCGGGCCAAACTCCAGCTTTCTCTCGAATGGCTGCAAAGCCAAGAAATGCCATCAAACACTTTTCTCCTTCCTCATATTATTTTCATGCTAGCCATGTCTGGCTTAATTAGAACCAGTCATTTCGTAATATCCTAAACATTCCAAAGTAGGATATGAGGTTTTACATAAGTGCTAACGACTCATGGTCATGTTTACACGGCACAAATGATTTTATTTTGGTCATGAGTGTCAAAAAAACCAAACTCTTACAGGTCTACACCGCAAGACAAATGGGTCTCAAACGCTAGACATGCGAGGCATCATTTCCGGCGGCAAATCCATGGGGACTGCTGAGTGCACTTTGAGTGTCTTCTGCTCTACATCTGTAGTCTTCTATCTGTTTATCAGGTTTTGCATGAGAAAACGCAACTGTTCACAGAACTGCCAGTCTGCTTCTGTGAGAGCAGGTTCCGTTTGCCCCTTACTCTGTTCCCAGACCTGTCACTACCCTGAAATTAGGAAATAACAAACTCATCCCAATGCCCAGGGCTCTGAACCAATGGGCGGCCCCCAACAACTGCGTTTTCAAGGCCTGTTTGACTTTGAGTAAACACAGCCAGGAAGCGTATTCAATGGCTCTAAACATGTTTGCACAAGGGCGCGTGCTTCAAACAGTTTTATGGGCAGAGAATCATTTGAGAGTTTGGTCTGCCACCAGTTCAACAGTGGCCAACGACAATGGATGGCACAGTACAAGGTTGTTTAGTTACTTCTCTGCTGAATTGTAACATCCTGAGGACAATGTTTATATCTTTAATGGGTTAACGAACGCTGGAATGAGGTGATAAACTGGTGGGTTTAAATGTCTTTAAAGGGGTTGTATCTAAACTGATTACCTCAGAAGAAATAACATGCAAATACATAAATTGAGTGTTTAACTGAAGCACCACATTTCAAAGGTGTGGGAAACATGAGGATTATTAACCTCAATGGGCCTCTTTTGCCGAAACAGATGGCCATACACTAAGAAGAGTTATCTTTAGAGAATTAACTGCCCCTGAATAAGGAACTGAAGTGAAAATGACAACTATACCTCTGCCCAAATTCTGCAGGCCAGAGTTACAGAAGAGGTGCCGTGAATGAGGCTCCATATGACTCACAGATGATAAGAACATTAGCTCTACTCATCAAGAGAGCAAACACTACCTACCACCAGTGCACTCATTATTTTTCTTTTCAAGAGGGCTTTGAAGGATCAGGTGCACCTGTATGACCCTACTGAACAAAGGAGTCACTCTCTCTCCCTCTCTCTTTCTCATACTCTCTTGCTCTCTCTCTCTCGTCCTTTTATTGTTGAACAGCACTTCCCACCCAATAAGGACTTTCCAAGCCTATTGACCTCACCTTAAGTGTCTTTCGTCCCATATGAACACTATCCAATTTCTATTTGGCCCCATTTTAACACATACCAGGAAGAAAACATCACTCTTCTCCCCTGTAGTCATTTCCATGACCTAAATCTTCATATACATATAACCCTTTTTTAAATTTTATTACCTTCGTTTAGGCTTTCCAAATTTCCCTTTAATTTATTTGATAACTTGATTGTATGGCTTTACGGGCTGACTCAGGGTCTCACTTCACTATGTATGTGATGAAGAATCTTGAATTTTGAGGAGATTCTGTATTGGGTCATACTGATAATGACAGCTAATGAATTATTATTTATTGCAATGAGTGTTGCACGTGCTGTGCTACTAGTTCTATACTGGCTTAAAGAACACGTCAACTGAAGACAACTGAAGTCAACTGAAGTCTACGCGTGTTGGGTGTGGGAATATTCTGCTTTAGTTTAGTTTTGTTTAGCCTCTCCAAATTTCTCTTTAATTTCAATTATTTGATAACTTTATTGCACAGTCTTACTCAAGGTCTCATTTCACATGTTGTACATCTATGTGTGTGATGAATCTTGAATCTTGAGGAGAACCTGTATTTGGACATATTGATAATGACAGCCATGTTAGTAGTTGTATACTGGCTTAATGAAGATATATCAGATCTGAAAAGTGCCACAACTGCAGTGTATAAGTGTTGGGTGTGTGAATACCCCTTCTTTAGTGCTTTCCTTTGTCCCAGGACATTCAGGGGGGCTAACAATTTAGATCAGGGGTGTACTAACACCAGCACATGAGGTGAAACAAAAAAGAAACTCACTGCAACCCTGGTGCTCGCTTTCCTCTTTTCTCTCAGTGTAAGAGTTCTGGGAGTGGGGGTACCCCTGCTTTAGTGCTTTCCTTCGTCCCAGGACACTCAGGGGGGCTAATAATTTGGACCAGGGGTGTAAGAACAACAGCATATGAGGCACAACAGAAAAGAAACTCACTGCGATCCTGGTGCTGGCTTTGCTCTCCCTTTCTCCGTGTAAGAGTGCTGGGAGTGGGAGTACCCCTGCTTTGGCGCTTTCCTTCGTCCCAGGACATTTAGGGGGGGCCAGTTATTTGGATCAGGGGTGTTAGAGTGCTGGGAGTGGGAGTACCCCTGCTTCAGTGCTTTCCTTCGTTCCAGGACACTCAGGAGGGCTAATAATTTAAATAAGGGGTGTACTTACACCAGCATATGAGGTGAAACTGTAAAAGAAACTCACCGCGATTCTGGTGCTGGCTTTGCTCTCCGCCTCTCCGGAGCTCTGCCCCTTGTGCTCGCTGTTGCCCCGGCTGTGGTCGGACGCGCGGCCGCTCTTGCCCCTCCGGGCCGCACCGCCCTGCTGCACGAGGCTCAGGAGCTGCAGGGTGCTCTCGCGCTCGCGCTCCGAGGTCTCCGCGCGGCAGCGCTCGTAGCGCCGCTCGCACGTGGAGTGGTGTCGCCGGCACAGCTCGATGCGCGCGCGCAGCCGCTCCACGATGGCGCTGTGCAGCGGCGGGACGGACGACGCGCTCCGGTTGGACGCACCCGGAGGACCAGAGCCCAGCAGCGGGAAGGCGGCGGCGGGCCTGGAGGCGGCGGCGGCGTGTCCTGGAGCCGCCTCACCCATCCCTAACGACCCTGCGGAGCCTCACACACCATCAACCCGCACCATCAACACGCCTTCATTCGTCCCTCCGCTCTCACGCGCCTATACCCACAATCCGAGACTTTTAAAAGTCAAATTCTCGCGCTCTGCAGCCAAACATCACCCGAGCACTAAGTCTGTAACAACCATGACCAAGTGGGACCACCGCTCCACGCGCTCTACTGTTCACTGTCCCCCTACTAGGACTGTCACACCGTCTCCAAAGCCCCCAGTTTCACAAGACCAGAAAGATCCAGAACGGGCTCGGCATCCCCAAAAAGTCGCCGTGTGGTCTTTTCTCTCCTCTCTCTCTTTGACGACCGGTTCTCCCTTTTCATTCAGAAAAAACAAACAAACAAAACAAAACAAAAAATCAACAACAAAAAAACAAGTAAACAGCGTGAGAACGAAATGAACGCACGCACTCCGTTCGCTGTGCGCGCGCTCCTGCTGCTCGTGAGAATCTCTTTCTCTCTCTCTCTCTCTCTGTCTCTCTCTCTCTTTCTCTCTCTCAGGCTCTTCAGTTGTCGTCTCGCGCGCTCTACCGGCGAGACGGGAGAAGTGCTTTGAGTATCATTAAAAGGATTCAAATGTCTTTATAAAATGAATTAATCCTCCTACTATGTTTGGGGTCAGTTTGACCCCATTCATTGTCTAATGTCTATAAATATATAGTGTTTGCTTCATGGACTATATGGACAAAAGTATTGGGACACACCTCTTAATTATTGAATTCTGATGGCCACTTACTTCCAGTGAGTTTTGGACAACACTGTGCTTCCAACTTTGTGGACCCAGTTTGGGGAAGAACCTTTTCTATTCCAGCATGACTGTGCCCCAGTGCAAAAAGCAAGGTCCAAAGACATGATTGGATGAGTTTGGTGAGGAAGAACTTGACTGGCCCGCACAGAGCCCTGACCTCAACCACATCCAACACCTTTGAGATAAACTGGAAGTCCAGGCCTTCTCATCCAGCGTTAGTGCCTGACCTCATAAATGCTCTACAGAACAAATGGGTACAAATTTCCACAGAAACAATCCAAAATCCTGTGGAAAGCCTTGGAAGAAGAGTGGAAGCTGTTATAGCTGTTAAGCTAAACTCCATATTAAAGTCTATGTATTTGAATGCAATGTCATTAAAGTCCCTGATGGTGTAATGGTCAGACGTCCCATAAATGTTCTCCATATAGTGTATTAAATGACTTTTCCTGATTTAGTGGGGACAAACAGAGTAAACACAAAATGAACATCATGATGTGTTTTCAATGTCTGTTTTGTACATCGTTGTTCTTTGGGGTCAGTTTGACCCCAGGCTGTTTTATAAATCACATAAATATAAACAGTTTATACACCTTTGTTTTGGATGATATTGAAGGTAATATGCTGTAACATGCAATTTTATAATCTTTAAAAAAAACATTTTCCACCAGAACTTTGATATTTTCCTCCACGGGGGCTTTATTACGTGTGTTTTATTTAAAGCACTATTTAGGGGGTCAACAAAGAAACAAAGAACTGACACTTAAACTTGGGTAGCCATTTTAATTTCAACCATTTTCTCAAGGTTTAAACTGCTGGTGAAACTGACCCCAAGCATAAAGGATGTCAGTTCGTTTGAACAGCATTTGCTGCGTTGATTAACTAAATTACACTTTTTGTCCCCACACATGGAAAATGTCTATAATAATACAGGAATGTCAACAGGTTTCTTATGAGAATCTTAGTCATGTAGAACAATTGCGATAGTTTACTAGGTTACTACATAGGACTGTACTGAAGAAACATGAGGCCAAAACATTATCATAGAAGAAAAAGTGTGAATGTGAACATTGCTTAATTGTGAACTACAGCTTTTGTTCAGGATAAAAGTTTCTAGTAAGCACCTGGCAGATCTATAGAAATATACAATGGGCATTTTCCATGATGTCTCTTCTGATGTGTATAGATGATGGATAGGTAACTGTCATGTCGGGCTCCTTGAAATGACGCACTGCAGAACCAGCGTTAGAAAACACAAAGTCTCTTTATTGAAAGTCCA
>JBBPCZ010000001.1:26423976-26434586 GCA_037974445.1 Brycinus macrolepidotus
AAGAACAGATGTGGATTACTAAAGCACTGATGTACGTCGCTCTGGATAAGAGCGTCTGCTAAATGCCGTAAACGTAATCTGAACTACCTTTCTGTGTGGACCAGGAGAGCCAGTCTGGAATTCCAGAGCCAAATAGTCGACGTTACCGCATTTCCTAGGAGCAGGGCTGCTGGTGCCGCTCACTGCTGGCGAGGTAGATGCTGGATTCTGATAGAAACAGGCAAACAAACAAGAGTCAGGGATAAAATCTTATTTCTGTTACTTGTACAGTTGAACAGTTTAAAGATAGATATGGGGAAAAAGGCTCAAATCACAAAACAGCCTCCCCAAAGCTTTCGGCCTGCATCTACTCAGAAGGCGGAAACAAATTCTTATTTTCAGTTGAAAGTTCCTTAATGTTCATTCAATGTCCATCTTACAACTTTGCTGTTCAGACTCTTGATGAAAGATGTTGTTTTTTGAGGTCAGAGATCTGTATAAATACTGGCCTCATCTATTAACAAAGATGTACGGAGAAATTCCTTGCATTCTTAGCTTTGGGATATTTTTGGAGACAAATAAAAAATTAAAATGAAACTTTAAATATGTTATTTTACACAGGACCATTAACTTGTGGGGAAAAAACATCAATTAAACATCATTAGTTGATACAAGTCCAGAGAACTTGTAAAATAAAATATATTATTTTTCACAGAACACATGATATTTGCGGAAAAGATTTGGAAAAAAAAAACAAAAAAAACAAACATATATATATATATATATATCAATCAACAGTAGTTGCTACAAGTGTACAGAACTCCTCACCATTGCCACATAATTCTCCTCGCTGTCTGCAGAATCGGTGCTGGTGATGCTCTGGGTGGAGACGGGTCGACAGTGTTGTGAGGAGATGGAGTTCATGATGGGCCTGCACATAAATAATGGCTGTTTAGCAAAAAAAAAAAAACTGTCTTTTGAGTGTTTTTCCTTAAAGTGCTGCTGATGCATGCGGGAATGGTGCATTCACCCATCAAAGCCTGATGCATTTTTATGTATAGATTCCCTGCTAATTCCAGGCATACATTCTGTATCACTTCAACAAATGGGGCTTATCCTTATTAGGCTCATCTTGCATTTTGTCCACAGCAGAAAGTCTGTCATTCACATCCAGAATCTGAACAGACATGTTCAAATTTTAAGATGACTGTGAAATTAGGAAAAACAAGATTTTCTACAATGAAAAGAAAAGAAAAGAAAAGAAAAGAAAAGGAAAGGAAGACCTAGAAACTCATCATAAATAGATACACAATGACTTACAATCATAAATGGATTATTATAAACTCACATAGGTCTGGTCCAGGACAAGGTAACAGGGCTCTTGAAAGGAAGCTCATCAATGATGCCATTGCTCCTCAGGTCCAAAGGGGTTGGCTTTGCTATAAATGAAAAAGAACAAGTGAAATAAAATTTGGTACTGACTTTAGTAATGTAAATTCTTAACTAAAAATGAAAATTGTTTATTGTTTCAGGTATGTCCTAATACAACAATAAATTTAACTGAAAAAACACAGCTGCTAGATCCAAGAAACAAAAAAAGATACAAGAAACAAAAAAAGAAACCTGAAGCACAAGTGAAACGATCAAAATGTGTCCTCCACCTTTTCTGTTGGGTTTGAGATTGCGGTTGATTGGTGGTGGTGTGACGTCACTCAGGCGGCCCGGTCGGTGGCACAGTGATGCAGTACTGCCTTTCCTAGTTGGCAATGTGGCAGAAAATCCTGGGAAACCAAAGTGGTGTGGGCCAGGGCTCATGGGAATGTAGTTGTTTTTGGGACTATCTGGCAGGGCAGCATTAAGAGGAGAAGAGGAGGAGCCCGGGTTCATGGGGACGTAGTTATCATCGGAATTGCCACTGTCTGAGCGGGTCAGTGGAGCTTTTGCTCTCTGCAAAAAAAGGATTAAGCATAAATCAGATGTCACTTGGATCAGGCACTAGAGATAAAATATAATTAAAAAGAATCAGAGACAGAAAACCTGACTGATCCCAGAGAAAACTGCTTATGTTAACACTGCACAGACACAGAGACACAGTGACAAGAACAATATAAAATAAAAAGTCTAAATAAAAGTCTAAGCCAAAATCTCTGCAGAATACTCTGTATGAAATACACTATGCTATATACACAAAATGCCAGGGTATTAATACTATAGATAAATAGTGGTTTTGTGTTTCTTCAAATTGCGTTCATGATTTCTAGGTCTAATGCTATGTAAGAAAAGACAATATAGAAACAGCAAAATAATTTACCAGGTAGGAGCTGAAACCATCATTGACAGACTCTACTGATTGACCAGAGTTGTTGAAATAGATTGGACGCTGATGAGTGCTGGTCTCAAATGAGGATCCTGAGTGGTAAGGGAAGAAGTGATAAACATTGTTACAGTGAGCAATACAAGGAAATTTCAGGTAGGTTACAAAAGTCAAAAGTTTGCCTCAAGTCATTTAATATGAGAAGGGTCCCTGGGCTGCAGTATTAAAGGGCACTCATTCCTGCATAAATTTCCAAAGAACGGCTCATTTTTTTCTCAGAGCAGACAAATGCATGCGACTATTTCATCACACACTCCATTGCCTCCCGATTAACGTTTCTGGGAACATGGCTGCCAAGCACAGGTGCACGAACAGACTGTGACTGAGCCAGTAGGGTCAAAAGGTCACATCCTGTTACTCCAGACATGCTGGCCTGGCCTGACTGAGCGCAGAGCCACCATTGAGGCCCAGAACGGAGCCTGCTCATCTGTTTTTTTCAATGCTTATCAGGCCGGAACGAGCCACTCTGGAACTGCCTGCATGGCTTGAATTTCATTAGCCTCCCAGCAGATCAGAGCAGGCCATGCCAGATTGCCTCTTTGTTTCAAATCAGATGCAAGCATTCAAGAGAGGGGAGAGAGAGAGAGAGAGAGAGAGAGAGAGAGAGAGATGAGGACAGAGGAAAATCGAAAGGAACAGAACAGAACAATGCAACAGTCAATGAAAGTCTGAGATGATGATAAATGCTTTAGTGTGGCTGGATGTTAATATTTTTCCACAGAATTTAAGTAAAGCCATTTCTGTGATAAGTTTTAGTGAAAAAATGTGCTTTATGCTACATATTTCTCAGTACCTCTGTGAAGCCTGATGTTCTCCACAGCTGGAAGTGTGTTCCTCCTCGGTATGAGGGAAGTGTTGCCCACCTCTCCATTCTGACCTCCGAGGGACTGAGGGCTGCCCCAGCGTGTCTCTGAGCTTTGACTGGGTTTGGGTGGTCTGGGTGGTGGGCCGCCGGTTGAATCTGCACTGGGCGGCGTCAAGGCATTGTGGTTCCTATCGAACGTGCGAGGCGTCTGGTAGAAGGATCCAGGCGTAGTGGGCAGGTCGTAGTTGTCCGGAGGCCTTTGCTCATTGAAGTGTGAGGTGGCCAGGGCGTTACAGGGTGTCTTGTAGGTGTAGACTTCTTCAGACTCCAGCTCGGAAGCCCCTTCTGAGCTGTAGCCACCAGGCAGAACGTAGCTGCCATCACGGGGGGATCCCAGATGCTGTTGCTTGCCAGGTTTGGGCAGACTGTATGAACCATGCAGCTGAGAGCCGCTCCCATTCAGACAGTGTGAGAAACCGTGAGTGAGGCGCTGAACAGCTGAGTCACTGCCCACCAGCAGGCTGCTGCGCGAAGCCTGGGAGAAGCTGGCACTCCTGGTGGGGCAGCATACAGTTCATGTAAACACACAGTGAGTTAAGTACGGATAGCAAAAAAAGACAAACAACAGAATAACATAAAATAAACAAACAACAGAATCTCTTTGCTTTTCTTCCATTATCAAGACATCTAACCGTCAGAGCACACAGGGTGTGTTTGTGGAATGTGGTGCATACTTTGTAAAGGTTCCGTGTAAAAAAAAGAAAAAACGAAGGATTTCTTCCTGGAAATCATTATTTAAAGACTGCCCAGAAGCACCCAACCCTATAATTAGGCTCAATTAGGGTTAGTCTATCAACACACCTGTTGTTGCTGTTCAATCAAACTTGGGATTATATGTTGATATGAATTGTGGCTTTCTATAGAAAATAATGTATCTCTATTTCTTATCTAGTTCTTTTCTTCTACACCATTTGAACACAAAAGCTGGACTTCACATTGTGTGAAACTTTCAAGATGAAAGAACCAATAGAAATGCTCCAAAATGACTTTTGTCCTCTCCTATTAAGGTACCATTCTGGAGTTTATTTTTATACAGCAACAAAATGGTACATTATTTTAATGTCCTCAAAACCTTATAAAGTCCAGCTCCTCAGTGTCCACAGGGGGCAGTGTTTCCCTTTCTTATTCCCTCTAAGGTGAGATGGGTGATGGGTGATGAGAACAATTCCTCATGTTTGGTACATAATAAAGATTCAAGTGAGGCTCAGTATTAGCCAGGCAGTCTGGTGGCCATGATGTAGTGAGTTTGTGTCAAGAGTGTAAACCTGCATCCACATGGAGTAGGGGGTGCAGGGAGTTTCCTGCAGTAAAATGGGCAGTGCCTGCACACTTGGGACCAGACTGGCTCAGGTTGTTTACACTCCCCTGTAGGAGCTGAACCAACAAGCTGTACTCTCAAGATCATACAGTTCAGTTTATTTTTGTCACAGAAACACTGCATCTAAAGTTCAAATGCATGGTATCAGTGCACAAAAAATGTTAATAACACTACATTTCCAGGCTTATCGTTCAGTAATTACATGGAAAACAATGCAAACTGCATTCAAAAAACTCCCATATATTTTATAAGTGAAGTGTGCAAGTAAACATGTGAGTAACGTGTGATTACACATGACATGAAACAGCCCATGTGGTCACATTTTTGTCACACGTATTTAGGACTATCATTATAGATTATATTAGTAAATAAGCAATCCAGCAATTATTTTGATGATTAATCAAATAATCATATGCATGCAATTTGCAACAGCAAACATCTATTTTTCATTTATATGCATGAAATCTGTAGCTCTGAACACAAGTGCACTAGTGAGATCGTGCTGGTGTAGGTTTCCTCCCTTTCAGTGATGCACACAAAAGCGGTTTGTGATCTAATAGCTCCCACATGTGGAGAAAGTTCAGACTGAATATAGCTTTATAAATACCTGCAGATTCCTTATTTTTAAGTCAAATTGTGATCACTAACCTAACTGAGAACATAATTTTTATTAATATTTTTTAATCAATTTAATTGAATGATCATGATAGCACTAAATGTGAGTAAACAATATTTCATATGATCAACATGTTTTCACATGTGATAACCTGCAAAAATGTGTCTTGGACCTGCTGACCGTTGGCCTGCTAATCTTATCCCTTAGAACTGAACTGGCTATTTGTGTTCCTATGGCAGTTAAGAGGTTAATGATGAATGAAAGCTACAAAGTCAATAAAACTTTACTAAGAGGTCCATGGTAGCTTTTATACACTGTCAGCCAAGCATTTCTGTTTTTTTTCTCTTAAGCATACCTGTAATCTACTGCACTTATTTCCATGTAGGCTATGAGACGAGTCCTTTAACTGAGTTTTCAAAATAGAACGCGAGACAATAGGACGAATGAGATCAAATACGGATGGGTGCTGCGCACATCCTGTATGTGGATCCCTCTGCAAACACCTCTCTGCATCACCACTCATGCCAGGATGTTCAGAGAGCTTTCTTGGGAGTTTGTTTAAGGAAACTGCTCTGGCTAAAAAACTTTATCTTTGCAAGTCATCTGAAGATATCATCTGTATCTCAACACTTCAAGTATGACATAAGCTCAACTTGGTGGAGTAGTAAAATGTCTCTACACTGGCATTTCAACTACTATACGCAAACTGTGCCATTTTTTACACACAGTATGATCGGTTTCACAAAGAGCATCTCTGAAACCGAGTAAGATCAATGTCTTCCATGTGCTGCCTTTGGTTTGCTGTCCTCACACAAAAGCCCTAAACCCGGCCACATCAGCATATCTGTCGCAGTGTAATGATGAATGGATACGTCAAACAATATTCATTATGCATCCCTGATCCATGCGCTGCTCTCTGTAGTTCATTTGTCAATTCATGATGAATGGGGCATCATCTTTTCAATCTCACTCTGGCTTGACGGATCATGCGCCAGTAAGAAATATGGATCAAATTGTGTGGGAGTGGGTGATGGACATATCTAGGTTACATCAGCCGAGATCGCCAAAGGGATTACAATTTGTGAGATCTGCAGGAAGTTAACTCCTATAGTACAGACCTGCTGTAGTTTTCACGGGTATGGTACCTTTACCATTATGAGATCTAGCAGAAAAATGAACAATTCCATGGAGGAACTTTTCTTCAGTTCAGTCTATGAAAGGTGCCTTGGCTGTGATCAGTCCTTTGGGACAGAAAAGCATGTTATTCACAGCAAACTATCACACTACACTTTACAGAACATATATTCTATTCTATTACATTTTTGCACACTATACAGATCTTGCTTCTGTCGTAATGTTTGTTTATTTGGAATATCCTTTTCTCTGTATATTTTTACCTTAGTTTAGCCTCCTCAGATTTCTCTCTAATTTAATTTAAAACGTATAGTCATCCCCTAAATTACTTTATTGCACAGTCTTACGGGTCAACTTAAGGGCTTATTTCACCACATGTTGTACTTGTATAACTATGTATGTGACAAATACAAAATCTTGAATCTTGAATATTGTCTGTTAGGTGAGATAACACCCAACCATGTGTTGAGTTTTCTGGGTTCTCCTTTTCCAGCTTTTTCCACTGAGATCAAAGTGCCTGCCTATGCCTGTGCAAAACCAAGCTCTTTTGTCACAGGCGTTAATAATGGGTGCGGTTTGGCCCTTCAAGGTTATGACTCCAGACCCTTAAGGGGTTAAGGTGTGCTCTGTTAACAGCAGCAGGCGGGGTCGGTTTCAAACGATCTATGCAAAGACCTGATCATCAAAGCTCAGTTCGAGGGCATCATTGTCCAGGTAAATAATAAAAAAAACATAGTGCTCAATAAAAGTCTTCACATGTGTAATTCTATTATAAATCAAGTCAAGAGTAAGAAAAACAATGTGTTGGATATTCCTAAAAATATGTGTCTTAAATTCTATGTTATTAAAAGGTTTATTTTTCCTTCATTACAATGTGTCTTACCTATGACACCTGCATGGATTTATGTACCAACAACAGCCATAATTCATTTTTACATTACCATTTTCCAACTTCTCTTTCTCTTTTAGAACTACACTGTTTCTGTCACTCTGTAAATCCTGTAAATCTGATTTATGTAAATGGCCTCTGTTCTGACTGGCTGCATAGTGTTTTGCTGCTTTTAAAAAGCAGTCCAGGCTAAAGCACACCAAACTTCAGTATGAAGAGGTGAGTTAAAGTGCTTTAGGCTGAACAGCAAGATGTACAAATATGCTGACTTTTAGACATCACAAAAAATTAATTCAATGCAGCTTAGTTTGTATATATAGTCAGTATGGACAGGGGAGTGAACAGTGTGTTTTGAAACTAACAATATTTAAATATTGCATGATGCATCAAACTCGCCTTTTGTTCATAAAGTGTTTAAAATTAAATTTTCCATTAAATCAGTCCTTTAAAGTAACAGTTCAACAATAAACTTGATTTCCAGCATTTACCAAATCTTGTGTGAACAGGACTGGTGTTAGTATTGAGGATATAACCAATATTTAGATGGGGCGGCAGGAGATCTGTGCTCATGCTGCTAAAAACCAGAGCGCTTTACACCCCTGTGGGCACATGATGAACTGACTCACCCATGTCAACCATGTATCTCTCAAACCCTAAACCAGTTTTGCATGGAGGGCTTTGTGCACTAAATACAGATGAAACTCTTATAATGAAGTTTATTTACAGCAAAATGAGAGACTCTTGCCCCATAATGTGCAAGCTATAATGTGCAAATCTTCTGGTGCATTATTAATGTTACATTGTGTGCCTGTCCGTATTTATATATTTATATTTATATATCCACAGTGTTCTTACCTATATTTATATATCCGCTCAGTACATATATACATTCATATTTTTCAATACACTCATCCATATTTATATTTCTAGATTGTCTCTATAGTGTACTTTTTTTTTCTGTACTGTTGGTATAGTTTTTATTCTATTGTTTTGAATTTTTTGCTGCTTTTATCTTGTACTGTCCACTTTCTGCCGTGACGATGTGGGACTAATAAAGGATTATCTTATCTTATCTTATCCTACTAACAACATTATATCACATTACTCTGCACTGCATTTTTATCACAATTCCTCTGAATATACAATACTGTGCAAAACTCTTGAGCCACCCTTCATTTCCTTATATTTTGCTTTGAATCATCTTGTCTGAACAAAAATACTACTTTCTGCCTGACAAACTGTCTTGTCTTTGGCATATTGCGACAGGCTTCCAAGTGCCTAATACAAGGTGCTTAGATAACGGTGTTCCAACCACTCAACATTCAGCACCACCAGTATACTGATCACCGCCTGATCATCTGGAATCATCTGCACCAGTCTCTTCACTGATTCAGGCCTTAAGTTAGATGTGCCTTGTTATGCTTAATTTATTCATACGTAGGTCACTGTGTGGCTTAACAAACAAACATAAAATTAACCCACAAACCTTTATATGCATTAACCACTTTTCATTACTTTGAAGAGTCATTGTTTAAATGTGATAAACAATTTGAAAACCACTTACGGGTCATTGTGGGCTAAAATGTTGTTGCTGAGGTGTATAAAACGAATTGTCTACAAACAAATTACAGTTGCTTTAAATATGGCAGCACATGTAAAGTTTACCAGAATTGCTGTTGTGTGGTCTATGTATAGCAAGGGGAGTGTTTTGAAGACAACCGGAAGTCCACCATGGGTTCCTCCAGGGGTCATGACCCTTACCGAGCACTCTCGCTTTTCCGGCTCATGCACTGGTGAAGGAGGAGGTAGTCCTGGGGGGCGCTGTTGGACAGGGGGCCGTGGGTGTGGCGGACAGGCATTTCGAAGGTGAACAGCATTGGCTGGCTGGAGTGGGAGGGCGCAGAAGATTTGCGTTCACCAATCAGAGGAGCCAGAGAGCCACTGAAGTCGCCAGCTATGGAGCGGGTCATGTGGGTAGTGGATGGCCTCTCATCTGTATCATTGAACAAAAAGATAGAAGACCTTGAGAAAATAAACACAAACAACATGACAGAACTTGCATTTTCATTATGAAGATGCCACCAGACTTGGAAAAACCAAAACCATCACAAATCCCAAACATCATGTGGTTGCAGGAAGCAGGATGTCCCAAATACTATAGAAAATAGTTCACTTAGATGACCTGCCCATTTTGGATTTACTGACCTCACGGCCCCATTTTGCATGTCTGCATAAACAAAGACAAAGAACAGCAGCCAACTTGTCTTTTCCCGTCGTGATCAATGAAGTCAAAGAACAGGGAAAATTCAATTGAGCACTTAAAGCCGTAACATCCATGTCGGCAGCTCGTCTTCAATAGCTTTCAGTGTGTGCTCCAAACTCAATCACTAGAGATGGCCAATCTGTCTTTGGGGGGTGGAGGGTCAACAAAAGAAGGAATCTTTAGGCCTCTTTGTCTCTCACCAAAGGTCATTTTATATAGCACTCTTTCAGTGCCGCTTTAACAAGTACAAAATTGTTCAGCTTTTGCGTTGAGCTTCCTATCCTCTATCTGTCTTAACACAGAACTGTGTGAACATCATGGCCTTTACTTTAAGTTATTTCTTGGTGACATCTCTGATTCCTTCAACATGGGTCTGCTGAGTGAAGGCAAATCTCAGGCCGTGGAACTCAAAATAGACCAGGCAAGGAGCCAAAAACCAGGAAGTGCATATGACCCCTTTTTCCCACCACCCATCATCCTCCTCATGCTCCTCAAGCTTGGCAGAGAGAGAGAAGGAGAGTAGGCGGACTAGTATGTTTACTATGTTACCCCATGGGACCTATATTACAAAAGTGGGAGGCAGATCTAGAGTCTTTTCCAGGTACCTTGTTGAGTTTTTCATATATGATGTTCAGACCCTACATACATACATATATATAATCGAAGAAGAAGTGAATAACATTATTTCGTTAAAATGGCACCAGTCAAGGTGTGGAATATGTTAAGCAGTAAGTAAACAGTCAGTTCTTGAAGCTGTAGGCAAGAACTGCAAGTGTAAGGATCTGACCGACTTCCACAAGAGTCAAATTATGATGACTAGACTGGGTCAGAGCATCTCCAAAACGGACATTGTGATATTGCAGAAGGCTGCATTATACAAATGAGCCTCTAACCAATCAAAGTGTTTTTGACAGGGTGATCAACTGTAGCTCAGGTGAGTGTTTCTTGGTCTTTTAATGGATTAATCCATGATGTTTGTGTGGGTTTGTACACCAAAAATATAATTCACAATTCATTATAATTTATTTTCATTCTAAGATGACCACTTACCAAACTTTATTTATCTCAGAATAAACAGGCTGCAAGACTGATATATGTAAATGATCCCTCTTCTGACTGGCTGTCCTTAGAACTTAGAATGAGTGGGGCTGAACTGTGTAGGGCTATATATA
>JBBPCZ010000001.1:26451254-26462233 GCA_037974445.1 Brycinus macrolepidotus
GGGGAGAGAGAGAGAGAGAGAGAGAGAGAGAGAAAGAGAGATAGAGAGAGAGAGAGGGAGAGAGAGAGATGACAAGATGACAGAGAGCTTTCTGGACCACTGCCAGCAATCCACTTCCGTCCAGTCTCGCTTTCCCTTTCTCTCTCTCCCTCTCTCTCACACACACACACATTTTCCCTCTCTCTCTCTCACCCTTTTTCATCCTGCAGGCCCCAGCCTCCATCAACACGCACACACACACACACACACACACACACACGGCCATCTCCGCCACCAAACTAGGGAATCAAGGACGCTCTTTCCACTAAACCCCTCCAAACAACCTCACACACACACACACACACACTCAGACACACACACACCCTCTCTTCCCCTTCCTCTTTTCAGTCCCAGTGACCGGCCGGGCAGGAAGCGGAAAAATGGATCCCGCTGCACATCCTGTGTTTTCTCAAGCCTGCTGTTGATCTTGCCTTCATTCACTGTTCTCACACCGTCCTCCTGCCCAACCGCCTCAATCCATCCACTGTCAAATGATTCTGAGGCTTTACAGTCTTACTGCACAAAACAACAGGCAATCAGAGTTTCACAATATGCTGTTTTGTGTTTTTATCTCTGAAATTCAGCTTTTTGCAGTACTGACATCTCAGAAAGTTGTAACATGCAAATGTGCTTCAAACCAAGGAGAAAAAACCTGAGTGTTTCTGCCTGAAGCCGTTACGTGATGGAGGTGAAGCCGAAGGGCGGGGTCACTAACGCTTATGTGATGTCGATGTGTAATTTCCAGACAACCATGTACCCTTACAAGTGATGTTTGGATCATTAAACTTACTTATTCAATCTCACTCCTCAAACCTATCTTGCCTCCATGGTACCCCAACATCTTACTGCAAAATCTGATCTTCCATTAACATAAAGTCCTTCCACATGTGAATTCTTTCTCATTTTTTTAGCTTCAATGGCCAGTGCAGTTTGTTTATGCCTGGAATGAATATGTGATGCCGTTTGCTAAGCATGGAATTTTATTTGATTTTTTATTGTTAAATATATTTTAACAATTTCTGTTTTTTAGTCCTTTGCAGAAATATATTGTAGTTTAGGCTACAGTTTTTGTGGCTTCAAAAGGTCCCAAGTGGCAAACAGAGAAACAAATATATATAAAAAAAGTACTATCCACATGATAGCAATGGTTTACTTACAGTATTATGCAAAAGTTTTGAGCCACCCCTCATTCAGTATATTTTGCTTTGAATCACCTCGTTGGCGCAAAAACACTTTTGTACCTATCAAACCGTCTTGAGTAGATTAAATTAAAGAAATGATAACAAATATTTTACTGTGACAGGCTGCAAGGTGCTTAAAGACACAAGGTGCCTAAATAAAGGTATTCCAACCACTGAGCATTCAGCACCACCAGTATACTGATCACCGCCTGATCATCTGGAATCATCTGCACCTGTTTCTTCACTGGTTCAGGCCTTAAGTTAGGTGTGCTTTGTTATGCTTGAATGATTCATACGTAAGTCACGGAGTGGCTTAACAAGCAAAAAACAGGTAAGTGGTCACGTTCAGGGACTGGGCTGAAAATAACACAACTCTGAAAGTCCTTCAGGAAGCCTGGAGAACTGTTCCTCAAGACTACATTAAAAATACAAGAACGTCTGGCTCTTTGGAAGCAAAATATGAAGAAATTAGACTTTTGCACAGTTCTGTATGTGTTTTTAATACATTTAAATATACATAGTCTCAATAAAATATTCATGTCATTCAGTCCTACAATTTGTAAAGAAGATACCAGAGGGTTTCTAATCATCTGCCATTGTTTGCCTACATGTTTTGTGATATTAAAAGGTGACATCAGAGATTCTGGCCTCTTTTAGAGAAGTGTTTTTTTAGACTGACCCACATTTTCAGACACAAAATGACTAACAGCATGTATGTTTTGGGTTAGTCATTAAAATACAGACATAATTTAAGAAGAAGTGCAAAACACAGCAGTGGAAATATTCACTGTGAGCTTTCACAGACCTCCTAAAAACCCCAAAAAAGCTCAGACTGTACTATTATAAGCTTTGTTTACTTTTCCTCCCCAAACAGATTTCCAGTCGGGTGAAACCCTAGAATTGCTTTAAAGACAACTGTCCCCTAAACAGTAATATAGGACTGCTTTTAAACATTAGGAGGAGATAAATAGCAGACACAGTTTTAGTGGATACACTTTCCCTCTGTACCAGCTGCCAAACAGCCAGCAGAAGGACTGAAGCTAAGTAATAGCATCTATGCGTTCCTGCAGCAGCCCGCCAGGATATTTTTTCATTTCATTTTCTGCCCGACTGATAAATGACGGCTACCGGAGGCTGGGCACGCCACTGATGGACCGAAGATGGGGAGTGAAGCAACAGTTTATCACTGCTGACAAAACCACAGCGCTGTTCCCTTTAGCTCTGCAGCAGCACTGACAGAAAAATGCCTCTCAGAAATTAAACAGCAGCTGAAGCTTGAAAGCCTTTCAGATTTAGGCCGGGCTTCATAATGCCTTTGAGTAACAACGCAGCACTACGAATGGAATACACAAATACAAAAGTACTGTCACATGAACTGTGTTACTATAATTCATAATACTGTGTTTTGCAGATTTGTGCAGTAAAGTTTGCTAGTACTCTAAGGGTATGTTTCCCAGACCTTGATTAAGCCTAGCAATGGACTAAATGGGAGTTTTAGTGGTGAAACAGTTACAATCCAAGACTAAGCTTAATCCTTATTCACAGAAATGATTAAACTTACTTAGTCAGTGGTTCCTATTCCTTGCCATGGAGCTCCGTTGCCTTGCATAGTTCTTCTAGCTCCTACACACCCAGTTCAACTTAGGACTTGTTAATTCAGGGACAAGGCAAGGCAAGGCAAGGCAAGTTTATACAGAGGCGCTTTACACGGATAAAGTAAGCATAAAAGCTTAAAAAGACAAGTAAGCAGTAAAAGAAACCATAACATTAAAATAGAATAAAAGTAGGATATATAAAGTGATATAAAAGAATACAAATAAAAGTGCATGCCTTTTGCACACTGAAAGCAGTGAAAAACAGATCAGTTTAAAGTTTCTTTTTAAACCTAGCAACAGTCAGGACAGATCCGATCTCCATGGGGAACTGTTTCCAAGTTAAATTCAGTGTATTGAAACAGGGAAAACACTAAAATGTCTTCAGTGTGACCTGAGAATGCAGGAAATCATGTTTATATTGTTTCATATTCGCTGTGACAATGATGGTCTAATGAACCTTGTCTAACTCACTCTGAAAAAAACACTGCATCTGTGATTGTGGGATAATGGCTTTTAAAGGGCTTCATTCTACCATTCTTATATTAGGGTGCAAAATACAGTGTATCAGCTGAGTAATAGTGATTATAGCAAGTAGATAAGCTACGGGGTATGTTTTTTGAACACATCCACAGCAGACCCTTGTTTGTGTTTTCTGTCCCAGCAGTTTCATCTTGAGCTAAAATCCACTCCCACTCTAAACCGCCACAATGTGCACACTACAAACAGACAGACCTGACAGGACCATCTCTCTCTCTCTCACACACACACACACAAAAACACACACCCACACACACAGTCTTAGTCAACAGGCATACAACTGACCTCACTTTGATCTAGATCTTCACTATAAAACAAGGAAATGAAACACAGAGAGCGAGAGAGAGAGAGAGAGAAAGAGACAGAGAGAGAGAGAGGAAAGAGGCAATCACTTTACTGCTCCCATCTCTCACTGAAATAGTATATGGC
Source organism: Brycinus macrolepidotus (assembly GCA_037974445.1). NCBI lineage: Eukaryota > Metazoa > Chordata > Actinopteri > Characiformes > Alestidae > Brycinus > Brycinus macrolepidotus. The sequence continues at coordinate 26,455,036 of JBBPCZ010000001.1, forward strand.
AGCCTCACTGCTGGAACATGACTTAATGAGTCTTGGAGTGGTGCCAAGTTCAGTGGAAGGAGGTCACTATGACCTGCATGGCTCATTCCTGGGGCACTAACCACTACCATCACCACCAGGAGAACATCAAAGCCTCCCTATATGTTTTAGATTAAACCTGGAAGGAAACTTTTACCTTAACGTAGCATTCCTTAAGTTCTAGCCATATCGATGCCATCATGTCAAAACCCTGTAACCTTTTCCTTTTTTATGTTGCTTTTTATGACCCATTAGAAGTTTAGACATGTAATTAAAGATGTATTTTTCTTCATTTTAAAAGCATTTTGATCCAAAAAGCTTATATTTACATGCAAATGAAAGTTGTTTCTAAAACAAATACAAAGAGTAGAAATTAATGCCTGCGTATGAAATGATTTCCAAAACAAGCATTAAAAATACTCTACAAATAGTGAAGTAGATGCCTATGTATGAAGTTATTTCCAAAACCTCCAAATTACTAAATAAAAAATAGAATGTTTACAAATAATGAAGCTGATGTTCAGGAATGGTTTGAGGAACATGACAAAGAACTCAAGGTATTGACATGGCCTCCAAAGACCCCAGGTCTCAAACTGATCGAACATCTGTGGGATCTGTGGTAAACTATTCCGATCCACAGAGGTTCCATCTCGCAGTTTACAGAGGGTACAGGATCTGCTGCTAATGCTAACATCTTGTGTGCATTTTTTTCAGTTTGGAAAAGGATTTCTGGTGTCTGGTGGCTCCCCATGAAGCTGCTACAAAGAACGAACACAAGTCTGGGGTGCTAAAACACCAGCTATAATGACAATAGAAATGTCCAAAATATCCATATTTATTCATTAACATGCATAATGTCTTAATTATATCTTACAGCACTGTGCAAAAGTTTTAGGCACCTATGCAAATTGTTTGAAGCCATTTTTCTCAGCATGTGATAAAGTGTTTTTCTGCTGGCAAAGTTATCATTAGAATACATGCAAACAAGAAAGCAGTAAAAACTATCTTTTGTTTGTAAAAAGTAGTTGATATTTTGTGAGCTGGTGAGGAGAACACAGATTTGGTCCCAGATTTCTCTTCGATGCCCCCAGCTGTTGTTTGGATTTGTGAAACTCCATCAGCAGCTCCTGATTTAATTTAATGAAGGACTGACTGAGACAAACCAGGTTTCTGACGGAAACTACAAATAATACTGGACTTCCACAAGGAAAACATTGATATACTGAAATCACTATTTACTATATAATTTTATTTGAGTTTATTCTTTTAAAATTTATTTAGTATATTTTGTAATATTAATGTGAAAAAAATCCCTCCCTGCTAGTCTAAACACTTTTTAAGTATTATTTTTAGGTGCCTAAGACAGTACTGTATATCTTCAAGTCTGATGTAAGTCAGAAGTTGCTTATCTGACCAACTGAGGTATCTCAGGCCTCCATGTTTGCCTTTGTCCACACGTTCCCTCTAAAGCCCCCGGGAGACCCAGGTCTGGATCAACAAAACGGACAACAAACAGGCTAATCCTCCTCCCCAGCCTTGACTCATCTATCAAAGTCAGCCAAGCAGAGAGGAGAGTCAAGTAAAGGTCTGAAATGGAGCTCTGGCTGCCCCCCGCATGTCCTTGGGCTTAGTGAGACACCCTTGGGAGTTACTGGGCACTGGGGGCAAGAAACTTGATGAGAGGACATTCAGCGTCTGTCAAGGTAGCATTGCCCCAAGGCACAAAGCATTCCAAAGGGCTACGAAGTGTTCCAAAGAAATGAAACATCCCATGTAAGGTTCGATTCTGCTTCTGATTTTTTTCTCCACTGGGGTAAACTGTTGGTTGGGAGAATGTTTCTTTTCCTTTTATTTTTGTTTCAGTTGTTTAACCCTTAGAACTTTGAGTGTATTAGTAAAACAGTCTAAAACCGATGTTTGCTCTCCCACACGCTCATTGTTTGCTGCTCTTTCGCTCAGCGCCCCGCCACTCGGCCGCTCTCCGCGCCCCCCTGCCCCCCCCCCAGTTTTGAAATTTGGCCATTTTTGTTCTTTATGGGCATTTGCGTGTGATGCCATTTTTAAAACCCCAGTAGCGGTTATTATTATAACGTGTTTTTTAAATGACAATAACTTTGGTTCTATGTGACACAGGAACACCAAACACCCAGCTCAGCATGACGTCTGACACCTCGAGCATCAAAAAACAGACCGGGGGAACTTTCATATAAGGAGATGTTTTGCTGTATGATGACGATTTACCATTTGTTGTGCTTCTGGCATGGATCCATATCGCTCATGCTCTAAGGGTTAAAGAAAACAGACCTGATCTTCAGAAATAAAGGCTAACAGGAGGCAGTTAGCATTAACTTTACAGTAAAATGTGAAGTTAGAAGAATTGATAGCAACAGATTCCATTAAAAAATGAAAAGTCAACTTCTTTTATTTAAATAAAGTGCTTGAGCCCCTCATAATTATTGTAAGAGTGGTTCACAGCCACAAGGTTCTTTTCCAGGCTTTTGATAGAACTGATTTCCCTTCTGGGTTCAAACTAACAGTTATTATCAGCACTTTGAAATATAACTCTCCTCAAAACTCATCCATCTTACAGTCCCACGGAAAAGCTTACTCCCCCAGTGAAGACATCCATAATTCTTAAACAGACATAATATTCAAGACGACAGTGCTAAACTCTGAGAAAATTGAATTACATGAATTCTAGCCCCCGTCTCTGATTAAGCGCTTCTCCTCAGAGCAAAACGTGAAGAATGGATGATCTGTCAGATGATGCCAAACCAGAAACTAATGAGCTTTGAAGAGGTAAGACCATGCATTCTCATCACTGGCTCGGCGCATGTGCTCACACATCCCTATTCCTTTGTAAATTTTCCTGAGGAAATCCTTCATCAAGTTGTTAATATAGCTAACACCAAATAATAAAGCTTGTAGGGACCAGGCATCTGATCTCCCTTACTTTACATTCACAAAATTAACAAATTTTGTAAAAGTAATCTTTTAAATACAGTAGAATTTAAAATCATTTGAATTTTATAAGTTCATATTCTGTTTCTTATTGATTCCCCATTTTGATTCCACAAAGGTAAAAAAAAGAAGACAAAGGTTTGCATAACAAATATTTTTACTTTGAACATTCAAAATGTCCCAGCAGCAACAGGAGTAAACTGCTAACTACATTAACCCTTAGAACACGAGCGGCATGGATCCATGTCATAAGCGCAAAAAATGGCAAATTGTCGTCATATGGCAAAACAACTCCTTATATGGAAGTTCCCCCGGTTTCGCATAGAACCAAAGTTATTGTAATACTGTAATAAAAAAAAAAAACATCTTATAATAATAACCGCTACCGGGTTTTTTTAAACATGGTGTAACACGCAAATGCCCATAAAAAAAAAAAATGCCCAAATTTATTTGATTTTAACTCTTGGAAACAAACGGAAAAAAACACAAGATCTTTGAACCCAGGAGAACTTTCAGAATAGTTTCTGCTCACAAGTTGGTGGAGAAAACCCACAGAGGGAGAGGGGTTCAGAGAGCGGCGTGACGAACGAAAGAGCAGCAAACGCGAGCGCGTAGGAGAGCACCGTTTTTTTTTTTTTTGTTGTTGAAATGAGATTTTACTTTGAGTTCTAAGAGTTAAATAAATATCAATACAATAAAACGTGACAAATACACCTAAAACAGGTCCTGGCAGAGAGCAACGCACGTTCTTCCTTTCCTAGGAACCGATAAGCAGAACCGAAATAATAATAATAAAAAAAAACAGGGTACCCGGTACTGCGTGTTTTCTTGTCGGTTCTAATTTGGAACCAACTTTTAGCTCCCAGCTCTAAACGTTAAACTACGAGAGACAGCGACATCTACGCAAACAAACCATGCAAAGACAAAGGAGACTGTGCTTGTTTTGAAAGAATCGACTTCTAAAATTAGACAATGTGTTTCCTTCTCTGGTCAAAGCCTACAGACTCTCTCATGCTGATAAGTCAACACAACTGCTATTCTTAGAAATCACAAACAATGATGGAAATGCAACAAACAAAGGGATGAACTCCTTCAGGGCATCCAGAGAGGAGGAAGGAACACGGAGCAAACCGCAGGCCAAAATCGCGAGCAGATATCCGAACAGGTGAGATGAACGCGATTTTCAGGTCTTTATATACAGAAGGGGCCAGAATGATAAAACTCAGCACGAACCGTGTTAAAATGTGCAGCACATTATCTCAGTCTTTTTATATACTATGGTATTATTTACATGTGTCATTGGTAAAAGCTAGTGATGCTCCGATCGATCGGCCGAAGATCGGTATCGGCCGATAATCACATTTTATGACTCGATCGGTACTCGTTAAACTTGGCTGATCTTAGGAACCGATCACAATTGATGACGTCAATGCGTGAGGGCGTACACGACGAGCGGGGACGTAAATGTTTTGGCGCCACAGTCATGTCATCGCCGGTGTGGAATTACTACGACGTTTTGAGAAACAATGAAAAATTCGCTATTTGCCGTTTATGTTCTAAAGAAATCTCACATGGAGGCGCATCAGAATCGGCATTGGTATTGGCCGATCACCATGACAAAAAATCGGTACTTGGTATCAGTGGCAAAAATCCTGATCGGAGCATCCCTAAGCCAAACAAAACGGACATAGTGAGGTAATGCATATTAATCGCCGATGCTCAGTGCTTGTTTAGGTTGCCAAAATGCAGTGGAGAACCCTATGAGACTTCTTGACATTTTGGTTCTTTGTTTTAATAGTATCATTGTGTATTAATATTATCACCAAGTACTGCAGTGATTATCTTATTTGAAAAGGGTTAATCAGGGAAAAGTATCTAATCAGGATTTTTTCCCCAATAAAAAATATGTGGGACTATTTTTATACGTCCACGTTTGATGTACTTCAGATATTATGATGTGTTTAATGTATTTCAAAACTGCATGGTGATACAAAGTAAATAATTTAAACAAAACCGTATCCTCAATCTATATTAGTGAAACCAGTGTAAAACTGCACTTGTTGAATGTTGAATTCTGTATTCATCTGTTCTGAAATCCTTATTAAGCATGTGCCTCTACAAATGCACTGGGGTGCTTATCATGATAAGCAGGATGTTCCTTATAAATTCACTGGCGAATCAGCTCAATGATTTCACACTTGTTGATTACTTTGTATCTCCATTTTTGTCTTTTTTTTTCATAATTTGAAACCTCCTGCTGCCATTTACAATCCGTTAAAATTTCATGACAAATGGACCAATTGAAATGTTGCAAATTGGCATAGAATAAAGTCTTATTAACTTAACTTACACTGAGCATTGAGAATGTTTTATTTCTTTCTCCTGTAAAGTTACTTTGCTGGAGAGATGAGGTTTTTCTCTGACAGTGAAGATGATCATGTATGAAAATCATGTAGAAAGGATCATTCAATCCCCATCAGCTTCTTACCAGCACGTTTTGCAACATTTTTACGGGACGATGTTCTCTTATGAAACTGAACATGCAAATGAAGGGAAAACAAAGCAGTATCGCACAAACCGTGAAACATGCTGGTATTCCTCACTTATGAATGAGCGAATGCAAATACCACAGTGCCATTTTCTTCCTAATATCACAGTAAATCTAGCAGTGCAGTTTATGAATCTGGCCTCTGAATTAACAGTAGAACATTTCTGATTCCTAGAGTTTGGCACCTCCCCACCCTTTGACTTTGCATTTGCACATTATAGAGGTTGTCATCACAGAAGTAGTCCATATGTGTTTAAACATTACAAATCTCCAGGCATGGAAAGATGGTCAAAAAGAGCCTCAGAGATTATAGGATCCACGCAGACTTATTGCAGGATTTTCGAATTTCTGGCCTTTGTTAAATGTTGAGTGTTTTGAAGCAGAGAAGCCAAAATTTAAAAAAAAGAGGAGGAAAAAAAAAAATCACCCTGGCATGAATTAGGCAGTTATAGCCTCCAACAAAAACGGAGAGCCGTGCTGGTTTGCGCTGTAAACAGCAGGGAGATAGGCATCAGTCAGCATGTTTTTGCATGCACATTGAGCAAACACTCTAAACAAACAGCTCTGTGCGCGTCTTAAAGGGCATAGTCTTCACACTGCGTGTGTATGAACACCATAACCACTCTTAAGGGGAGGAACATAATTCAGCTGTACCCCCCTCCCCACACACACACACACACACTACCTGCGTTGTACAAACACATACACACACGCACATGCACACACACATACAGCTGAGCAAACACAATTGCAAGCGGAGGTTAAACCGGGTATCCAGACCCCTCCTATTTATCTACCTGCTCTGTTCTTTAACAAAGCCTGTTGTATGTAGATTAGTCTGGATATGTGTTTTGGGGTAGGAGGATTGACTAAATGAGCTACGAACAAACAAAAGGGACTCTTTTGTTTGTTTCCAATTGCAAATCAGTTGACGACCTAATATATGATCAATGTTACCTTACCTGGATGTCAGAAAAAGCTGGGAAAACTTTCACTGATATACAGTACTGTGCCACCCCTCATTTCTTCATACTTTGCTTCCAAAGATCAGGACTTTCTTGTATTTTTAATGTAGTCTTGAGGAACAGTTCTCCAGACTTCCTGAAGGACTTTCAAAGGCTCTCATTTTCAGTCGTCCCTGTTCATGACCAGTTTCAGAGGAATGTGTTTTGTTTATTAACCCACACAGTGACCTACATATGAATCATTTAAGCATAACAAAGCACATCTAACTTAAGGCCTGAACCAGTGAAGAAATAGGTGCAGAGGACTCCAGATGATCAGGCAGGTGATTAGTATTATGACGGTGCTGAACGCTGAGAGTTTGGACCAACTTTATCTTGGCACCTTGTATCTTTAGACACTTTGTACCCATTTTTTTCATTTAATCTACTCAGCATGCCAAAGATAAGACAGTTCGACAGGCATAAAATTGTAAAATTATTTTTGCTCCAACAAGTCAAAACAAAATAGAAAGAAATAAGGGGTGGCTCAAGACTTTTGCACAGTACTGCATTTTAAAACAACCAACTCTGAATTCTTTACAGTGGTAGTGACAGAAACCAGGACTCGCATGTCTATAACACAAATATGTTAAGAACTATCTGAAATGATTAGCAAATCTACCCGTGTCTTATGAGGTTTTACATGTAATATTGGTAAAAGTAAAAT
>JBBPCZ010000001.1:26467084-26482504 GCA_037974445.1 Brycinus macrolepidotus
ACACAGACATACAATAGGGTATTCATATAGCAAGATCACCATAGAATACAACAAATTGAACCATCAATCGCATTACATAATGTCAACTGTTCTACAGTGGTTGCTGCTAAATATTACCTAGATCTGTATTTCAAATTTTCATTTCCATTTGAAATGAACCACATGAACACAACAGTTGCCATAGATACGGTATGAAAATCACATGGATCAAATTACTTGTAAAAAAATGTCATTACATTTATGTACAGAATGCTTTCTGCTTCTTCCACTTCAGAGAAACAAGGCTTTGACAATTTATTCCTCTAAAAGACATCACCGGCAGTGAGCTAACATGACGTTACACTGCAGGAGTGCATTAGACAAGACTCAGCAGTCAACCCAGAGTAAAACCATGAATAGTGTTACTAAACCATACTGACACAGACTCTGCGTCAAACCCTTAAAGAAAGCCAAAAGTGCTTTCGGTTACAAAATGTTATAACCACAGTATGTGTATCAAATGGCTTTCAACATCCCGTGCTTTTGAAAGCCACAGCCTTATGTGAGCTGGTCACAGGTTGTGGGTTATGAGATTTAGCAGTTGTACAAGAGCATCGTGTTGATCATAAACAGCAGACGTGGTACAACACGCCTCTTTATACAGGTCTACCAGGGATTTAAGAGCTTTTTACATACTTATTTACTTTCTCATTGTTAAGCTTGACATGTGCTGAGCTGCTCAATTACCCTGAAAATTTGTTTGCAGCATTCTGAACCACAAAGTCCATTTTTCCTCAGGCCTCCACCATCTGGTGCCTACGTTCCCTCACTCCTTCACACATGGAGGGGATTTACAAACACAAGTTCAGCAGCCATCTTCAGCTGATGACAAACGCATGAATGGGTTTAGAGCGTCTGCTTTAGGAACGCTCACCTAACATCTGTATTTCTAACACGCAGAAGACACTGGAAATAGAAATAGTTTACAATTTAAATAATAGGCCACAAAGCAAAGCTCATTTTGGGTTCAAGCATTTGTTCCTGCCATTGAACTTGTCCTGTATAGGACTAAAAGGACTGTCTTAGGTTTTGACAGGTTTATCTTATAAGTTATTCAAACACAAATATTACTAAACACCAATTCATCTGCAAATAATGCCATATTCTAATTTCAGCACCACAATTATTGCTTTCTTTAAAGTGGAATTCCACTTTTTTTTCAACATTTTTTGTGTTCATTAAATTAGTAAGAGGTAAATTAAAAATTGGTATAAGATGCAAATTTATTCAGTGCTTTAATGTAAAATGCTCTATTCTAGAGAAGCTTCCTGATTCAGAATTGTTCCCAGCTTTGGCAATAGGAACCAGATGTTAAGCGTTACCATGTCTGTAAATGTTACCTCATAGAAAGTCATCACATTTCCTGATGTCTGAGACATAAGTTTACCATAGTTATGAGTATTTTTTTTTAATCAAGTTATGGCAAAAAGGTACATAAAGGGAGTTCTAAAGTAAAACAATCTTCTAAAAACAGTATTTACCACTACTATTATAAACATAATACATAACTCAGCAGACATGCTAGTCATTCTGGAACGTAAAAACATGACTGTATTTGTGTTGCAGATATCATGACTCATGATTCCTATCACCATCAGCATTAAGAAATCTTAGCTGGTAACTTTCAACACAGCACCATTTCTCATCAAAACACTGTTTACAGTTCAGTGATTGAATTATGCGGAACAAAAAATGTGTGGCGTATATGACGTATATGCATTAGGACTGTCACTAACAAATATTATTGATAACAATAACTATGTTTAGTTATCGTTTTAAAAATAGTTAAAAAAATAATGAACTGGAAAAAAAGATCAACTAGTATAACTAGCAGGAAAAAAATGCTGCACATAAATGAAAGGAGAAGTTAATGTACGCAAGATCATCATGCAAACTGCCAACTAGTATCAGTGCAGATTCATCAAGAATTTTAATCAGTGTATTTTAATCAGTTTTTTTTTAAGTTTAGTTGCGTAATCAGGAGAACACTTCTAAGCCTAGATCAGCTCATCCTGGGAACACAGAAATGTAAGGCATATTATTACTATGCCGTTGACAGCTCATACTGAAATCTGCAACACTTTAAGCCCATCAGCACCTGGTTTGTTGACAAATACACACATCTTGGAGACACTACCTTTATTTATTACTTCTAAATTAGATATATAACATTAGATAGATACATATATACAGTGGCAAGAAAAAGTATGTAAACCTTTTGGAATTTCATGGTGTTCTTTTGTCATAAAATGGGATCTGATCTTCATCCAAGTCAAGGGTATTGACAAATACAATGTGCCTAAAGTAATAACACAAAAAAATCTGATCTTTCATGTCTTTACTGAGGACAACCATAAAAAACTCATAGTGCTAGTGGAAAAAGTATGTGAACTCTCTGAATTAATAACCGGTTGACCCCACCTCGGCAGCAATAACCTCAACCAGGCGCTTCCTGTAGCTGTGGATCAGACCTGAGCATCGTTCAGGAGGAATTTTTGCCCATTCTTCCTGGCAGAACTGCTTTAGCTCTGTCATATTCTTTGGACGTCTCATGTGTATGGCTTTTCAAGTCAATCCATAGCATCCCTATTGGGTTGAGGTCTGGGCTCTGACTTGGCCACTCCAAAAGGCGGATTCTGTTTTTCTGAGGCCATTCTGTTGTGGACTTGCTCCGGTGTTTTGGATCCTGTTGCATCACCCAACTTCTACAGAGTTTCAGCTGAGATACAGACATTCTCACATTATCCTGAAGAATATTTTGATACACTTAGGAATTCATCTTCCCCTCAATGACTGCAAGCTGGCCAGGTCCTGATACAGCAAAGAAGGCCCAAATCATGACGTTTCCTCCACCATACTTGACGGTTGGAATGATGTTTTCATGATGATATTCAGTGCCCTTTTCACACCAGATGTAGTGCTGCATTTTCTTTTCAAACAGTTCAATCTTAGTTTCATCAGTCCACAAAACATTTTGGCAATACTGCTGTGGAGTGTCAATGTGCTCTTTTGTAAACTTCAGGCATGCAGCAAAGTAAGCAGTGTCCTGCCATAGACGCTCTGCTTGTTCAAAGTTTCACGTACTGTAGACTCATTAACACAGATGTTAGCCAGTTCCAACAGTGCCTTAAAATCTTTGGCTGTCACTTGGGGTTGTTTCTTTACCTCATTGATGAGTCTTCGTTGTGCTCTTGGGGTCATTTTGACTGAACGCCCACTTCTTGGTAGAGTAGCCACAGTTCCAAAATGTCTCCATTTGTAGATTGTTGACCTGTAGACTGGTGAATTTCTAAAGTCTTTGAAATCACTTTGTAACTCTTTCCAGCTTTATGTAAATCAACAATTCTTGACCGTAGATCCTCTGAAAGCTCTTTTTGGCTCACATAAGCGTATTCTTCTTGTGTGGAGCAAACGCCAAAAGTTTGAGTGGTTTTTATCAGTCAGAATAGCTCTAGTCCACACCTCCAAACTCATTTTCCTAACAAGACTCCAGGTATGCTAACACCTGACTCCAATTAGCTTTTTTGAGGTCACTGACTCGAGGGTTCACATACTTTTTCCACTAGCACTATAAGTTTTTAGGGTTGTTCTCAAAAAAGACATGAAAGATCAGGATTTCCTTGTGTTATTATTTTAGGCGCATTATATTTGTCAATACCCTTGACTTAGATGAAGATCAGATCACATTTTATGATAAATTAATGCAGAAAACCATGAAATTCCAAAAGGTTCACATATTTTTTCTTGCCACTGTGGGTAGGTGGGTAGATAGATAGATAGATAGATAGATAGATAGATAGTCCTTGGTCCTTAAACACACTACATATATATGTTTTGGTCCTTAAACACACTACTGCCGTGTACACACACAATAAGATCCTGCAAACAGCATCTGTTTCTAATATGCTGCTTCATTACAAAAATATGTGTAATGAGCCATCACGTAAAGAATTCACCTCAACATTAAAGGGAAAATCATTACAAGCAAGCCAATATGGCAATAATGTATTATCACAATATATTCAAGACATTTTCACAATACAGAATATGACAAAGTATTTACTTTAGAACCAACGAGAAAGAGCCACCTGTGAAATATTTCAAAAACACCGTTAAACTATGAGTACGGATGATTTTTATTCAGAGTTTCACATGCTGCATTGCAGTAAATCAAATTACACAAGACCAAGTGTTTTGTATTTGTTAAGTATTGTGGATATCATGGAAAGCTCAGAAAAACATATTGAGACATATTATGATGCAATTTCTTATTATAATGATAAATATGATCATATTTCCCCGTTCTCATTACAGGCAAAGTGACAGTAATTCATAACAATACAGTTCCAGCGGCCTTAGCAGACTAAGACAGCATATATTTATATGCACCAGGTTTGTTTTGTATAACCTGTGTTTCTCAGAAACTCTTCATGGTTATAATCACTGCACTCAAATGCAAACCATTCCCGAGATTGTTCACACCCTTTTAAAAATATGATCGGGCTGAAGTCATTTGCTTGGGAGGGTAATATTTCACACCGGCCTGTGATAAGTTCCTGCAGGAAGACGGGGCTTTGTCTTGGACGTGAGGCTCGGGGAGGGATGGAGCATGGCCAAGGCGTCTCTGCCTCTCATCATGAAGAAGCAGCATGGAGCACTTTTAATCAAGCAAAGCCCTCCTGCTTAACAATCTGTCTACCATGTGACCTCAGTCATCTGCTGTGCACGCATTTGCACGCATGCGCGCAAGCTCTCGCACACACACTCACACGTACATACACACACATCTGGGCTTGTCCAATACCATATAATAGGCTCAAGATGACATCACCTGTAATAGAGCCCTTTGCTGTCAAAACAGGTCGACAAATCTTGCGGCGCTCAACCCCAGCACACATGTTCTACAGGAGCAGGGCACCTCCTAGTTCAACTGCCTAATTCACTTCAATGTACCTCCTGAGAACTAATATTATAATGGATTTAATTAACTAATATTGTAAGCCTTAAAGTGCAGTTCCACCAATGTTTCTAAATTTCAGCATCATTGAGAAGCAACCAAAGCCATACAAACTCATTTGAAGCAAATATAGAAAGATGTACTTCACAACGTTACTGACAAAAACCAGAGGTCATGATGTCTACAGCACAAAGACAGTAGGGGAGGGCAATATGAAATTCTCATATCATGATAAATGATACTGTAATATGAATATTGTCAACATCATCTGTACTTACAGAACACATTGGCTAACTGCATATTAAAAGAAAGCAATGTTAGTCATGGTTAACTGAATTTAGTGCAGCACAATGTGAGAAGTTTTGAATAAAAAAATCAATGCATGCGCTTACAGTTTGGGAAACAGAATTTTTGTAAATGTGGCAATGCTGGTGCATTCCGTTAGTTCCAGCTTAGCAAAGCTCAGAAAACAAAATACCATGATAGTAAAGTATCATGATGTGTTTTTACCATATCATTCATCCCTAAAAGTGGCTAGCTTTTGTTTGTTATCTAAACAGTTAGTGAGCTGAGCATCATGATGATAACTTACAACACAATGTCTTAATATCACATGTTTCATTATACACAGTGCATAATTATTCAAAGACCCAGACTTTCTTGTATTTTAATGTAGTCTTGAGGAACAGTTCTCCAGGCTTCCTGAAGGACTTTCAAAGTCTCTCAGATGATCAGGCCGGTGATTAGTATACTGCTGGTGCTGAATGCTAAGTGGTGGGAACAGCTTTATCGAGGCTACTTGTATCTTTAGGCACTTTGAACCCTGTTGGAGTAAAGCATTTGTTCCCATTTCTTTATTTTAATCTACTCAGTATGTCAAAAAAAACAGTAATTTTGCACAAGGTGCAACAAGGTGATTTAAAGCAAAATATAAAGAAATAAGGGGTGGCTCAAGACTACACAGTACTGGATATGTATAGATCTCACTTTCTGTGAGGAAGGTTTCAGAAGCATGAAATGTTTCCATTACTGTCAGCTTGCAAAATTCATATTGGGAATCCAGCACTTACATCCTAATTTGTTCTACAAACTGCCAGTACAGTGGCAATACAAAACTGTAAAAGATACATTAAAATTTTTTTCTATTTGTCTTTGTTTTGATAACTTGTTTGTCACTTAAAAAGTGAGGTAGGGTGGCCGAGATCACATGTTGTGACCACGAATTAAGATAAGAATTAAGATATTTAGAGCTTGAACAGGTTGTTCAAAAGTACAGACCATTTTTAAGACACACACAACTCCCAGGAAGTTCAGCATGTACAAGACCGAATGTGGTGGAGGATGAAAAGGTATGACGTGAAATATCCAGAACTTTCCACATAACCATTTCCAAGTATTCCCACTGGACCACTTTTATGACACAAACAGCCAGTGAAGCATGAGCTCAGATCTCGAGACCCATGGCTGAATGTGATATTTGTTTAGCTATTGGTTGCATAAAAGCCATCAGGGTGATGTCATAGTTCAGCCTTGCTGCGAATTAAGAGTGATTCCACATGCAGGACCAGATGATCATTTTCAAAAAAAACATTTCACTTATTTTGCACGCATTCCTTTTAACCATCCTCCCCTGCTTCCATCATGCGACTGATAGATTTTGATATAGAGTGCAAAGAGCTAAGGGCATCTGAGGTCGTGACCCAATTTAGATGAGTGTCATGAGCTTAATGTAGTGAAACATCGACCAAATTCCCATCTGCTTTGCATAATCAAATTCGCCTTCTGCCTTTTATAGCAGTAGCATGGAACACAATTTTTTTTGTAACAATTTGGTCTAAATCTGGGGGCGTAATAATAAAATACCTACTTATTATAGCTCGGGCAGTCCATAATAAGTCAGCATACCTCACAAATTTGGAGACTGCATGCTCTGGAAAGTTGCCTGTGTGTTAAATTAATGCCACCCAGTTGTAAATTAGTCTCCAAAATAGGTACTGGGGCACATTTACAGCTTTCAATGCCATATTTTTATATGCATCCATGTTCAAACTACTGGTCCAAATAGTAGAATGACCACTCAAATGGCATTTTCAATTAGAGTTGGACACTCTGTCCTAAATGTGAGTTTCCGTCTTCCTAATGTGGATTTGATGATGGGAGTCCAAAACAGGCCAAAGTTTTCTGTTCCAAATCACGAGAAAAGCCATCAATTGGAAACTCATTTCCTACAATTAAAAACCCTCAGTTCGATTCAGAGCTTCAAAATGAACAAATGGTGAGAATGAAAGTACGACTGCTAGGACCCCAACCACGTTTTCGCTTGTTTCCCCTCCCTCTGAAGACCCTGAGGCAGAGTGTTTCCTGTAGGTGCCATCCAGAGGAAGTCTGGAGCCTGCTACCGCTGCAGTTCTGCTTCGGGCAGCCACACAAACAGGTACGGCTGCAGGACGCGCTGAAGGACAGGCTACATGCTATATAAAGATCAAACATGTCTGCTGTCACATCCTGGCCGAAGAGGGGTCAGGAAAACTGTGTCATGTCAGAGGCCCATTTGAGGATGTTTATTTCCTCCCAGTCTAATAAATACATGCCTAATAAGAATCAAATAAGCAAAACAGTATAATCATATATTATATTTCATTAAATCAGCTTTGTTTTTCTCTTCATTAATTCGATGTGTTTCTTTTGTCTCTTTCACTGCTGAATGTTTGTAATTTTTTATTTTCTGTTTTCTTGATTTGCTTTGTTCTGCCATTGTCAAGCAATTTGAACTGCATGAATGCATGAAAGAGCCACGCAAATAAAGTTTATTATGTTTATTATTGTCCAGCTTATGCGTTCTCACAGAGCTGATCAATGAAGTCACTTCAAAAGAGATGCAAGGGGAATCAAAATGCTTTGATTTCTGTGTGTTGTCCTCCAATACAGCGCTGTGTCTGTGTAGTCTCAGGAACCGGAGCAAATCCTCGGCCCCTCTGATGAAGCAGAACAAGGAAAACGTCTGTGTTAGCCCAATGTTGTCTGTCAAAGCAGGAACTGGGAGGTGTTCACTGTTGACCTCCAAGGGTAAGACCTTCCCAGCGACCCTCAGCAAAACAAGAGCGCAGGCAGCAGCTGCCATGGATAGCCTTGCTTCTGCTTGCTGTTGAAACTCACTGACCCCTGGCCAAACACATAAGTGTGGGCAATAAGGAAAAAATGGATTACTAGCATACTATATAATATGTACACTACAGGCCAGAAGTTTGGGCCCACTCTTGGATTAAAAAATAATAATAAACAATACACTGCTTTTTCAAAATTTTATTATAAGAAAACACTAGAAATGTCTAAATGTAACCGACAGACTTTATAGTCTGTCTGTAGTAACGGATTGTTTAGCCACCAGAGCTTAAACTATTGGTTATTAAGAGACATATCAGGTCTGTCTTTAGTGCACAAACATTCACTTTGTGTTGACTGAGGAAAGAAGAAAAGTATCAATTAGTTCTTAAACAACACGCAATTCCTTCTGGTTTATGTATCATTGGACAGAATTTAATTATGGAACATGATAATGATCCCAAACATTCTTCAAAATTGTGCCAAAAGTCCAAAGAAAAACAAAACATCTTGAGAATTACATCTTGGCCTCCCCAGTCTCCAGATCTTTCTCCTATTGAGCGGCATGGGACAAGCTGGACCGACAAGCTCGAAATGAGTGGCCAGCAAAAGAAACGGTCTGTATGCTTGAGAAGGTGCTGGGAGGGTTTGAACACAAGTTACTTCCAAAATTTTGTGGAAAAGATGGTGCAAATCTGTGCTGCTGTAAAGGTATGGGGTCTTGTTACATTACACTTCCAGTCAGTTGCATTTGTTTTAAGTGTTTCTAATGTTTCTGAGAGTGGGGCAACATTCCTGGCCTTAAGTCAACCGGAACAGAAGCAAACCAGCAAAACAGTGGTAAACAAAAAATAATTTACACGCTGTCTACAATAAACCTGTATGGACATCTTGCCCATATTTCGGTCTAGGAGAAAAATGAATGAAGTTTTAGAAAATCTCACTCTCACACTGTTCCAATGCTGATACGTTCTGCCATACTGGACACTCTTTCTCAGAGTGTCTCCACGTCTTCAAATCTTCTGAATTATAAGGTTCCAAATCCAAAATACGAATGATACTACATGTAGTAGCTGGGGTTGTTATATCGCCATGTTAAAGTTTGGACTTACTTTCATACAATATCACTGCAGCATGTAGGAGTGTTAGCTTGCTTTTAGATATGGATGTAACCAAAAATCATATTCTGATTGCCAAGCAACCTAGCAATTCAGAGGATCCAGCGATGCTCAGGGAGTCGGGTAGGAAAACAAACAAAAGGTAGTAGTTTTTGTTTACGCAGCATAAAAGGTGATTTTCAAAAAACATGCCATTTACTTTTCTCTGCTAACACCCTGAGTACCTTATACAAACATGAAGCCCACTACAGAATGATACACAGCTTCAGAGGCCTAATGACCTATCCAAGTTTTGCCTGCAAATTAATTACAAGCTTTACAGAACACTATGGATGAGTACCATTAGGATTTTACTGATACCAGTATCGATACTGCTACTGCTTATTGATACCGATACTCACTGATCCTCTTATTGATTTGACTTTTCACAATTTGGTGTAAAAAAAAAAATAAAGACATCACATGAAAACATGTGAAAAGATTCAGCAGGTATTTTATAGAAATAATAAGCTAAACAGTTTCCTGAGTTTCCTGTAGATATAATGAGAGGAACAATTGCTACAAATGTATGTTGGTGATGTGCAGAGTGTCGCTCCGGTACCTTCCACTGATCCAATCCATTTGAAAAGTCCAGTTGTGTTAGAATGCATTACAGCTACATAAACACCAATAGCAGCAGCAATAGGAGCTTACTGATATTTCTGTATTGACCAGCCAGGAACCGAGACCAATTAAATACCAGTTCTCGATACCCATACCTACAGACTGCTAGCAGAAAACTTATTTGGACTTCAGGTTTAACAAAATACCTACTAAGAGTATGTAATTAAGTTCAAATTCTTTAACTCTGTATATGTGTGATGCTTTCCCTGTTACCACACTGTTACCATTGTTCCCATAAATCCTTTTTTTGTTCCTTTTTGGTTCTTTCATCAGGACATTGCAGGTTTGATACCCAGAGATGATGGTCCTCCCCTTCTCCCATCACTCAATGCAATGCTAGCTGACTTTTAGGTTGACTGGTCAAAATCTCAATTTTTCTTTTAATACTGCTGATTTCTTGTCATGTCGCACCCAGGAAAGCATGCTGTGACGTAATTTAGCATTAGGATATCATCTAACTCTCAATGTGCGCACACACACCCATTGCTAGACACAAGTACACCCACATACTAACAGCGCACGTTCACTAACAGCCCCAGCTATTCATTGTACACATATAGACAGCCCCTGCACTTTGGAAGGGCAAGTTTAAAGAGGAGGGCACTGAGAGAGAGAAGATGGGCTGCGTTCACCTTCCCCCCGATATGATCAGTCTGGAATGCAGCGATGGATTACGCAAACAGACGTGTTTGTGAAGTGATGTCAGAAGGAGAACCAGGAGAGTGGGCGGCAGCCGAGAACACCACTGCTACTGAGTACTCAGGTTACAAACACTTTTGCTGCCTGTTAGTACAGAAGCATTAGAGACTTCTGAGACTGAATGATTGGTTTCGGTATCACAGGAAGAAGCTTCTAAATAACCGTATTTTCAGAGCACTTTAGTCATTTTTAATAAATATTTTATAATATTTTTAAGGTCCCACTAATATTTAAAAGTCGTTCAGATGAGCAGTGAATGTTATTTTTCACATTAATATTAAATCAGGAGCTGCTGATGGAATTTCACAAATCCAAACAATGGTTGGAGGCATCGAAGAGAAATCCGGAACCAAACCTGTGTTCTCCTTACCAGCTCACAAAATAGCAACTACTTTTTTACAAACAAAAGAAATCTTGATATTTTTTACAGCTTTCTTGTTTGTTCGCATTTATTCTAATGCTAACTTTGACACTTTATCACACGGTGAAAAAATGGGTTTAAACAATTTGCAATGACTTTTGCACAGTACTGTAAATGCCAGTTGCTATACAACAGGATCTTCTGATTCTGATTCTGACATTTCCCTCTGCTGTCGCACGAAGCCTTTTTACATCACTGATCATCTTCAGGCGTGTGGAACTGCAAGGCACATCATGACATGTAGATAATGACTACAGATGTTCCTTATTCATGGTCAACATCACAGCACTCTGAAACAGAATCTGCTGATTCCCTTCTCTCCAGTTCGCTCTGTGTGGCGGACAGTGCTGCTGCCACAACGGCTATAATAAAATCAGAGGTCGGAAGTGGAGGGACAGTTCTGGCATTTCCCACAACAATGGCTGTCCATTTCCTCTTCTTAACGCCATTGTCGCTTTACACCCTGCCCAGTGAGAATTAGATTCTTTGCAGTTATTAACAATAAAAAATAAAATTAAAATAAAAACACAGTATGTATGTGTGTGTGTATATATACATACATACATACATACATACTGTGTTTTTATTTTAATTTTACTTTTTATTGTTTTTATCAATCCTGTTGGATAGCAACTGGCATTCAGACGAAAAGGAAAATGCACAGGACATGTGATATGTACACCAGAAGTCAAAAGTTTCTGCACACCACAGGTTTTAATACTTATCAGTTTATGTCATTAACCGCAGATATTTATTCGCGCTAAACACTGAAAAGTTGTTGGGTGACTATAAATGAAAATATGTCAAATAAAACAAATTTCCTTTATAACATGGACAGAATATGTAACAGTTCATGTTCGACATCCTCTTAACTGCTTGTGTGGTTACATTCTAATCTGTCCTTTAACTTTAAATGCATTAGTTAACTGCTTCATCCCACTGACTTGTCACTTAATAGCTCATTAAATATCAGATGTCTGGTGATCCATATTACAATTATAATTACAATTATATTAGGTGGCTTTTTATAGGTCAGTAGTAATGATTAAAAATATGACATTTCTGGCTAATAAAGGCACTCAAATGGTGAACATCCTATCAGTTTATTTGTTAGCAAAGAATACTGAGTGTATTTTTAGTAAATATTAAGTGAGTAACATGCAACTGCGGAAAACCTCAGTGTATGCAAAAACATTTGACTGGTAGTGTGCGTGGGAGTAGAAAATCTGATTTGATTATCTAAAGCAAGAACCTTGTGACAATACTAAGCCCAAATACTGCAACAAACGATTTCTCTGAAATTTGCTGCTTCTAGAGGTGTTTATTAGCAGACACAATGTCATGTTCTGTCTAATAAACAGCAGAAGGTGTGATGCTGCTCATAGATTTGTGGGAAACAACTCCAGATCACGTACTGACTACTACATTTCTCTGACGTGGCTATGGCGTGGGACAGCACAGGACCAGTCATCAATTTTCATGTTTCCACAGATCACTGATGACGCTGGAATAAAAGAGGCAGGATGCCATCGCCAATACTCAACATCCCCCTCCCATATTCAATCAGATTATTTCGCAAGCGCAAAACAAACACATCAACCACAAAATGTACTTAACACACCATCATCTTCCACACATCCAAAATGCAAAATGGAACAGGCCAAATAATGAATGCAATGAACATGAGCCAATAAGGCAAATGAGTTCAAGTTAACTGATTGGCATTAACTGTCAGTCACTGCTGGTATATTCTAAGCGAAATATTCCTTTACAGACAAGGTGAGCAAACAGCCTGACACTCTCGCAAAGCAACATGTACTTCCATTTTTCAGCTGTAGGTACAGGGCACTAACTGACAAAAAGTGTTTGCGCTGTATATTTGCATATCCTTTGCATGGCACAACTGAGGTTCAGGTGATGCATTCTGAAACGTGGTGATGCGTGTGTGTTTACCTCACACATGAGTCACACAGAAAGAATGCTCAGGGCTGGAGAAAAAAGGGAACATGCTCTCAAAGTTTTCTCACAAAAAAGGGATGCCTGCACATGCCAATCTACAGCAGAGAGAGGGTAAAAGCTGGAGAAATAGGAAAAGATCTTCAGTGCAAGCAAAACAAGACCGTTTTCACAGCCAGTGTAGGAAAAAAGGGTCGGACTGATCATAACCAGCAGGAAATACTTCAAATCAATGCAAATGGTGCTAGTAGACAACACAGCACCATTTGCAGCATCTGTACATATTACAGAGCATCTGTAATATTGATGCTCTAAAGCAAATATCTGTATGTGCTCTAAATCACAACTGACCAAAACTCTTTTACAAATAGGTGGGATGTAAAAGCAATGTTACTACCTAAATTACTACCTAAATTAATTCAATTAAACCATTATGTCACACAAACCAATAGTAGATCTAAATCACTACATGTTCCCAATAAGATCAGTGAGGCTGGGAGTTTGGGCTGTTACGCCAACACCTCAGTGCTGGAACGCTGAAGTCCGCAGCTGCTTAAAATATCTCCCTACATTAGGATGTCAGCAATGTCAGATGACAGCAATCCTGTCCACTAAATGGCCTGCATTGTCCACCACTGGCCACCCAAAGCCCATTTAAGTGGATGGAATTTTGAGATGGGACGATTAGTGCTGTTGATGTTGCCAGGCCGTGTCCCAAGTCTGCTGTCTGCTTTCTGCTCCGCTGTCTCTTGCTACGTGGACGAGGACACTGTCCTGCATTTTCACCTTACCGTCCTGCAGCTTTATAAGGCTGCTGAGTGCTGGCATTTAACTCTGCTGCATTCTAAGATGACTTTCCTCTGTTTGTTTTGACAGAAGCAGTTCCTGAGAAGTTACACACCAGACGGAACAGCTTTATATGGAAGACAATGAGGAAATGACCTAGTATATGTGAAGACCTGAAGATACAGGCTCCAACCAACGATAGAGGAAAAGACAAAGCAAGAAGAGAAAGAGAAAGAGAAAGAGAGAGAGAGAGAGAGAGAGAGAGAGAGAGAGAGAGAGAGAGAGAGAGAGATGACATCATGGCAAAGTTAGGCAGAAGGATGGAGAGGTTCTGTAACGTAACCCTGTAGATAAACACGGGACAGCTGTATTTATGAAAGCAGGAGCTTGCAGGCCTTCCTTGCTTTTTACGAGGAAAAAGAAGAAAAAAAACATTATCTGCTAGGGCAAAGACCGGAAAGCATTAGTCCCCAATGTCCAGACATCATGGCAGGATGGAAAGCAAAATGGTCCACACTGCTTCACTACCAGCATTAGTGCATGAGATCCCAGGAACAGTTGCGTGGCCAGCTGTCCCAAACAGAATTAGGGGACAGACGGTGGCTCCGTGGCATCTTTAATGCCATTGTGAATACTGTACTTCAGCACTGATACAGTTAAATCCAGATAATAACTTATTATATACAGGGTGTCTGTATATGGCATATGGACATGCCATATATAAGTTATTATCTGGCTTTGACTGTATCAGTCCTGAACGACTGTATGCACAATGACATTAAATGCATGTCCATATGCCATAAACGATAAGTTTGTATAGCTTTTCTGGCAGTGGGGGAAGACGAACACCTGCCAAGGCTGAAACCAGTGGCACACACTTCTAGTCTTTATTACTTTACTCTGAGCAGAATGAGCAACACATTTCTAGGCAAGGAAGACCTAAAACCAGCAGTTGTGCCATTCTGATTGGATACTAGTGAGAAAAACAGAGGTGGAAACGTGATGGAAAAGAGATTTCCAAGCACTTACATAGCGTCGAAGTTTCTTCTCCGGTGGGGACTTCCTCAGCCAGCCCTGGCAGATGATCTCTCCTCCACTCATCTTCAGCTCCAACTGCTCGCTACGGTTCACAGAGGCACGACCAGTATCCTCAGACGATGCAGTGCCATTTAGTGAGACCCATCCACTGCCCAGTTCAGTGATGCCCTGCGACGGGAACCGAGGTCCATTTGCGCTCTAAACTTTCTCTTAAACTGTCTTATCTTCAGAAAACCACGGACTACTAACTCACTGCTTGGCTCAACTTGGACCGTCTGTGGCACTCAGCCTTTACGGCGTTATTTTTTAGTTTTTACCCCCACTTGTATTCCTACAAGCCCCGCCCTCTCCACTTTTCGAGCCCCAATTGGCTAGTACTTTTGCGCTGGCGTTCTAAACCTGAATTCGCAGACAATCGCAGCACAGAAAGGCGGGGCTTGCCGGAATACAGGTGTGGAAAACAAGTAAACGCACGGTGGTGTTTTCCCCCTTCATACCACGCCCAATGAGGGATTAAAAAAGGGGCGTGGTGTTCAAGAGTTTTAGAGGCAATTAAATAGTGACGCAATTAAATAATAACTGTATTTTACACATGAACAATGCACATAATAGTGTCACTATTATTAACCATTATAGAGCAG
>JBBPCZ010000001.1:26504156-26531838 GCA_037974445.1 Brycinus macrolepidotus
CCCTGATTTAGGGTTCATATGCTAAAAATAATCTGATCATTTCTGGTATTTCTGGAATAATACCCTCATCCAGCCACACCTGAAACAGTCCCTGCCCATCCTTCCCATTAAACAGCAGTGGAATGCAGATAGAAAGTTGGGCCCTCTAATGCATTTTCATCCACATAAAAACCAAACTTAATGGAAACTGATAGCAGACTACCCCTCCGAACCGAATATGAAAATGCTAACTGTATTAATAGTGTCATGCTTTAATCGGACTGAAGCGCTGAACTTTAGAAATATCCAGCTTTTGAGCCTGGTCGCTGCAGTAAGTAGGCCACATCGCCGAGGCTCTCCTTAAATGTAAAACGTAGTGATGTATGCCACGTATAATCCCAGAGCTTTGATGTAATGTGCTCTTGATCTTAAATCAGGAAAGCCACCAAGAAAACTATATCCCTGAAAGGAGATGTCAAAAATAATTAATGGCAACATTAATTCATGCAGAAAATACTTTATGTTTTATATATTTTCAATTTGGCCTGCTGCCAGGCTCTCCACGGCAGCACTGCTTATGAAAAATGCATGTGACTTGTTTTAACCCTGACAACTGAACATCTCTGCAGAGGACAAATTTGACCTTTATTGGTTGTTCTGTGTCCCCCAGGGGCCTCCTTCCTCATTCTATCCTGCAATGAGAAACACTTGCTTTCTCGGATCCCCTGAACCCCAAGCTGAGCTGGAAAGCTCTGCAATTTAGGGTTTTAAAATTCTGCTTAAAAAATTCAGTTTACAGAATTCATGTGCAAATTACCTCCATTCAGGCCAGTCCATATTAATATGTATCAACAAAAATTATAATTTTCTACTTTTTAGAAGTCTTAATGGAACCTGATTTTCTAGTATTAGTTTGCACTGCTGTGTTTGTTTTATTACAGCAACATTCACAGCAGAATCAGGCCAATAACAGGCCTGTGCGGTGCACTCACACTTTTCAGATACTGGTGAAAATGACAAATTAGCTGAAGCCAAATGAGATAAATGGAGGCTATGTTCTCATCCAGTTCCTGGAAATGCAGTGACACTCTTGGAAAACCTTGATATCATGAAGGGCCTCAGTCAGTACCTTCAGCTCTGCTCTATTTTTGAATGGCTTGATTCAATGATGCTATAATGATAGCCTTGCTTCAGAGTGGTTTACAAATTACAGCCAAGGTGTAGCTCTGTAGTGTCCATAATTTATCTTTTTACCTTGTAAAAAGATAAAGACGTGGATTAAGTGCCCAGATCGTTGAGTTGTTTATCAGCACTGATGGTTGCTGGACAGCTCATCTGGACATGAGAAATGATAAGGGAGTGACTTAACCATCCTCCGCACACAAATGTGTTTTTTTGTGAAAACTGTTACTCAGTCGGACAAGCTTTTCACAACACTGGTGCTCAATTAATGAGAAATTTTAGAGCACTGCTCAAAACTTATTCACATTGGGCCACTACAGTGTTTATTTTCCAGTTTCCAGTTTAAAAAACTACATTAAAGAAGTTAACTAATCAAAAACTAGGCAGGCTGGAACTGACAATGACAGAATTCAAGATTCAAAATTCAAGATTTTTATTTCCCATTTGTGCATAAAACCAACAGTCCTTGCACATTGGAATTCTAGAGCAAAGCTCTCTGAGTCAAGTTTAGAGAATTTTAGAGAAGAGTAAAAACAAATAAAAAAATAAGGGAAGTAAGTTTTTTAAATACAAGTACTAGTACTAGCCGAGGATAATCTAAGTTGCATTACAGATATTGCTCAGTTATAGTATTGCACATTTAGACTATTGCACCTTTTATCCTTTTTCACAGATCTAGGATATTGCACATTTATTCTGTTTCACAGAATTTGCTTAATGTTTGTTTTCTTATTGAAACTAAAAAAACTACCTCCATCCTAATAGTAACTTTTCACCTCCATACAAAATAAGTATTCAAATTAAAATTAAATTCTAATGTAAAACTAAATACTAAGCAGATTTTGAGGTGCCAGCTACATGGAGCTTATTTAGTCTGGCAACAGTTGCTATGAAAGTAAGCATTTGTGGGCGGAGCACAGACAGGTCAATTCAGTTTGGGTTTACACTGGGTTTACAGTCATTTAGCTCTGCTAAACCAAGAAAGAAATTGTTCCAGTAGTCACACACAAATATTACACACCACCCATATAATTTGATTAATTGGAGTTTGTTAGGTCATTGTGCTTTGTCCTTAGTGCTTTAGAATCATAAATACCTGGAACTTTATCAGAATCAGAATGCTTTATAGATCAGGAAATAGCTTATTCTATGACTGCACAGACACACAGACAAAAAGACAAGAACAATATAAAATACAAGGCAAAATAAATGTCAAAATAAATGCTCTAAGAGTGCTTAGTACTAAATACACTATACTATGTACACAACATGCTGTGGTCAGTAAGAGGGCTGGAAATAAATACTATAGACAAATAAAAAAATTACTGCTGAAGTAAATTACAAGTAAACACAAACAATGGTTTGGAGTTGTACTCTTATAATATGAACTTTGTCTGTTTGAGATAAAGATGTCAGTGAAGTTTTAGTGAAATATGTCTTTTTTACCCCACCCGGTGGTGTGGTTACACACGCAGCAGCTTCCAAGTGACACGGGCTCGTGGCTATTGTCCTGTTGTTGCTCCACAGTGTCCAGTCTTGGCAGCAGATATACCCTCAGGGACAATTTCTCTAATAAAAGCATTAGCCATGCTGTCAATATGAATGAACGCATGAAGTCAGTCTGGGTGGTGAGTGTCGGTCTGTGCTGCTCTTTCCCACTGATGGCCTCGCTAACATTTCTCGAGGCTCTACCATTGTTCGCACCTGTCATGAAGAATGCGGTGGGGTGTCTCAAAGGCGCAGCTGCGACCCTCAGCACGTCCGGCCCGTCCAGCCGCCCAGATCACCTCCATCTTCTGGAAATTAGCGTCTGTCCTTGCTTCCACGAGCCTCTCGCATGTTAAAGAATCTTTATCCGCTTTCTGCCAGCACTCAGTTGTTGATTTGTGATGAATAGCCGGCGGCAGCGTAAACAGGGTGGCTTAGCTCTACGGAGCATGTGCCTCTAAAGCTTATCAACACAAGCCAATAATATTTACACCCACAGCCTGTCTTGGAATATTGCAATGATTTGAACATCCAGGCCAGTTAAATAACAATTTCAGCACTGATTCAGTGATTAGCGCAATGCTAGCAGCAGAAAGCATCCCACGGAGATTTAGCATTCAGACCCAGCCTTGCTTATAGAGTGTAGGCAGCGCATGGAGGGAGCTGGTAGTCCAATGAGTCAGAAGAGCAGATGTGACTGTTGCACTATGTGCTATCTTTCTTACGTAGGCACTAAAACTCACCCCTTTGCTACATTAAATCATTTGACCCCATTGTGACCTCTAGAAAAGGCCCAGACCACTCCTCATGGAAGCATGGTATTTTATTGTAATTCTCATCAAACACCTCAAATACCTAGTTCATCTCAGTCGATACTTAATTAACTCAGGAGATGCTGATGGGGTTTTACAAATCCATGCAAAGTCTGGAGGAATCAAGGTGAAATCTGGAACTGAACCTGTGTTTTTCTAACCAGACCACAGAACTTCAAGTACTTTTAACAAACAAAACAAATCTTGAAATTATTTAATGCTTTCTTGTTTATTCTAATGTTAACTTGTGCATTTGCTGGCAGAAAGTCCCTCACTGCTCAGATAAATGCCTTTAAACAGTTTCCACAGGAGCCTAAGACTTTTGCACAGTGCTGTATATCCTTCTAGACACTCTTCCATGCATTGACAAAAGTAAAGAGAGTCTTAAGGGTCTTGCTTTGTCCCATTATGTCGCTATTTTTCCACACTACTGGGTCTTATTCGTTTTCTGCCACCTGTATAATTCATAAGTGAGAAGAGTGATGAAAGCATGTGGAGAACCTTCATTGCATTTAAAGAACAAAAGAGTTTAGGGTATTGTTGCAAATGCAGCCAATCATCATGCATGAAATAATAACAAAATATCCATCAAAGTCCCATCAGAGTCCTCAGCATTGTCTGAGCTGAAGCTATTGTTTGTGCTGCTTCAATCTGAGCGGCGGGCCTTGAATCAGGATGTCACTTTGAGAGTGGGCAGGTGGACCAAGTGTTTGATTACGAGCAATTTCTATGTTTACAGACAGAAACCACCGTCAGCCCCCCCAGTGAATGAATGACTGTATAAGACATTAGGCACAGCAGGCACTGGTCCCTTGCTGATTTTAATAACGTACACTTTTTGTCAGTGTTTTCTCAACACAATTCTCAAAGCTCAAATCACTAGTCAAGTGGGAACAGATGGAGGAGGGAAAGGAAGGCAACCTCAAGTTCTTCTGTAACCCCAGGAGGAGGCCTGACTTCAAACGCTGCGCTTCTTACAGGTGGCAGGTTAGCAGAATGTCGACTAAACTTGATTGTCAGCAATTTTCGTTTTTTACCTTAAAGGGCCCGTATTCTACATTTTCCATCTAGTTTATTTCTTCTCCCAAAGCCCACTTAGAAGTCTTGTGTTATTTTATGTATCAAAAGCAGCACGACCATTTTCCAACCTCTCTTTTTAGCAGGACTTTTATGAAAAGGATCTCTCTTCCAACTGGCTACCCTAATTCAAAAAGCCGTCTGAAATGTATGGAGCAGATTGTTAGATTCCAACAAAAATTTGTGGATGAATCATGTGTGCTCATGCTCTAATGGTTGCAACATCATAAGTTAAAACCATATATAGTTCAGAGAGACAATAACTAACAATAGCTTTAACAATATTTATATACACTGTCACTTTATTAGGTACATCTGCATTTACTGTCCATTCAGTCAGCTCCACTTACCATATAGATGCACTGTGTAGTTTACAGACATCTGTTTCTCTGCATTGTTTGTTAGCACCCTTTACCCTGTTTATCAATAGCCGGGACCCCCAAAGGACCACCAGTGAGTATTGTTTGAGTGGCTCAGCACAGCAGTGGCATGCAGGTGTGTGTGTGTGTGTGTGCTGGAGTTTTTAAACATAAGTGTCACTGCTGGACAAAGAATAGTCCATCAACCAAAAAAATCCAGCCATCAGTGTCTTTTGGCCAGAAACTGACCACTGATCAAGGACTAGATGAATAACACAAACTATGTTCCACTAGATTAACTATCCATAACTTTACATCTGTAAGGTGAACCAATAGGTTAGATGTGTCAGTAGACAGTAAGTGCTTAAAACCCCCAGCAACACTGCTGCGTGTGATCCACTCTGTGCATACACATACACAGACACACACACACACACCACACTGACATGTTATTACTAGTTCAGTGTCTCTGCAATGCTGAAAATGATCCACCACTCAAAATACAAAGCAAAATATAAAATACAAATTGGACCTGGTAAAATGGACAATAAGTGTAGATACAAGGTATGTATACCTAATAAAGTGGCTTGTTGACTTCATAAAAAGAAGGAAAATTTAAAAAGGAATAATAGTGTGGAATTATTTCATTACTGCCTAAATGTCTTGCACATAAATACTAGTTAAATATTATACATAACTCTGCAAATTATGAATAGCAGGTGCCACTAACTACCTTTCCAACACTTAGCAATTATCGTTCCTCTACCTGGACATTTCAATCATGCAAAACTTCGGGTGATTGTAAACACTACATTACTCAGTGAACAATTGGGTGCCAAACTCACTAAATGTCAAAACTTACATTAAAGTGATTGGGCTGTAGTTCCTATTTGGTAGAAAATGGACTTAAAATTGAATAAGGCAGGCCAGCTTTCTCCACACCACTCTTTGTTGATGAGGTTGGATGCACATTAAAACGAGCTTGACCTCTGCATGCAGTAGAGAAACAGGTCATTTATAACACCTGCCTGCTGTTAGCTGCATTAGTGCAACTGGGAGAGGACCTTCCTTTGCCTATTGGGGCACCGTTTGATGACTGCAAAAGATGGCACACACACACACACAAATACGTGCACACCCTTCCACCAACACACACATGCACAAACACCTCTGCACCCCACTGCACTGCCTAACACACACACACACACGCACAAATACCTCTGCATCCCCTCCACCCTCCAACACACACACCTCTGCACCCCCCTCCACCCCAGCACCCACACACACAAACTCATGCACAAACACCTCTGCACCCCCAACACACACACACACACACACACACACACACACTCAGGGCAGACGCAGTCTAGCTTTTCATCCTCCAGTAGGAAAAGTCCATCTGAACAGCAGTTTAAAGCAGAAAGCCAGCAGCATCTCAGCAATAAATGAAGGCTGAGTTTACTGACCCAGCAGGACCTTTCACTTGAAGATAGTTTTGTACAAATACACTAACAAACATCAATCTCAGCAAATTGTGGTGAATTATTATTGTGCTTGACCTGGACAATATGGCACTCTTGTTCAATTACTTAAAAAAAGATACTGAAGTAACTAACTCAGAATAAAACTAAATGCTTCAGTCTGCAACTTGAAGTGGGCGAGGAGCACTTCAGATACAATAACCAAGCAGCAAGACAGACACATGTAGTATGTTAGACCAATGCTTCTCAACTCTGTTCCCTGCCTTAAATACCCACTTCAGCTCAGAGAAGGCTGTTAATGAGCTCATTAGTTGGATCAGGTGTGTTGGAAGTGGTGAAAACATGGCAGGCAGGACCAGGGTTACACTGGTGTAACACTGGCAGCTGGTGGCTTAGTGGTTAGGGAGCTTGCCCTGAGATCAGAAGGTTGTGGGTTTGAATCCCTGGACTGCTAGTGACACCACTGAGGTACTGTCCCCACACACTGCTCCTCCGATGCCCCTCATTGGTGGTAGCCCACTGCTTCACTTGGTAAATGGGTTAAATGCAGAGAAAGAATTTCACATTGTTCAGGCCGTGGTGCATTCTTGCATGACTATAAGGGGCCGCTTTACTTTACACAACCTTAGCCAGCTACTCTATGCACTTATTGGTTTATAGTTATAAACCACTAGCTTGTAGGTCTTGTTTGCTAAATTACACTTGTGGCTCTTTTCCACTGGCACAAGGAAGTACCACAAAGAATTTTTTTTTCTCCATTACAATTAAAAAAAGCAAAAGTGGGAGTTTTCTATGGCGCTAACAAATTTATCTTTAACGCTGTGACAAATGCATAGGTGTACCAGGCCATTGCTAACAAGTTAGATATTTGTCGCATGGCTAAAGAATGCCAAGAAAAAATGTAAAAACTCAAACAAGGCTATAAATTATAAAAGACCACAATATCAAAAGCAGCTCTGACAGAAAAGCTTTTGGCTCGTTCGACTCCAGGGACGCGGTTTTGGGCCGTAAAATGTGCGAAGACAATTGTGCTGCCGACAAGTCAGAAACACCGTTACTGGGCTGAGATACACTGGAAAATCAAAGCGTGCTGCAAGTTCCGTGCCATGGTAGTACAGTTTAGGTACAGACTGTAGCTCATCTGTTGATGCACAATGTGTGTTGGCCATTCTCTAGCTCTTCATCACAAACTGCTTCTGACAGGATATTTTCACAAGGACCACTCTCAACCTAGCAGTGACACTGATGTGTAAAAACTAACAGCAACAGCCTGATACACACATGCCAGCACCACACACACACACACTGCAGCCATCCTGTCAGAGACTGACCAGTAATGAATGTTGTTGTGGGCAGCTGATAAATTGTACATGACAACATATCAGATATAGTAAGCAGTAATTGTAAGAGTGTAGTTTGGATTCATAGAAAGAGGGGGGGTATCTCCTCCCTGTCTGCAGTGAAAAATATCCTTACAGCAGCATGCAAAGCATAAGGTTATGTCAAGTTTTATGTTTTAGTTTTTTTCCTCCAATATGTCAACCTCAACAAATAAATAGAAATTGTGCACAATTTAAGTGTGCATATTTAATTTACAGATAGAGGTTGTGTGCTTATTTTACTTAGAAAATATGTAGTTTGTTGCATGACTGTATGCTTATATAAATAAGCCTATATATTGAGTTTCACACTCATAATTACAGAATGTACATTTTATAGTAGACATGAAATTATTTATGGAAATGACTCTCTTTACTACCTTTTTCTATTCATATTTAATCTACAACTGGCAACAACTAAATGTGCAATAACTAAGTCACTCCATTTCACTTTAAATGCACAGTTAGAAAACTAAAAGTAACTTCAGTGTTAGTGCAGAGAGAATGACATTTTTTTCTTCTCTAATTAGGATTCCTTTCTCAGTCAGATTCGTTTTTAATTATTATTCGAAACAACCAAGGAAATATGTTTGGCCCATGTGTGAGGAGTGTGTCACATACCAGTTTCAGATTCATTTTCTCAACCCAATTCTGTGTTGATTACTAAAATTCATAGAAATCAAGTTAATGGCAACTACAGTACTGTCCAAATCTTGAGCCAACCCTCATTTTTTAATATTTTGCTTCCAAAGATATATTTTTAATGTAGTCTTGAGGAACAGTTCTCCAGGCTTCCTGAAGGACTTTCAAAGGCTCTCATTTTCAGTTTCAGAGGAATGTTTTTTGTTGGTTAAGCCACACAGTGACCTACATATGTAGCATTTAAGCATAACAAAGCACATCTAACTTAAGGCCTGAACCAGTGAAGAAACAGGTGAAGATGTTTCCAGATGATCAGGCAGTGATCAGTATACTGGTGGTGCTGAATGTTGAGTGGTTGGAACGCCTTTATCTAGACACTCTGTATCTTTAGGCACTTTGCAGCCTGTTACAGTAAAACATTTGTTCACATTTTTTAATTTAATCTACTGAACATGTCAAAGATCAGACAGTCTGACAGGCGTAAAAATTGTATTTTTGCACCAACAAGGTGATTCAAAGTAAAATATAAAGAAATGAGGCATGCCTTAAGACTTTTGTACTGTACTGTATATCAACAGCTGGGCACCAAGAGTAGGCCTGCCCTATTTAGGAATATTTCCTGCAACCTCTACTTTAAAAAATGTGTGTATGTGTGTGTGGTCACCGTATTGTAGCACATGTCCACACTTAGTAAAATGATTAAAATCTCAGTCACTTTAAATAAATGTAAACACAAAATATTCTTTATTTTTTCATCTTTACCTAAAGACTACACAGATTCACTGCTGTAGCTCTAAAAGGTATCTACATTTGCATTTTATTTACAGCTCATTTTCTTGCCTTCTTATTTACAGGTTCAAAGAGAAGCATTAGAAACACAGTGTTGAGAACAAACAAAAAAGAATCCAAATGAGTCTCAAACTTTAGAAAAAAATTACAGCCTCACAACGCAGTTGTCAGTGCAGTCACCACAATGCATGTTTTTTCCTTCAGCCAGACTTTTTTTGTTGTTTTTTGTTGTTGTTGTCTTTTTTTACAGCAATATAGTCCAACGCAGCATCACTGTATCCAACATCCAATTGACATCCAAATGAACAAAAATATGCTTGACAGTATTATACAGGTCGAGACACTTGATCGCTGAACTATCCGTCTTCTCCAGTCACACAGAGCGGCATCGGCTTTGGTCAGAGACAGATTTGGCTACTGACCGCTTCCACAGAAGGTGCCAGCAGGACACGACGTCATGTCCAACACCTCAGATAGTAAAAACTAGAGAGCCTAGACTGGATGCCCTTTGAAGTTCAGCACATAGATGAGCTATAGGACAAATATAAAAGCAGCAAGTTATATCCAGATAGCGGGTTGCCAGATTGGCATGCATGTAGACCCCTCAACTTGCAGACAGCAAACCTACACACCTGCAGACACTTAATGCATCCCAGGCAGCTGTGGGACTCAGTGGGGTCTCGTCTTTCACATCCAGGGCACTTAAGATTCTGACCCTCAGGCATCCCACTGGGCTTTAAATCTGTCCTTAGCCCAGTGTTCAAGGCTAGCACTCCACGCTCTGAGAGAGGGAATGGCTAAGGGCATGTTTTAGCAATGTGTGTGTTTTTTTTTTCATCGTTTTATTTTTTTTTTTAGCATTCACATCTCTTGCACATAGGGAGCATATGAGGAGGAATATTGCTTTAAAAAGCACATTACTAAAATAAATACTGTCATCCTTAAAAGGAACGGTTTAGCATATTAAAACCCTTCTTTTCTTTAACAATTAAAACAAATTAATTTAAACTGATTGACATTCCCAAACATATATATATACTTTATTCCATATGTCGGAATACTAGGCATCGGTCAAATACAACATTTAGCAGTAAAAGGGACAACGGTTCACATTTTTTTTCCCGTAATGTATTCACATTAGTTATACTGTACTTTCAATATATGTAGCTATGAAATAAATTTTGGAGTGGTTTTTGAACTAGTTTAGTAAAATATTCATTTTAATACAGAAACCTTCCACTATATTCTCCAAACAGTGCCATTTTCATAATAAGCTTTAAAGACCACAGGGAACTATGTTCTGGTTTGTCACTTATTTGGACAAAAAGTTTTTTTGTTTTCCTCTACATTTTTCTGTTCAGACTGTGAGCATGCCTTTCTCTGATTTCCCTTTCTTTTTTATCCATTTGGTCAAATTTAGTAATTAAAAAAATACTAGGCAGTCAACCAGTTTCAAAACGGCACATGACAGGAGTCAAGGACAAAATGGGGGGGGGGGCAGTTAAGAGCCTGAACAGCAGACACTACTGTCTTTGTTCGAGTGTGGCATGGTCAGGCTTTCAAGTATAAAAAAGAAGCAATTAAAAAAAGCATGTCTCTCCTTGGCTGTGGTGAGCAGGAAAAGGCAGGACGGAGGTGAAGCTGAATGCCAATCTGCTCCACCTGGCAGCAGAACCAGCGAATGACCATAATGCGTTAGCAGCCGTCTTCCAGGATTTTCCTTTCGAGCAAATCTGTAGACGGGGAGGCAGAGCAGAGTTGCCATATGCCATTACTCTAGCAGCCACAACTCAATGGGCAAAGACTTTTGAGGAAATCAGAAAAAAATAAAAACAGAACACTTGAATGTTAATGCAGTGCAACTGCTTTGCAATGACGTCTTTTTTTTTTTTTTTGTTCTTTTTTGAAAAAAAAAAAAAAAGTCAAGATACATAAACAAATGAAAATAAACCTAAACTTAAACAATGTGGTCACTTGTCTTTGGCAAGAAGTCCCGTATGCTGAGTCCAAGCGGCACCGTCATGTCACCTGCGGCCCATCTCGCTCTGTCGCAGGAAGTGGATGTTGCTGATGCTGTCAGCCAGCTCGGGGAACTGGTCCACAGAAACGATGTAGTAGCCCTCGTAACCCTGCGCGCGGCCCGAGGCCAGCAGTTGCTGCCTCTCCCCGTCCGTCCATATGCGGGTTCCGTCCTCGCCCTGCCGCAGCCTGAGGCGCTCTTGAGCCCAGGCCGCGTCCACCACCCTCTGCTTGGCCAGCTCCAGCACCCGGGCCTTTTCCTCTTCCACGCTGCTGCCATAGCGTACGTTCAGGCTCAGCGTGCCGTACTGCAGCCGAACGTCTGTGATGCGCCGTGTCCGGCCACCCAGTACAGCGTTCACCTGAGAGACTGACACATTCACGCCCGTCTCCAGCGTCCGTCGGCCCACCGTCATGCCTAAAAGCGACAGATCACCCTCCACTGACCCCGATTTAACAAAGTAGTGGGTATCAATTCCCACGATGGTGAAGTGAAGGTCCTGCAGGTAAATGGCCTGATCCAACACAGCGGCAAGCCGCCGTCCATCCTCATTGGCCAGGCTGATGATGTCGGCGCTTACACGACCCTCCCTGATGGCCAGTTTCACGCCCTTCCCAAACATGGAGCCTCCAGAAGCAAAGGACGTGCGGCCAGGCAACTGCTGGCAGCCAGCGCCACTCGCTCTGTAGATCTGGTCGAAGCGCTCCAGCCGGACAAAGGACTTAAGCTGCCTCTGGACCTCACACTGGACGCCGAGTACAGACTGAAACACACACACACAAATGAGGAAATTAATATTACTGACTAACATTCAATGAAACTAATTCACATTTGTCACTTTCATACATATAGCTGAGCATCTGTGACACCATAACATGGGAGGGCTGACCGAACTTAAGTCCTGAATCAGTGAAGAAACAAGTGCAGATGATTCCAGATGATCAGGTGGTGATCAGTATACTGGTGGTGCTGAATGCTGAGTGGTTGGAACACCTTTATCTAGGCAACTTGTATCTTTAGGCACTTTGCCGCCTGTTGGAGTAAAACATTTGTTCCCATTTCTTTCTCTTAATCTACTCAATATGTCAAAGATAAGACAGTTTGACAGGCATAAAATAGTATTTTTGGAAAATATTTAAAGGAAAATATATAAAAATGAGGGCTTTTGCACATTACTGTAGTTGGTGTTTGCTCAAGCAGCCTTGAAAGCAGCTGTGGACTGAACTGGCAGAACTGAGACTAATAACCTCGAGATTAATCTTTAAATAGAAAACATTTGTAGTTCTTTAAAGAACCTTGTTAGCAAATGAGATGTGTGAGTGTAACTGAAAGTATAATGAACCTTAACATAATGTAAAGGTTTTTCTTTATACCAATTTAAGGGTTCTTCTATGAGGTGGTTGTTGATGTTACATTACATCCACTGAAAGGCTTTTAACGGAACCTTTATTTTTAAGAATGTAGGTATGTACCAACATGTTGGTTTCACTGGGTAATGAACTGACTGCTTTGATTTTTGACTCATTATAAGTGCAAATAAGTCATAGTATTCACAGTATACCCCAAAATTTCCATTTTTCAAGACTAATTTGCACTGGGCACATTCACTGTGTAGAATTGGCTGAACCACAAGAAAGCTTCACTGCTACTACTTCTGCCATGACCATGTCTCTAGGGGTTCTGGCTGAAATTTGAAACATCATGCTACGGCTGAACCCAGACTAGAAGCGTACGGTATGAACACTGAAATATCCGCATTTGGTTTTCACACCCTTTCTGCCAGGCCCTGCAGCAGAAGGCTTGATTGCACCTCCCGCCTCCGCTACTGCTATTTCCCGAGAGTAAGTTATGTCTTCTGATGGCTGGTGCAGGATGGGTGATCTCAGTGGGAAGCCGCCCCACTCTCCCCCACTCTCCCCCACTCTCTCTCTCCCTCTCAGTCCAGGATCACACTGCTTCATTACCACTTCAAAACATCTTTCATATCCCTGCTCTGACTATGCAACATAAGCCGTTCCATTTCACGTTAAGGTGTGTGAAGGCATGAGGATCAAGCACTGCCCATGTTATTATTTTTTTTTACAGCTTTCTTTCATGAAACAAAGCTAGTTTAATTCCTGTTTTGTTGGACAGTAGTCTCATTTATTTAATCTCAGTGATGACCACTACAATGTTCTTTCACTTACCTACACGTGGTTCTCACCATCTAGTAATTTCTAGTACGAACTAGATCAGGCTTTTTTATCTCACCAAAATAGTGAATCCGTTGAAGAGAAATAATGAATTAAAAGAGTCAGGGGGTTGAAAATGGTATCCTCTCCTGAGGCTAACATGAATGTTATGTGGAAAGTGCCTCCTCAGGGTTTGAACAGTGACCCTCTCGTCTAATATCACTTGACAGGAGAACCTCGCCCCAGAGAACGCAGATTTCAACAACATGGAGAGATGTATGGGACAGTGAAGCAGGACGGTCGCCAGACACTTGGCCACGGGCAGCTCCTGCTGAGGGGCCCCATACCAAAGAGCTGCTGACTGGGAAGAGCGTTAAAACACTGAAGCCCAGACCACTGCCAACAGCTGATGCATAAGCCTATTGTATTCTCTTTCTGCTGTACTATCTCTTTCTCTCCCAGACCTCAGCCTGGCCTTGTCCATCTCTTTCTGCATGATGAAGATGGGTTCAATGGGTTTAGCTGATAGGCATTTATGTCGGGATAAAAAACTTTAAATCCCCGTTTCAAATCATGGTTCGGTTTGAAATCAAATTTCAAATTTTCACCTGATGCCAAATGTAGTAGATCAGCCATAACTGGAGCTACTGCTGTGGTTACTGTGGTTGCTAAGGCTTTTCTATAAAACTGGAAAAAAAGTATCTTACATAACTAAACATGCACTTTTGTACATTTTTAAAGATCACAGTGTCATTAGGACTTAATGGGGACAGAACCAATGCAAGTACTACCAGATTACAAACAGATTCCAGTCAAAAAGGCAAAATGTTTAACTGCCCTGAAATAAAAGCAAGGAATAAGAGTGTGTGCGTACCACCACTTTCTGTGCCAACCTTGGACTCCTTTCGGACCACAATCTGTGAATCATGGCTATGATCTGAGTATCAATGTAACAAACCACCCCCCCAATCCCACCCTGGCAGAAGTCACAGAATGCATGTTTGTATTTAACGAGCAGGTGTGTGGAGATGGTAATATTGGTCCTGTGGCCTATCCCTATGACATCCAAGCTGAAAAAGGCATCATTCAAATAGCATGAGGTGGTCTGCTCGCATGCAGGGCAATCAATCCAGGGCAGTGATCAAAGTTAGGAGCCAACAGTGGACACCACCAGGACTGTCAGTCCATACACCCTGCTCATTTTTCAATCCTACAGCTCTTCAAGGTGCCTGGGCCTGTTGAGCCTAAAATGGCACCAAGGGGGAGAGAGATTAAAAGTGAACACTCGCTTCCCTGCCGTTTCTGGTCATTTCCGGCATGCGGCATCCATCACGTTCAGTTTAAGAGGCAGCCAAACCCATGCTTCAAAGAGCCGTCAATTTAATTACAAGAGGTCAGCTATTTGGAGGAAAGACCAATATAGTAATAACTCAGCCCTGAGCGCTGTTTCTGCAGTGTGCGGGAGCTACAGCTGAGAATTGGTGGGGTGTAAATGGGCTTGGTAGAACTTGCACTTTGCTGCACCTCTGAGATTTGGACCAACGTTCATCAAGTTATTGTACGAAGCATGTTCAAGAACAAGTCAGAGTATGACATGAGGTGTTTTGCAAGAGTTCTCCACCTCATTGTAAAGACCAGGATCCCTGTATAGCTCCTTTCACTCTCAGAACCTATTGGATACTTTTACTGGTAATGTTAGTGCTTTGCATCATTCACAGCCCAATAGCCTTTTACTGGGATATGTCTTATTAATATCTAAAATATATATCACAGAAAGATAATACCAATATTTGTATTTACAGGTACAGGTAACTCTTTTCACCAACCATGACAGGTTAAACCTTACTCATATTTTATCTTATTTTATACTTCTTTATTTGCACTGTTTTGTATGTTGCACACCATCTTATGTCTATTGCACTATGTGACACTGTGGAACCTGAGCTTCGCCATTTCGTCTCTCTGTATACTTGTATATGGTTGAGATGACAATTAAAGTTCACTTTGACTTTGATGATTGCTTGTTGGTATAGACATGATAAAGGGAAAATAGACAATGCACAGTTTCAAAATCTACTGAAACAGCTTTACTGCCTTGTATTTATGACATTTCAGTCATACAATAATGATGATGAAAGACTGTTTACAGTGTCAAGTGCTTTCACAAACCCAAACAAATTAAAATTAATGACGTATTCACTATATGGATCTGCCTTGATGGGGGTAGAAGCACTCCAGAGTGTGTCATACCAATAGAGTCACAAGTGCCTCTGGAAACCTTGATAAAAAGCATATGCATATAAGAAATAATAGGCCATATTTGTCTCACTCAAAACTTTTAAGCAAGATGTAACCAGTCTTTACTCTAAAATATACAGTCCTTGGTACATGGCTTCTGTTACGATGGTTAAAGCATCACTGTAAAAGCACATAAAAAGCATCTACCTGGAGTGAATGGAGGAGATATTGCCACATATGTAGAGGAGTGGCTTTTTCCCCCTCCCTCATCACCTCTGCGGATGCCTTGAATGAAACACGGGCATTATGGCGCAAACAACCTACTCCAGCCTCTCATAAGAGCAGTGTTACTGTTGCCAGGGCCATTAGAGGATTTTTAAATGGGAGCTGCTTTAAAAGCCCATAAATGACCCCATAATTATATGGCCAAAAAGCAATTTGGCCAGCAATTAGAATGATTTACTTCCTCCCAATAAAAAGGGGAAATAATGGTTGTCAGCGCGGTAGTGCTGATTTATGGGTGACCGTGTAGCTATTCCTATGCCGAAAATTCAAAAGCTTCGGCTGTTCTTTGTGCTTCCCACTTGCAGAATAAACTTGATGCACTTTGGAAGAGCACAGAAAGAAAACATTGATTCCAGTAGCTTTTTTTAACTTCTGCCAGAGCATAAGAAATGCCAGGGTTGAAATGAGAAAATTCAAAAGAGGTGTCTCGGAATTGAATCAGGCTCTTTTAAGAGGAGCCTTAAAAGAGGCACAGGAGAGGAGTTGTAAGACGCCCTCTGGAGAGGAAGTCTACTGAAGGGTGTAGAGCTGCTCCCTGGGGGCTCAGACTGGGTCTGGTGGAGACTGCAAACGCATCGTAGCCACGTTTCCCAGGTGACTTCAACTCAGCCCACGCTGTGCCCAGAAGAACAAAACCAACAGATCTGGCAGGTCTTGATGGTCTTGCTTTCAACTTTTAACAAGGCCTAACATGTGGTCAAGTTAGTCATGCTCAACTCCCCCTTCTCCAGCCCCCCCCCCCGCTTTGAAATTAGCAGAGCCAGAAGGGTTTTTTAAACCAATCTCACTTCCTCAGTCTGAAAATGCTTCCAGGATCAGCTGGATAAAAGAGTGACAAATTAAACAACTCTGTGTGCAGGTAGTGATAAGGGATATTGATTCAACTCAGTATCACTATATTTTCCAATTGTATACTTTAGTTTGCATTAATAAAATTAATGAACCCGTGCTTCCTGTACTGTATTACAAACCTGGCATAGCTCACTTTAAATGGCCTGGTTTGTTGTTTCCTTTCTCTTAAAATTACATCAAAAGGACATAGCAGTGTAAACAGCAGACAGGAAGCACATTTGTAGAAGCAAAATTCCATATTTAGTTTTAATGTTCAATCATATGCAAAAGATTTAACACCCTCGGTCAAATTTTCATTATTTTCAAACTGCAAAATAAGTTAACATGTCCTCTAACAAAGCAAACTCAATTATGGCATTTGTTTGGGGATTTTAGTGTGGAATTTGGATTTCTTTGCTGAATTTAACATATTAAAATAAAATATGTATGGTGCCATAACTTTTGCACAGGTTACATTTTCCAAACAAACAAATAAACATTTATGCACTGAAATGTGCAGAAGTGTGTTCTCTCTTTATTTAACTTCATAAAATTTGACCAGGGCCTAAACATTGGCATTGATATTCTGAGTAATTATCTAAAGCATGGAGAAACACACTGCAATTAACTAAAGTTTCGTTACATATTAATACAGCCCTAGTAATATTCACTGTTTTTACACTAACATAAACTGGCATATTCTCCAGCACTATGCCTGGGCACACACTAGGAAAAGACTTTATGCTCATGATTAAAAAATAACCACTGTTTTTCAAAAGGAATCTAATTTGGATTTAAAACATTTCAACTGGGAGGGAAAGAACAGCTTCTAGATACTGCATGGCCTTCAACAAATCCTATAAAAGCCAACATAACTACAAACCTGACCTAATGCTGTACAGAATATAGAACAATATCTCTGGAGAGATAAAGGAATCTGGGTTATTGGAAGTTTCAGAATCTCTTTCTGGGTATTTTGCTTCCTTCTTCATTCTTCTTGAACCACATGAACCTTGTAAGACTGGCTGCTTCAAATGGTTTTGCATTTAAAATCTCAAATCTCAGAAACCTGAAACCATGCATGCCTTTAAATTTGTTTATAATAAAGGCTTTATTGATGACTTATGGTTGTGACATTGCAGTTACTCTGAGTTAGAAAATTGAGAGAAATGCTGCCTATTACAACTTTCACATGTCCATTTCAACAAGGACAGAAAGGATTGATTGACATTAGAAATGCCTCTTTGTTATCACGGGCCAGATCACCAAGAGGACCGGGTGTCTCTGGGTGTTGAGAAAGAACACAGTCATCAACACCTGCCTAATCCGTGCAGGGAGTAATCTGACCCATGAAGACAACAGGCAGCTTCTCAATAATTCAGGTGACTTAAAGGAGACACAAAAGGTTGATAAGCCCCAGAGCTTGAGTATTGCTGCAGCCTGTAACTGAGAGGAAGGGAGAGAGTGGGAGAAAGAAAGAAAGAGAAGACAGTGAAAGTGAAAGTAAAAAAGTGAGGGAGTGAGTGAGAATGTGTGTAAGGATGAGCTGAAATCGATGGCCAGCGGTGGAGGAAATGTGAAGTGAATTTCCCTAATGGTAAGACTATTA
This sequence comes from Brycinus macrolepidotus, assembly GCA_037974445.1. Classification (NCBI taxonomy): domain Eukaryota; kingdom Metazoa; phylum Chordata; class Actinopteri; order Characiformes; family Alestidae; genus Brycinus; species Brycinus macrolepidotus. The sequence continues at coordinate 26,522,499 of JBBPCZ010000001.1, forward strand.
CAAGGGCTCTTTATTTTGACCCCATTCCCTCAGCTTGAGGAGGCGAAGTGAAGGGCGAGGCACATTTGCCCATGATTTGGGGTGATTGCTGCGGGCCCCACTGGGAGTCTGCAAAACTGAAGGGTTGTGTTATCTAGAATCAAGTTTGCAGTTGGATCTGAAGGACAGGTGCATTTATAAGTACTTAGCAGTGTCAGATTCTTTTTAGTTTAGTATTTTTTTACTTCATTTGAAAATGGCAGTTGCTCTTCGCATTCTGTGGATATCTGTAGACTGGGCCAATAGAATTGGTCTCAAAGTATTAGGAAAAATACCTTGTTACAATAATTTACATTAAAAGATAAGAATATTCGCTCCTTCTCTTGAAAAGTTGCTATTTTGAAGACCAGCAATAATATACTTTAAGGTTAAAACAGGGATGTCAGACTCAGTTCTTGGCAGGCCACAGCTCTGTAGCCATTTACTTTTCTCTCTTACAATATGGGTTATAATAAGCTATAGTATAGCTATAGAATATACGATCAGCTGATGCCTTACCTTGGTGCTGTCCCACTCTTGTGTCTTCACCTGGGTGTGAAGGAGCTCATATGATGGCTCCATAGCATGTGTGACCGGTTTACGATAGCCAGGGATGACGTTATACAGCTGGAAGCCAAATGTCACCAACCAGCTATTCACGTCTGCAATGGCAGTAATGAAACACTTTGTTAGAAAGACGCAAACACCTGCACTGACTCACCAGCACACCTTCTATAGCTGCTCTCTGTCTCGTTGACATTTCAGTGGTCTGACTAAACTGCAAAATATGATTCATTAAGAGTAAGGACATAGGTCAAGTGATTTTCTCCATGAACTGAGCTCCCCCTGCACTCATTACAAGAAAAAAAAATTATTAGTTTGTGACAGCAGGCCAGACATGATTAATACTCCAGAGGTTGCAGTATCTCTACAAAGATGGTAATTCTTTCCACTTCACTCAGACACAGCGCGCTGATAAAACTTCCATCAAGCATTGCACGAAGTCAAGTAACATTCCAGGTTTGGTTCACAGTCTGCACTTGATTGTAATACACATTTCATGCCTTCTGCTGAGATGAATGTCTCACCCCTTTCTATAATCAGAAAATTGTGTATTTAGATTTGTTTACGAAGGTTGCAAATGCTTTCAAATTGTAAGATAGAAAGAGAATGAACCTTGACCGGAATCAAATCAGCTTCTGAGTGATTTTTCTCCACTGCATCTAATACATTTGTCATGGACAGTACAATCATTGCTATAACAATGGAATGCACTTTGGCATCTGCTTCTTTATTTTTTGTCTGTTTCACCAAATAGGGCTCTCTGAAATAAGAGGACAATAAAAAAGATCCCAAGTAATTTAAAAGATGCCATGGAAATAACAACATAATCAATCATGTTAAAGATTAGAACCTACTCATGTATATCTAAATATCCAAGAGTGGGTTTAGCATTCCTCCAGAGCAAGCCTTAATGATATAGTTTAAAGCTTAGTGGGTAGCTGTTTAGTTGAGCATTAAGTGTAGCTAGCAGGCAATGCTGTTAGCATACAAAGAGATTGCAGCAGGAGGCTTATCCTGAGAGACATACTGTTTTTAATATTCTCCCATACATGTCTTATAGTTCATTTAAATCAAATGCATTGTGTTATTGAAACTGAAGGCTGGGCTCCAATATATTTCAGCCAGAAAGGGCCTGTTTAAAGGCACTGGCACAGGCTACAAACATGCCTATAATATTTTGTCCCCTTTCAATAAAACTCTTGTTTGGTTTCCAAGCAGACAGAAGCTGATACAACAGCCCCTGGCTCCGATATGTATGACCCCCATTGTGTTCTCTGGCTCCACTGGGGAGCCTTCGCTGCTAATACCTCCTCCATGTTCTAAGGCAACAAAGACAGATTCAGTATTTTAGGGGAGAAACCTGAACGCTGAACAGACAGAGGATGCTGCTGCACCATCATGGTTCCTGGGGACGTTTTCGAATGCAAAGCCTGGAGCGGAGCCGGAAAAATGTCCAATTCACAGCAGAGAAGAATCTCTTAAAAAGCAGCTAAGCTCATATGTAGTGTTTCTTTATTTCAAGTTGTTAGTTACGTTTATATGTTGGCCATTAAGTAGCTCCCATTCAATACAGACGGCACACCTGAACTAGGTGAAAAGGCCCCTAGCAAATTATCAAAAATAAAAAAAAAGACATCACATCAAAAGTCAATCAATGATTAAAACTGAATGGTTTTATATTCACCTGTCATGTAGCACTTGGTCTCTTGAGTGTTGCTCAGAGGGTTGTTATTCTTGAACATGTAGAGGTTGAAGGGCACAATGTTGTTGTTATTCAGCTGCTTCCAGATGTCATGGTCAGGCGTGGTCCAGCGGCCCGCCAGGACATCGTAGTCCCTTCGGCCCATGTGCACCAGCTTTGTGAGGGGTTCATACAGGCCACCCTGGTAGCCTATCACCAGTTGAAAGCTGGGATTTGAGTCTAGGTAGACCTCACCAAAGGCTGTGTGAAGGATCTGCTTGATCATGAGGCCTGAACCACTGAATACAGCCAGAGGAGTGCCAATGTTGTCGCAGGCCACGTAGTATTCATCACCACTGCTTAGCTCCATGGCGAAGAGGTGGCCCTGTAGGTCATAGTAGAGTGATGTGATCTCTGAGCTGGAGTGGTTGTACATGTGCGTGACTCTTGTAGGGCTAGACAGGTCTGCATAAAAGAACTGTAGATGGTGACCTTGGCTGCTCCGGCTGGACACTCTGCGGCCCAGACCATCGTAGCGATACTTAATGCTCCATCCGCCAACCTTGCTGTAGGCTCTGACCAGAAGGCCAGCGGAGTTGTACTCGAAAAAATCATTGCCTCTCTGTCTGAGGAACCCATCTTCATCCAACCTGTACTGAACATCTCCAAGTCTTGTGATGCGGTCCCGTATGTCATAGCGTAGCGGTGTAAGACGGGCGCTGTTGCCGGGACTCAGGAGGTGCAGGTTACCATTCAAATCATAACTGTAGCGCCACAGGGGCTTGTCATTGATGGACACTACTTGAAGCTGGCCATCAGCATCATACTCATATGTGTATCGTGTGGTGTTGGCATAAGGCCCTACCTTTAGTTCCTTGGCCACCACTCGGCCCATGTTGTCATACTGGACCATCATCCAGTACATCAGCGAGCGGAAAATCTCATACTGCACCTCTTTTACTCGCCCGTAAGCATCAAAGTGTTTGGTGTGGGTCATAACAGCCGTTGTGATGATCTGATTAATGTCATAGTAGATGACCCCAAACTTCCCAAACTGCTCTGTTTTACCAGAAACGTCATCATAGCGGTACAGATCAATAGGCAGTGGTGTCTCATTAATGACAGCCTGCATGCTAGTGACTCGGAAGCTGTTGTCATAGTTGTAGTCAAACCGGGCGTTGACCATGCCTTCCTCACTGAAACGGAAGATCTGTCGATCGATGAGTGGGCCAATCTGCCGGTAACGAATGGTGCAAGTGAAACCTTCGCTCTGTAGGCTGACTGTCTTTAGCATACCTGCTGCCTCATCATAGGAGAAGGCGACACGTGTGGTGTCGTACAGAATCTCGAGCAGACGAGAAAGCTTGCCATATTTATAGATGATCCTACGTCCCGTGCCTTGGTGAATGGTCTGCAGAAGCAGACCATCCTCTGTGTAATCCTGCAACACAGTGGCATTGCCCTCTGGAGGTCTGTATGTGTTTCTATAGTAACCAATGGAGCGAGTGGTCTCTAGGGTCTGCCGGGCCACGTTGGGCATGGTGACAGATGAGAGACGATCATTCTTGTCAAACTCGAAGATGTACTGTCGCTGGCTGTACAGCAACAGCACCATGGACTGCCAAGGGAAAAAATGACAAAGTGACACTCAGTATGTTTGGGTCAACGAAGCATGCTAATTTGTAGCACATTTTTGAAAACTGCCGAAAAATGTTGAACCGTTAAATGTTAAATTCTGTGCCCAGTGGAAGTGAAGGTCAATGCAAACCCAGGAGTCACATTATGCTACACGACTAAGTGCACAACAAACTGTGGGGTGTCACAGATTCACTTCAGGGGGTCTAAAAATTACAAATAGCTTGATGGTGTGCTGCAACACTGGGCTGAAAAATGTTGCAGGGCAAATTCTCATTAACCGCTGATGAAACCATCAACCCCCATGCCCCCTGCCCCAGTAATAGCACAAATAATATTAGTTAACATGGAGGTCAAGGGTAGAATGTCCTGGAGTGCATAATTTAATAGGAAGCACTTTTTTTCCTCATTTTGACTTCAAGCTTTCTACTGAAGCAGGTTTACCCCTCTGTAAAGGGCAAATTCACCCCAAAATTCATCCAAAACCTCAATGTGTGACACCCTAAAAACCTTCTAAGGGCTATTGAAATGGTACTGTCAAAACTGTCACAACTGTTAACATTATTTCAAGACATTAACACAGTGAACAGTTGCCATTTTCAAATCAAATGTAAAATCCCAGGTTTGCATTCCTTCTCAAAGATCTTCACTAATTAGCAAGAAAGTGACATTTTATGTCTTCTAACAGGGTGCTATTTTGGGCATAACCATGCTGTCAAGCTGTCAGCAGTAACAATGCATAATGTGAGCCGAGTGAATCAGACAGCTTTAACCGTGGCAGGCTAAGTTAAAACTCAACAGTACAGAACACTGTTCAAACACTGTTAATTTTACTCCCTCTTTTCTTTAATAAAGCAGAAAGATCATTATCTTTGCGCTTTACTGTAAAAGGTCCAAAGCTGTTCACCTTTTCAAGATAGGTGTAGCTCCAAGATTTGCCATCTGCAAATATCTGTGAAGTGATCCTTCCGTTTTGGTCATATTCCATCCGTACTGACATAGTGCCCCTTTGGATGCCGGCTACATGTCCACCAGGGGAGTAGGTGACATTGACCCCATTCAACCGGCTGCTCGGAGCCCACAGGGTGGGTCTCCCCGAGTGGTCATAATGGATCCTTAATGTAAACTTCCTGTGGTCATCATACACCTTCTCTGTCCGAGTGATCCGGTCAAAGTCCATGGACAGCAGATTTCTGTTATGGACCTGTTATGAAAAAGAAAGGAACACAGAATTAAAACCCCTACAGCTGAAGGTGATAAACAGCGAGGAAAATCTCCTAATTCAGCAGCTGATCATCAAGGAGCTCAGGATTACTTTTATTTGCCATTGTGTTTTTAATTAAGACAGTGTGGTCCTATCTCTGGAGGACAGAAGCTACTGACGTGATGCTATTTAGACTCATTTCCATATTTCTTTGTTTGTGTGGTGGAGTTCAGAGAAGAGAGAGTTGGTAGGAGTCCATCTGTCAGAGCAGGGAGAATGAGAGAAATGAATTGATCATTAATATCACTCAGCTCGCATTTAAAAGAAGAGTTAGCAGAAAGCAGAGGACTTTTCATTTATTTTTCTTTGCTCGTTCCTTCAGCTTGGGCTTGAGTGAAAGTCAGTGGTGCTCCTGAAAGGAAGATATAGTCAAAGACTCACTACAGGACTCAAATGACACACCACACTGAGTTTCGGCTCACTTCTAATGAGTAAAGGCCTACTAATCCAGGCACATGCTGAGATCAGAGAAGAGAGGCACTTGTATGGAGTTGGTAATCCGCAGGGCACATCCGGGTCAATGCAAAAGGAAAAAGAGAGGGCAAAAGAACTTGGTCAGCCTTTGTCTGCTAGCACCATCCATCTACATTCAATTGAGGTGTGATCCAGCATCCCATTACAATAGCAATGAACGCCAGCAGAGTAGCTAAACAACGAGGGCTTAGAGAGTTCATGTCCAGCACACTTAACCTATAATCTAGCAGAAGGTGAACTGATGTGTGTCATACATACATTTTTATTTTGCTGTAAAGGTTGTGCTGAATAACCTCTTAATCTTTGCTTCTCTTTATTCAATGTTTATGGTATGAAAATGCCAGCTGCCCTTTTATATTGTGTACGTATTTCATAACATGAGCAATTCACAATAGAAAGAAATGGTCCAAAATTACCTGGAATAAAATGTCATTACATTAAAGTACATGATGCTAGGTACAATTTTTCTTCTTTTATAAAAACAGTACTGATATGTAATACTATGCCTAATTATTCAATATAATTGTGATATAACATAATTGTAAAGTAATTAGTAAGTAATTCTGCCCAACCTAGGCTGAAAATGCCCAACAAAAAATTAGATTAGAAGCCAGTTTTGGGTATTTTTTGGTCATTTTTGGTTTAAGGAGACCCCTGAAGTTCAACAGTACATCAGTTGCAGTCACATTATAGAGGATGGACTGGTGGAAAAGTTACAGCAGTTTTTCCCCCTTGCTTGTAAGACTTGCAAAAAAATTTGTGAAACATTCCTGCAAGTAGGAGTTACATAGGGGAACTTTAGTGCAGCGGGACTAAGAGCGGATCAGAGGAGGGTGGATGACAATAAATACTGTTGGGGTATTACAGTGTTAAAAATACCACTTTATCAATACATGATGCTTACCAATTGCTTGGTAAAAAGGAAAAGCTCTATAAAATGGTTTCTGTGGGGTCTGGGTTTGGGTTTAGGTTTTAAATGTAGTTTTCTTGCTTGGGTCAGGTCTCAAAGTCATGGGAACAGGTTGTCCCCAGTACAGTTTCATGCCTGTGCGGACTTCTAATAATAATACATATCCTACGTGAACACACAGTGGCAATAATTCTCCTCTTCTAATCCATCCACTTTTCAAGAAGCAATCCGTGCATGCCAATTCTGAGCTGTTGCGCAGGGTCTAAATGACCACAGCCTACGTGACCATCTGGTATTTTCTCCTAAAATGCTGCGTAATGAAAGCATCATTTTCTTTGGCCCCTCTCTCTTCAAAGCCGTGTCTCTCTGATTAAAGCAGGCTGATCACTCCAGGTACACCAGCACCCAGCTTGGCACAGCTTTGCAAAGTCTTAAAGCGGCTTTGCGGGCTGTTGTTGGCTGCCATCCAGTGAGACTGGAGGATGCTGGGAGAAATGGCTTAAAAATGCTCCTGCTCCTCGTGTGCACGCTGGGAACCCTCGTCTGTTAAGGGACAATTATACCGGGGCCAATTAATGTCACTAATACCTAATTGAGAGGATTATTTTACATTAAAAGCAAGGAGCTTGTGAATAGGAGAATTCCCGGCAGGGACGGCAGAGTGAGAGAGAGATATGCTTCCTCTATTTTTTTTTTTTTTAATGTCTCTCCCCCTTACTCCTGACACGAGCATTCAAATGCCCTGCAGTTTTCTCACTCTCTCGTTAGTAAGCTGCTTATAGCACAACAAAGACGTAACCCCTGCAAATGATCAAAGACACAGATCAAAAACAAATGAAAAAAAAGAATGCTTCTCGGAAACACTCGTAGGCAATCTTTGCATCATGTGTTCTACCCAAAAACATCCCCGCCACTACTGATGGACTATCATGTAGCAGCAAGAGCGAGGTTTTCATTGGAGAAGGCTGCTGTTGTTAAGGGTCTGTTTTCCAAGGGCCTTCTATGTAGAACCTTCTAAGTAGAACATTGCACTCATTTTTTATAAAATGAGAGGAAGAAAAAGAGAGCGAGATGGGGAAGGCTGGCTGCCCGTGCCAGGCTCTGGTTGAGCAGAGGCCCAACAGGCTGGAAAAAAAGCTCTTTTGGCAGAGAGATCCCAGGCCTCTGGAGGACGGAAACCCACTCAAGGGGAATGCTTTAAATTGGACATTCCTTAAAACAGCCGTGGCTTAGGCGAAGGGATATGAGGAGGATTTGGGTTGTGAAAAACAAGGAAAGATCAGAAATAGAAGAAAAGAACTGGGAAACTGATCAAAACACAACACTTGTACAATGATTCGATTCATTTTGCTCTGCACAATTTAGAACAGCTTTGTGGCTTAACAGAATATATTAAAAAACACTTCCCACCATTAAAAAACAAAAGTAAGAAAGACACATTCGGCGCCAATCAATGTTGCTAACTAAACGTCTCATACATTGCTGAAAGTCTGCAAGTCTCTTTTGTATTCTCGCTAAAAACAAATCTGAGTTTTTGTTTTGGAAGTCCAATATTTGCTTGCGCCTCTGCTTTCCATTCCGAATGTGTCCCCGGCGCCACTCCGATAAGAACTGTAATCTTATTTGTTCAGTGTGATTTTTCGCTTCCTCGAGCAAACACGCGTGCCGTTGTGTTTATCGTGTCTGTTTGGGGGCGGTATAGGACACCGTTCTAGTCAAAGCACACCAGAATATCCAAAGGACTGTCAATACGGGCTTTGTGTGCAGAGCTTGGAGGGCGGTTTTCCGGATGCGAGCGTTTTAGGAGCTTCATGCGGCGCACAGCAGAGGGAGAATTTCCCCCATTACTCTCACAAAGCCCCAGGGCCGAGAGGTGGCCTGGTTGCCATGGAGAACGGCACAGCCGCCGTGCCCTGGCAGCATAAGTCATGAGCTCTGCTAGCAGCACTGAGTCGCCACGGTGACAAGCACGTGGCACAGTAACACAGACACACACACACACACACACACACACACACACACATACACTCTCTCACGCACACACACATTATGCACAACGTGAGAGCTGCCGCTGACTCGTTTCTTTTAACCCCTGGGTCCCCCGCGCCGTATAAACACTGAAATGCATCTTCTTGCATTTTTGTTTACTGATTCCTCATTCAAACAGAGAAATTCTGCTGAAATTGCTGAGAAATTCTGTCAAACGTGTGGACTCAATTTTCAGCCAATTCCATGTTCATGTATTGATTTTATTCTGAACATGAATATAATTAAAAGTACATTTAATCATTGTTTGGCAAGGAAACAAATTGAAAAAGGACAAATTACGTAAAGGGAAATATAATAATTGTATATATATGTAACAACTTTGGAGTAAATTACACAATATATAATTTTTTTAACTGAAATGTTTTTTTAAATATGTTCAAGCATCAAATTAGAAAAAAGTAAATATTTAAACTTGTACATACAGAATGTAAACTGAATATAATGGGAAAGGAAGCACATGAGAAAGGAAGCACATGGAGGTTTACATGTGTGTGTGTTTTGGAGGGTGGGGGGTAACACAGGCAGTCAGATACACAAATGTGCACTGGAGGGGCGCATACAAACGCACACAGAAGTACAAATCACTTTCTCAATCTTACCCTCCACTGACTGTCTAGTCCTCATCTCGCCCTGACAGACACTCACAGACACACTGTCCCGCCCTCTCTCACACACACACAAACACACACACACACACACACACACACACACACACATACACACACACACACACACACACACACAC
>JBBPCZ010000001.1:26532106-26552141 GCA_037974445.1 Brycinus macrolepidotus
CACACACACACACACACACACACAAACACACACACACACACACACACACACACTGTCACCCACCTAGTCACCCATGTAATATGACACAATGTTGTTTGACATGCCACTCAAGGTTACTTAATGATTCTTGCATGGTCTGTCTCTCTGTTCTCAACATTAGACTGCTCTCATTTCTAAACACACACACATTTCACCCAGAGGCCCACAAGCCTATTCCTCTCTCTCTCTCTTTCTCTCCCTCTCACTCTAACTCTCTCCTAAACTGCAGACAAGGCTATTAAACCAGCTGCCATCCACTGCCAAAATGGCGTCTGTCCATGACTCCGGCTGGATTTGCAACACCTTCCTGCGACCTTACCTTCATAACACAAGATCCAGGGGGATCAGAAAGGAAGGAACAGAGTGGACAAAAAGGTTGATGCAATTCAGGCTGAATAAAACTAGATCGGCACTGTGCCACGGTTCAGATCAAATGGGTCATCTTTTGGCGGAGGCAGTGATGGGCGGCAATAGTTTTCCCATCACCACCACACGGCTGCAACAACTGACAGTAATGATTACACAGTAATGATTGATTTTGTTATTTCTAGGGCTGCCATGATTATCCAACGGAAGTTAACAACATTGATTATGAAGGAAAAATCTAAAAACTCTCTATGAGGCTTTGTAATACAATATAATGCATACAGCCATTCTGACAGATTTCTATATGCTTCAGGGAATGTGGGGGACAAAACGGCTTCTATGGTTCTAGATAATCCGAAAGATAGCAGCAGGCAAAGGAAGGAAAGACCTCGGGAGTCTTTCATCCTAAAAAACCCCGAAACTGCAGCATGCTGTTGCTATCGCAACGAAACCTCGCAACTTCCAAATTGCACAGCGGAGATGCCGGTTCCCAGATGAAAATGTCCGCGGTACAGAAAGTCTTCTGTTGAGAAATACACTACCAATCAAAAGTTTTTTTCCCCACACACTGAGATTTTCTACATTTGTATGCTACTCACTTAATATTTACTAAAACTACACTCAATATTCTTTGCTAACAAAAACATTTACACTATGTTCACCATTTGAGTACCTTTATTAGACAGAAAATGTCCTATTTAATTTTATTTATCACTGCTGACCTATAAAAAGCCACCTCGTATAATTAAAATTATAATGTGGGTCACCAGACAACTGTTAGATATTTAATAATAATAATTTAATATTGTGATTTATAGTTGTTCACTCAATGCTTAACAAGAAGAAAAATTGGTAGTTTATGAAATAAATGGATAAGTGGTAAAAACCTCTGGTGTGCAAAAGTTTTTGACTGGTAGTCCAGATGACACGTTAACTGACTATGGAAATCAGTGTTGGCTCCTGCTACAGTTATTATCCCTCTGAAGGCTAGAGTGCACTGACTAGAGTGGAGGGGACACGACTCACTGCCCCCTCCACTCACACTCAATAAGGCCAGTGGCTGAAACATGGCATATGCTGGTCCTCGCAGTCCTGCGGTGAATTTTACACAATCAGAGCTGCACTACAGTCAGCAGATGGATGGAGATGTCAGGGTGGTACAGTGAGGAAAGCCTGTGGGTTCCATTCATCAGGGGAGTCATCAGTGCCCCAAGCGTTGACCCAGCCCTCAGGGTCACGAAGCAGGGCGCCATAGAATGATGGATTGACCGCTGAGGTGCATGCACATACACACAAACACGGATACACACATACATACACACACACACACACCCTCAAATACACATGCATTAGACACAACCTGACCTTGGCAGACAGATCCAAGACTGCTGGGGTGGGTCAGAGCACCACAGTGCAGCCATAAAAACAGCGATCATTCTAAAAGACAGGTGCACTACATGGGCCTCTTCAATAATGTCAGTGAGCGGCGAGATGAGGCCAGAGAGATTATAATCAAAAGGCAATTACACCAGAAACAGGGACTTAGGTGCTTAGATGAGTCACTGCGTCTCAGAGAAATGGAGCCGGAGCTGTGCAAAGTTAACCCAGCCAACGATGAGACAATAGGACCACTGTTCTTTGTGAAAAAATAACTGCCAGACTAGGTTTGTGGGGTGTGTGTGTTTGTGTTCCTGTGTTTGCCAGGCCACACTGGGCACTTGTCTTTATGTGTGAAGGGGGTGTGTGGGCATGTTCCATACCTCAGGGAATTATGATGTTTGTCTGTGTGTATGTATGTGTGTCTGTGTGTGTGTGTGTGTGTGTGTGTGTGTGTGTGTGTGTGTGTGTGTGTGTGTGTGTCTGTGCGTGTGTGATTTTGTGGATAGAAACAAGGAATGTATCCCATTTGATTGTGTGGGAAGAGATGAGTAATTCTAAACAAGTTAGTGTGTATGTGTGTGTGTGTTTGTGTGTCTCCCCTGAGGCCATGGTTGCGTTTCTCTGTCTATGAAGAAGGTTCACACCCACTGATTGATCAGGACATGGTTAATGCATGTACTGTAAGTGTACATATATTTAGCACAGGTGTTTGAAGTGTAACATGTCTGCATATTTGTTTGATTGTTCTTTTCAAAACAAAATTGTCCTCAATGTGTGGGAAATCCTTAGCCCAAAACACACGTCGGAAAATTTTAATACATCATTAATAATTTACATATTGGAAATGGCATATATATTTTGGCATTTTATATATATACATACATTCCTGTAGTTTCCTATAGATAATGTACACATATTTTTACTTATGAAAAACAACAAAATTATTCTTATTCGACTGGGGGATTTAAAGCATTTGCACACAACTGGAGGTTTGACTACACATCCAAAAGTATATGGATGTCTGTGTGTGTATATGTGTGTGAAACAACTCACCCTCAGTCTGCGTCCGTATACGGTGACTTGTCCCCTGGCTTGCTCTTTGCGTTGTCTCCACTCCACCAGGTTAAGGCCGTTGTCTATGGGCAGTGTGACGTTCCTCTTGCTGACCGTGGGGTTGACTGTACCCGAGAGAAGGTGGGGCTCTGTGTGCAGGGACACTTCCATGCCATTAGCCAGAACCAACCGCAGAGAGCCGTCCAGCCCAATATAGTAACTGTTCTTCACTTGCTCTGTGATGGGCAGAGAGAAAAGTGAGAGAGTCACAGTCTGCATGGGTCTCGCTGAGGTCAATGCCACAGCCAATCAATCACACAAAGCATCATCATACTTGGACTACTGTTTTGAAGACTGTGACTGTGAAAAAAATAAAAAGAATTTATCAAACTTAACACATACACACATAACAATACACAACTTATTACTGATCGACTGCACCAGCATGACAGAATATTCCTAGTGATTCAAAAGCTATTTGTGACACAAACAAAAATGTACACATTTTTAACTTTTGTTACATCATGTTCTCATGTAAATGAGACAATAGCATTGAGAACTCATGCTGTTCTGTTGGAGAAAAAAGAAGATTAAACAGCAGAAACAGACACTTTGTGCATAAACCTTGAAGGGTTAATGAGTTGTTTTGCTGATCAAGGTTGTGGTGTTGAGATCGTCCAAGAAACTGAATAATACTAGAAAGCCCTGCAGAAGAAAAGCATCAGTGCTTGAGCTGTCCAAGGACAGAGAGAGAAAAAAAACAAGATAGAGAGAGAGAGAGAAAGAGAGAGAGAGAGAGAGAGAGAGAGAGAGGGTGACAAAGAGCAGTTGAAAAAAGAGCTATAATGAAAAAGAAATAGAGAGGGAGAGAGAAAGAAAGAAATAGTAAAAAGAGAGGGCTACGAGAAAGAGTGAAAGGGCTAGAAAGAAAGAAAGAAAAAAAGGGAGGGAGAGTGAAAGCAGAAATAAAGGAAAATGGAGAAGGACAAAGAAAAAGAAAGAAAGAAAGAAAGAAAAAGAAAATAAGAAAGAAAGAATGAAAGAAAGAAAGAAAGAAAGAAAGAAAGAAATTAAAAGATGGAGCTAGAGAATGTAAGAAAGAGAAAGAGAGAAAGAGGGAGAGTGAGAGAGAGAGAAAGAGGGAGAGAAGAAAAGAGGAAGAAATGAGAGAAAAGGAGAAAGGTAGAGAGGGTGAAAGAGAAGGAAAAAGAGAAAGAGAAAAAGCTATAAAGAAAGACAGAGAAAGAAGAACAAAGAGGGTGAAAGAAAGAAAGAAAGAAAGAAAGAAAGAAAGAAAGAAAAAGAGAGATAGAGAAAGCGAGAGAGGGAGAAGGAGAGGAGAGAAACTATTAGGGTTGGGGGCGGGTGTCAGTGGCCATGGGGGGGGGCATGGATGAATCTGCTGTTCGGTTCTCTGGTGGTTTAGTGGCACATTTCAGACAGCTGGAGAGAGTGAAAGAGAGAGAGAGACAGAGAGAGAGAGAGGAGGAGAGAGAGTGTCATGGTGGAAGGGGGAGAGAGAGAAGAGAGGAATTAAATGGAAATAAAAAACAGCGAACGGCAGAGAAACAAGACTGGAAAGAATGGAAAAAGGCAGCGTAGCAACGCCACCACTGCAGCACATGAGTAAGCGTCAGTCAGCACTTTAACAAGGCCCACCATGAATAAAACTCTCATTACCGGCCGCTGTGAATTAATGACTTGTCGAGAGCCACACTAATTATGCATCGGCACTCTGAAACACACAGAAACGTGTAGCAAGCTTCTCCTTTCCACAAAAACACATACGTTCTTGAATGTTACGTAAACTACAAACACTTTAAATTATTATTTGATAATAACATTAAGAATAGAGGCTTTAAAGAAATTGAATGAAGGCCACTATTTCCAGCTAATGTAAGATTGGCTACAGTCATGGTGAAGGTCTGTTTGCATTGTAATACTGCAGATTACATAAGTGTAAACTTACATTAGTAAGAGGAACCTGTCTGACCTACGAGTCTGAGGTAGAACCTGAGGACAGGTCAAACTGGAAACCTTCAGTATTGTATTGTAGTCATAACTACAAAACTTCTTTTCTTTCAGAAGTGACAGACCCACATGTTGTATTGTAGTGCACTTTTACATTCAGTACCTATACAAAAGTCTTGAGACAAATTTCTTCAAATTTTGCTTCCAAAGAGCCACACTTTCTTTCTTTCTTTCTTTCTTTTCCCCCCGTCGTGACCGGCAGTTTAGCAAACAGGATGTAAAGCTGCATGCCATGATGTGCCAGACACCTTTTGTTTTGCCAAGTGGAGCTTTAACGGTTCGGTATAAGCCCCTCTTGTAACTTTGTCTTTATTTCTTTATTCATTTGATTTTTTTACATAATTAAACTAGATCAAACAGGGGGAGAGAAGACAGAAAGAAAAGAGATAAAAGAAAAGGAAGAGAACAAGAAAGGAGACAACCGAGAGAGCCAACAGCAACACTGTAACAGCACAAGAGTAGCCTGTGGTCTTGGGAAGTTTTGTGCATGTGTATACGCAATTACCTGTATGTGTGCGCTTATGTGTGCGTGAGCGTATGTGTGTGCATGTGAAAGTGGGTGTGTGTGCATATGTTTGCGTGTGTGTGTATGTGTGTGCGCGCATGACCCTGACTACCTAAATGTATGCATATGTGTACGCTTGAGTGTGTGTGTGCGCGTGTGTACATGCATGTACGTGTGTGCATGAGCGTGTGTATGTGTGTGCTCGCATGTATCTAACCAGCTGTGTTTGCCTATGTGTACACATGAGCGCGCATGTAGCGTCCGAGTTTGTCCTGGAATGTTTTGTCATGGGATGTTTTGTGATGAGGGCGAGGGGCCACAACCACGCCGCCCCGGTGCCCAAGGGAGGCAGAGGAAGCCCGGTGGCCGCAGCAACCCAGCAGCCCCACTGGAGGCCGGGGGACCCCGGCCGCACGCCGCGGGAGAGGCCGCGCGCCAGCCCCAAGTGGCGGAGGGGGAGGGCCCCAGACATGGGCCCCCCGCGACCGCAGGATAGGAGCCCCCGACGGCCAGTGACGACAGCGTACCCGCCCCCATCAGGAGCTGGCCCTGCGGGCGCAGACAGAGTGTGCGACCCGAGCCCCGCAAGCCGGGAAGCCACCCGCCGACCAGACAGGCGCCCCGCAGGCCCCCCTGGTAAGCCCTTTCTTGTACTTTTAACGTAGTCTTAAGGAACAGTTCTCCGGACTTCCTGTCTCTCACTTTCAGTTCAGTCCCTGAACCTGACCAGTTTTCTGTTTTTTGTTTGTTAAGCTACACAGTGACCTATGTATGAATCATTCAGGTGTAACAAAGCATGTAACTTAAGGCCTGAACCAGAGAAGAAACAGGTGCAGATGATTCCAGATGATCAGGCTGGTGATTAGTATACTGGTGGTGCTGAATGCTGAGTGGTTGGAACATCTTTATCTAGGCACCTTGTATCTTTAGGTACTTTGCAGCCTGTCACAGTACAGTGTTTGTTCCCATTTCTTTCATTTACTCTACTCAATATGACAAAGATAAGACAGTTTGACAGGCATAAAATAGTATAAACAAGGTGATTCAAAGCAAAATACAAAGAAATGAGGGATGGCTCAAGACTTTTGCACAGTACTAATGCTAGTCATGTGAAATTTTATGGGTTTCAGGTTAAAAAGTTTCTTTAAAGAACCATATACAAGGTTCCCCAGTGTTGCAGCTGGTGGGGGGCTGCAAGTACAATCCCTTCAAGTGAGAATGAATATGAAAAAATGGGGGTCAAATTTGGGTTTTAAAAAATATAGCAGGTTTTTCATAATAGAGAAGAACCATTTAGCTATGCAAAAAACAATTTACGCATTCACACCATTCTTTAAGTTGTCATGGCAATATACATAACCACTGCTTTTAATAAAAGCCTTGAAAGACCACTTTTATACTGTAAATCATCATTTTCAGCCTAGTATTTATCATTAAAAACATGATATTTTATAAAACATCAAAAAATAATGTTTGACATCTAGTCCATAACATTCAAATGTACACCCTGTAAGTTACTGTAAAATGCTTTTTAAGTTATAAGTATGACAAATCATTCCAAATTTTGGAACACCTCCACACACAAACACACCCAAACACTCGCTCGCCTGACTCACCCTCCCTTACCCACTGTTTCACCCACACAGTTGCATGACTTGCCAATAAATTCCACAAGGTCAGCACCTCAGAGAAATGTATATCCAAGTTTTCAGCTCTCATTTACAAAGCGGACAAGAGCAAATTAATTAGCGACAAAGCGACTGGCTCTGCGCCCCCAGTCGCTCTGTCACTTCCTCTTTCTTTCTCTCTCTGTCTCTCCAGCAGATGTCCAACACAAGGTCATCATTTCAAATTGACCTGTAGCTCCACCCCGTGCTAACAGTACAAAACGCAAACACCCACGCACTGCCTTGGGTGCAGCTATCCATCAGTGGAACCAATCGAAAGGCAGGGGAGGGACGGGCTTTCAAATCAAGCTCTTGCAGGAGCACAGTAAAATCATTACAGCTTTTGAGCGGGGCAGGGGGAGTTCAAAGCTGAATATCGGGAATCGATGGAGCAGTTGGTCAGCCGCAAAACAGGACATCAAAATGCCAAAGTATGCAAGAAAAATCACAGGCCTGGGCTCGAGGCCTGTGACCTCAGAACCGCCCCTCTGTCCCCAGGCCAGACTGATTAAGATTGGATTTCCTACGGCAGACAGCAGCGACCGGCCCAGTCTCATACACAAAACCCAGGGACAGGAAATCAATGGCTACTTTTATCTTTATGAGTGACGTGCTCTCCGAATCACCACAAAGCAACAACCAGTGGGGATCTGCTTTTCACATTTCATTCAAGGTCATTCTGTAACTGCTGTAACAAAACCTTTCATTTCTGATACAGTCTTGAGTCATCCCTCAATACTTAATATTTCGCTTTGAATTGCCTTGTTGGTGCAAAAATACTATTTCATGATGGTCAAACTGTCTTATCTTTAGCATACTGAGTAGGTTAAATGAAAGAAATGGGAATAAATGTTTTACTGCAACAGGCTGAAAAGTGTCTAAAGATACAAGGTTTTAGATAAAGGCGTTCCAACCACTCAACATTCAGCACCACCAGTGTACTGATCACTGGCCTGATCATCCGGTATCATCTGCACCTGTTTCTTCACTGTTTCAGGCCTTAAGTTAGAAGTGCTTTGTTACACTTGAATGATTCATACGTAGATCACTATGTGGTAGGGCATTAACGACTTCAGATTTTTTCAGATCGACTTATCCGTCAATAAAGTCGAAGTTGAGTCGACAAGTTGTTTGATGACGACATCACACAGACGCAGCGGAGGAACACAGGTGTCCAACAATGAGGAACTTTTATTAAAGTTCTCTGTTACATTAACAGTTAACATGACAATTAAACAAAACAAAGGTCTCACATATTTAACGATGAAATTAACAAGCAGATCTGTGATCTGCTGTTTTTTTTCTTATCAGAGGCTTTTCTGTAAAGCTACTCAGCTCCTCTGGACTGGACGACTCCCTGCAGTGCCAGCATCACCCATGTTAGCTAGCGGATGCCGTTTCAGATGGCCGTACATAACGCTAGTACTTTTACTGTACTTTAACACCGACTTGCAGATTGTCCAGGTCACAGTGCTGTTTGTGTGGTCTAGAGTGAAGTATCTCCTTACATTTGATGTGTGTCTGTCACCTACTGCCTCTGCTGCCGTGTCTCTCGTCTTGTTGTGGTCTTGTGTTTAGATTCCCCTCCAAGCGCCAACGTTACCGCCCTTTTTATGAAGTGACTATAATAATTGGTTAAGTCAAGGAACGCATGTCAGTGTAAGCCAATCAGAGGCAGAGAATGCATTGTGTACACAAGCGCGCACACAGAGAGACGAAAAAAACACACGACTTGTCTACTTGTGCCTCTGACGTTGACGTGTCAACAAATCAGCTTTTCTGTTAACGCCCTACTATGTGGCTTAATAGACAAAAATCATTTCTCTGAAACTGGTCAGGAACAGGGACTGGACAGAAAATGAAAGTCTTTGAAAGTCCTTCAGGAAGCCTGGAGAACTGTCCCTCAAGACTACATTAATAACAAAAAAGTCTGGCTCTTTGAAAGCAAAAAATGGAGAAATGATGAGTGGCTGAAGACTTTTGCACAGTACTGCATGTTAATGAAATTTTGGACCATTTCCACCGATCCATTCACCATGAAATGTTTATACAATGTTAAGGACAGTAGGTGTTTTAAAAAGTGGTGCAACTTCGTCATTGGAAGATTGAGAGTTTGATCTTTGGTAATGCCATAGTCAGCAGTGGTCAGGAGTTTAAGAGATCCTGCTCTTTTCAGGGAGGTAGGATGGCCCTGCCTCTCCCCTCATTGCTCAGTGTAATGCCAGCCAGCATGAGCTTCTGTTAGCAGTTAGTGTCTCCTCAAAGCGTGTTGAGCTGATGCCTTTGTATTTGCAGCATTTAAAAAATAAAATATTAAAAAAATATTTTTTATTCACCACTACCGACCAACAAAAAGTCACCTATTTAATAATTATAATGTGGATTACCAACTAACTGTTAGATATTTAATGAACTTTTCAAAGTTTAACAAGAATAAAAAACCTGTAGGGTACAAAAACATCTGACTAGTAGTGTATATCCATAATTTTAGACATGTGACATCACACCAAGGAATTCCAAGTAATAATCTAATAATGAATGTTGGTTTACACTGAACTGTAATTTTTATTAGAAAAATGCACTGGTACTGTGCATTTCTGGTACTGAGCTGAACTGGATATTCCTGAGCTCAGTTATGTTCGTGAATCGCTCATCACGTTTGGCCATAACTCTGGACGCACTGGTGAAAAAACAAAAGTCAGAATGATAAACTGGTAATCTGGCAGTGCAGTGTATGGGAGTGTATGAGTGGGCTGACACTCCTCTAGAGGATAAAAACATCTTTAGTGTAGGTTTTGACTGTCAAAAAGCACACAAAACTGAGCATCAGTGCCCTTTCATTTTTTTCCTTCTCCAGATTCACTTTTGGAAATGCACTAAAAGGTGTCAGATTTGCATTGAATGTTAGAGAGCTAAGGCTGAGGCTACTACCTTGCATGAGTGTGTAGAAGGTTCCGGAGGCCGAGAGGTTGGTGGTGACGATGATGTCTTCCTTGTTGGAGCCTTCAGCCTGGACTCGCACTGCACTGTCAGCATCTGTGCGGTAGCTGCTCACCCTGCCTGTTGGGTAGGTCACGTTCGTCAGCCGCCCGTAACTGTCATACCTGCAGAGAGAGAGAGAGAGAGAATGAGAGAGAATGAGAGTAGGGTTCAAGGTCACAGCATTGCTCCAGAAAGAAATGTAATACAAGGCAATAGCAATATTGCAACAGCAATAAAAAGCCTTCATCTTCTGATTATTCTGGTTTTAACTGGTTTGAACTATTCTGGTTTGAATTCTAAACTTTGTCAATACCATATTTATGTTCGTAATGTGAAAAGCAGATATAATTTAGGATCTGAATTATAATTAACAGGTTCATCTTTTTTTTTTTAGAAAGAGAAACTGTCCTTTGCCATGTTTTTGGCATTTATTACCAATAAAATAAGTAGAAAAAAGTCAAAGAGAGTCAAAGCTGTCAGTACTGAATTTAAATTGAATGTAAATACAATTGAGCAATAATTAAATACATACCAGACTCTAGATAAAGTACATGTTAATACACACGAATATAAGTGCACTTTCCTGACTTAAGAACACTGTAATGAATAATTTCTGCTGAAGTTAGCAAAAAGAAATGTAAAATGTGGCCTGTGAAAAAGTTACGGCACGTATAATTTACACATATTTTATGTTTTGAAAGTACGTTAAATGCTGCAGCTAAAACAGAAATTGTTCACTAAATGTGCAGTAAAATAACACATTTAAGTGTGTTCATGTGCAGAAGATGTGAATATAAACTTAACATATGCATATGACTGTATTTACATAATTTCACTTGAATAGTACAGCAAACATAAGGTCTTCTAAAGACTAAATCCAACTCGTCTCTAACCTCAGACACCCATTTAAACCCCCTCAGCCCAAAACTTAAAGTAGTCCTAGCCCTAACATTGTTAATAATAACAGAGGTATACCAGACTGGTGTAACATAAGATCCAGACCCATACACTCCCAGACAAAAGTAAGATTTTCTATAGTTGCATGTGACTTACTCAATATTACTAAAATACACTCACTATTCTTTTCTAACAAATAGATTTACAGTATGTTCACCATTTCAGTATCCTTATTAGCCAGAAAATGTCGTTTTCTTATTAATCACTACTGACATACACAAATCCAACTAATATAATTATAATGTGGATCACCAGACAAATGTTAGATATTTAACAAGCTATTAAGTGACAGTCAATGGGATGAAACAGTTAACCATTGCATCTAAAGTTAAAGGACAGTCTAGAATTTGTCTCTCCATCACCACACAACCAGTTAATGTCAGACATGCACTGTTATATATTCTTCCCATCTTATTAAGGAAAATTGTTTTATTTCACATATTTTCAGTTCTAGCTGTTCACTCAACAACTTTTCAATGCTTAACAAGAATAAAAATCTGCAGTTTGTGAAATAAATGGATAAGTGGTAAAAACATGTGGGGTGCAAATGCTTTTGACTGGTAGTGTATACAATGTAGACAGAACAGAACTGAGATCAGAAAACGTTCCAGTTGCAAAATAAGAGACTGTAGCCATGACCATCATATGAGTCCTGGAGGTGATCCTGGTTTATCAGTCCAGCTTGCAGAGCTTCCTCCAAACCAACTGCGACACAATAAACAGTAACACAGCTGATCAAATGCTTTCTGTCGTCTCTAGGCAAACCACAACAGACTAGGCGCTCTTTCAGCCCTGCCTCTGCTCCAGCATCATCAGGAAGTGTATCTACTGGAAGACTTTTATCAGCAGAGTGATTGAAGCCTGTAGTGCTCTCACCAACGCGCCTCGTCTCTCTAATAACATTCAAAACACGAGTGATAGCTGCAGCTGGTCCGCGGCGCCGGGTCCCTTCCCTCCAGCCTCAGCTGGGCAGAAATGAGAGACAGGACGAGCCGCTAGTGAGAGAAATCTGATCTGATTTAGGGTAAAGACTTCAGAGATGTGTGAAGAGTTCTTGGGAGAAAACACAGTGTGATATTAAAGCTCAGAATGAGGTTGTCCCCTTTTATTTTTACACACCGAGGTAATCAGCGATAAAAGACTGTTCCACAGCCTGACTTTCTCTTATCCATGCTGATCGAAAAGAAACGCTGAGGATGAGACAGGGAAGAGGACTTCAATTCACTCAGATTTTTTATATACAGTACTGTGCAAAAGTCTTGAGCCACCCATCATTTCTTCATATTTTGCTTCCAAAGAGGCAGACTTTCTTGTATGTAGTCTTGAGGACTTTCAAAGACTCTAATTTTCAGTCCAGTCCCTGAACCTGACCAGTTTCAGTTTTTTGTTTGTTAAGCCACAGTAACCTACGGATGAATGATTCTAGCACAACAAAGCAAATCTAACTTAAGGCCTGACCGAGTGAAGAAACAGGTGCAGATGATTCCAGATGATCAGACGGTGATCAGTATACTGGTGGAGCTGAATGCTGAGTGGTTGGAACACCTTTATCTAGGCACCTTGTATCGTTAGGCACTTTGCAGTCTATTGCAGTAAAACATTTGTTCCCATTTATTTCATTTAATCTACTCAATATGCCAAAGATAAGACAGCTTGACAGGCATAAAACAGTATTTTTGCACCAACAAGGTGATTCAAAGCAAAATATAAAGAAATGAGGGGTGGCTCAATACTTTTGCACAGTACCATATGTACATTAGCTCTGTGAGAAATCAAAGTTATCCTCAGGGGTCTGAGGATATTAACATAATGGAAAGGTGTTAGACTTTCATTTTGGCCCACAAGAATGATACAAATGAGTCATCTACAGTCTCATCGGCCATTAATATGTCAGAACAAATGAGCTGTAACTTTAGAGGAGAAGCCCACCCGCCAGTTAATAACACTGCCCATCAAAAGTTTGGGAACCTACACTACTTTTGAAATTTTCTTTCTGCTGATTTTTAATTAGGCATGAAAGAATTACTATCCTATTCAAATGTTTAGAATCACTTGTCATATTAACACTCGCTGTCATTTTTTCAGTAATAACCCACCCAGTGTAGATATTATGAGCAAGACCCCAGAAGCTATTTCAGGATGCTTTATTTAATATTTCAAGCTTAACATAAATAACTTATCATATGATAAATAAAACTGTGTTTCTTATTTCTTAAGTCATCAAGAGATTTGCCACTTATGGATGAAACTGCCTTATTGATGTTCTTTCTTGCTTTTTTAATAATTAAGAAATGTGTTCAAAATTCTTAAACATGTACACTTAAAGTTTTATATTGATTTCATATTAAAACAATGATTTAGAACCTGTGAATGGAGGTTTACTCACAAATATTTTGTTAACAAGAGCTTTTTACTAATCTACTAAATAGTACTTTGGATGTTTAGCTTCTCTTCAGCTTCATTTTCATCATAAAAGTATCTTTCTTGATATGAAGAGCAGTTTTTACCCAGTTTTCAATTCAATTCAATTCTATTTTATTATTTATTATATAGTGTTTTTTTTACAACTGATGTCATGAAGCAGCTTTACAGGATCCTGGTCCGAGCCCCGAGTGAGCGAGCCAAAGGCGACAAAGGCAAGGAAAATCTCTTTAAAGCTGAAGGAATAAACCTCGGGGGGAACCAAGGTTCAAAGGAGGAACCCATCCTACTTTGGTTGACAACAGATAGTGAGGGCGAATAAAAAAAATATTCACACTATGGAGATGACTAGCTTAGTGTAAAACTTAGGTTCAGTTTTCTTTTCCAAACTATTGCTAAAATCATGAGCATTTCTGACCTAATGGTGGTTTAAACAACTGAAAACTTGACAAGTGCTGACATGTGGGGTTGGCATATTCCAGCGCTAGAAAAATGTTGGAGAAGATGTTTACAAAATTACAATTATAATACATTTATATTCCAATTTATAGAGCCACCCCTCATTACTTTATATTTCGCTTTGAATCTCCTTCTTGGTGCAAAAATACTTTTTATGTCTGTCAAACTGTCTTATCCTTGTCATACCGAGTAGATTAAATTAAAGAAATGGGAACAAATGTTTTACTACAACACGCTGCAAAGTGCCTAAAGATACAAAGTTTATAGATAAAGGTGTTCCAACCAACTACCTTCTGACCTACCTTCTGCTTGAATCTATTCCCCTGTTAGTATAAACACCCGACAGTGATACTGAGTATTAAGGCAGGGTATCGTCAGACATGCAGGTCTTTGTGCGGAGACAAGAGTGTGATCAAAAATATCTTTTTAAAGCAGCAAACCACACTGTGCTGTTATCACTGACCCCCAGAGTCCCCTGAAAGAGAGTCTGAGGTTGAGGTGTGTGTGGAAACGCTCTGTACGGCCGTGATAGATACAACCTGCACATACTGAGATGCCTATTAGTGTCTTCAAAGCAGACTGAGGGGAACACAAAGGAGGACGAGAGAGAGAGACATAGAAAAGAGAAAAAGCACGAGAGATAGAAAAAATGAGAGCACCTGTGGTTCTTTCTGAAAACCCATACTTCCACTTGAACCCTTTCACAGAACAGTCACATGAATGACCTCTGAACTTTCTCTCTCTCTTTCTCTTTTGCTGCTTCCCCGCTGGACAGACCTGCCAGCCTGTCTGATTGCCCACACATGCTGAGCACGCTTTCATCTGAACCCTTAATAAAGACAAACATTAGCCATCCGCTTTCACAGCAAGAACTCAACAAAGACTCCAGAAGTCCATTACGGCAACAGAAACACATCTGCAATCCCCACAGTACAACGAGATTCCAATAAAGTGTAATGGAGGGGACAGCTCAGCAGATGTCTTTGTTGCGTTTGCCTCCCCTGCTTTGCATGCTGGCTCGGCACAAACATCTCCTGACGTAACTAACACACGTCCTCGAGCCAGTGCGCCTCCGAGGGGCTTAATGAATTCAGGTGCTGGCTATGATAAACCGCTAGGGCCTGTACTGTACGCAGGTTGGGCTGCATAGATAAACAGTAAGGTCTATTCTATTGGCATATTATGACTTTGACTCCTCGGGTGGCAATATACAGCTAATTATAAAAAAAAAAAAAAAAAACACTAGCTTTTACAAAGGCCACTCCATGCTGCTCGGGGGTTGAGAAAACCTGAGTTTAAACCTAATTGCATAGAAAAGCTTGGGGAGTGAACCATTCCTAATGTTAATTATTGTTTTTTTTTCTCTCTCTCAACAGCAATAATTGAACTAATGTACGTCTTATGCCATTTGTTCATTTGGCAAAAGGGGATTAAACAAATGATATGACAGCATGTGTTTCGATAAGGCGTAGCAGAGGGGGAGGTAACAAAGAAGTGTAATTGCTATTTTCAGTTTATCTGAATAAAGGGAAGAACATATTTTTGGAGAAAAATACAGCTGGAGGCGTATTCACTTCCAGTTATCAAGGGTCATTTTCTGCTTCTTACCTAATATGTTTTTGCCACGTGTGCTAAAAAAGAACACGCCCGAGTACACCATTGAGAGGAATGAGGACAGACAAGAGTCGAGGATGTTTTGTTCCTCGTGAAGAAAAGGGCTAGTAAAGCCTAGTGAAGAAAGCGAACAACACAAGTGGCAGAGTTTGACGAAAAAAAACCGAAATGTTCTGGCTCTCAGAATGGAAGAGGCCGCTGTTATGTCTGCAAAATGCAAAGGCTTTATAGAAATCTACTGTTTTTGTGGGCACAGTGAAAAGTCCTGTACTGCGGAATCCAGTATGATGGAAACCGCTTGAAACATGAAGCAGAGCATAGTGTCCTTCAGCTTATGAACTCATCCTGGCTATACAGTCTGAAAGCATCTGAACCGTCAGCAGCTACAATGCTTAAGGGAAACACCCCTCAGCTTATTCTGTGAACTACACACAAAATGACAGAACGTGTAATTGCCGACTACAGCCTATATAAAATATTCTAAGCTGAAGATGTTCAAATGAGATCAAATCATTATTTAAAGCTAGCATGCAGCACAATGGTAATTAAAATTCTTGAATCAAGAGACACACCACGATGGCACTTCAGCAGAACTGCTCATTCTTGACAGCACAAGTGAGAAAATACTGTAAAGAGATTTGCCTGCAAAAGGGAATTTCAAAACAGTGCTGTGGCAGTATTTTGCATATCCTGAGCCTGATACCTGCAAGCACTCGAGCATATTACAATGAAGACAAGGATGAAATTCGAACTCTGCACTTCGGCTAAAGATGGATAGAAAATGACTTTCTTAGTAACAGCTCCCTAGTGTTCTTACTTTTCCCGCAAACAGTAACCATGAGTAAGCACTTGAAAATTCTCACACGTTGGTGCAGATGGAAAAATGTTGAAGGGCAAGGATACATTAGGAAGCCTGAATACAAAAAAACATGCTGGAACTGTTTGTCCTTGTCTGAGGTAACGTGCTAAACTCACTACTTCCCCTGCATACAACTAGAATAAATTGACCATACTTGTTTAACCATGTCCCAATTTCAGCCCTGAACCTCAATTATCCGTTTTCGTAGCCATGGCAACTTGAGCCACAGCCAAATTTCTCCGGAAAGTGTGGTCTGTCTGCAGAATCCCACTGTCTAAACAGCTTAGATACCAAAATGCTCTTATTTGCCAATAGCGAGTTTCCATTCACTACATAATGCTAATGGTAAAAAAAAAAGTTTTTTTCCTGATGTGAAAGACTTACTCATAGAAAGTGGTCCATCCATCTTCATTGCTCTTTGTTGCCAGCAGTCCTGAGCTTCCATGGTAGGTCATCATTGCTAGCTCTTGACCTTGTGCAGCAACACTCTTGAGGGCATTATTTGTCCCGATAGTGAACCAGAAAGTTTGGCCATCGGGGGTCATAATCCAGAGGGGCAGTCCTGTAGTGTCCCTGCGAATGGTCACTTTGTTCTTGTTCTTGTCTGTGACAGTGCTCAGGTCACCTTCTCCAGTATAGGTCAGGTTGTACAGGTAGTCACCAGTGGTCAGGCTCTGGGTGTAGATGTGGCTTCCATTGGAGTCAAATAGGTAGAGTTCATCGTCAATGGGTGAAGACACTTCGTACATATTGAGCGGGTTGAGGTAAGGCTTGTTCCGGCGTACGTAGCGGATCCGAATGTTGCCCAAGTCGGCGATGAAGAGCTCACCGTTGGGCGAGACGGCCAGAGAGGATGGTGAGTTGAGTTTGGCATCTTTGGCGTAGCCGTCATCGCCTGAGTAGCAGTCGCAGTTAGCATCGTTCTTGCAGTCGCAACCACTAGGAGCACCAGCAACCAACGAGATTTCACCATTGGTCGAAACTTGTCGTACGCGGTTTATCTTCTTGTCGTCTGATTCAGCAATGTAGAGGATGCCGTTGTGGGACACGGCCAAGGCGGTAGCAGATTCCAGTGTGGCATGGATGGCAACCTTGCTGACCAGAAAGTGGTCCAGGCCGGGCACCTGGCAGTGCATGGGCCGCCCAGCAACTATTCTCACCTGATGGTTCTCTGAAATCTGCAGCACCACATTGTTGTCCAACACATATAGCGAATTATCCATTGGACTCACAGCCAGGTCAGTGGGCCATTCCAAACGTACCTGTCAAGAAACAAGTAAAAACTATTATTATTTCTACTACTATTTCTATACATCCTTAAGATAAACAACCTTTGATGCCAATTCCCTCAAAAATAAAAAAAGCTCCTCTGTTCCGCCTTAACACGTTGATCTTGATACAGAAACCGATCTGTACGGGGGGAAGCAAAATTACAGAGCCATGACTTAAAACTGTTTGCAGGTCAGATACACTAGGAAAGTAATTGAATTAAGCCTGGACTATTTTTCTACCCTGCCTTTGTGAACCGGTCATCTGATAACGGGAAGAGAAAATCTCTAGTTATGCTGAAGCTAAGAGTAAGGACACAAAAACCTCCTGACGATTTTTCAGATCTATGGCGATAAGGAGCCGTGGAGGATGAATAGGAACAGAGGAGTGGAACCAAATCAAATGATCAGATTAAGGCCAAGCAGCAGGGAATCATTGATCATGTGGACTCTGGACAGCCGAACAGGACTGCAGTACATCCGTCAACTCACCCAGTGAATCTCTTTTACCTGCATAGGGTTATTCATTATGCATTAAAAAAAGACTGGGGGGAAGGTCCTCAAGAGCAAGAACCAGTGCACGGTTATCAGCAGGAAAACACTGCTTACCTCCCGGCCTACTAAATTATGACTTATTGTTCTGCAAATAATGTGGCAGGCTTTTAACAAACACAAATTACTCAGTATAGCGCATCTGCACACCTCTTTGGTAGGGGTGAATACTGAGCACTCTCTTTGGGGATAGATTATGAAAGGGCTTATTTCGGTAGTTATTCTGGCATGGTAATAAGACTGGTTGATTAAAAGGTGCTTTTAATGTACTGGGAGGAAAAAAAGAACAAAAGAAGAAGCCAAAATGTGTCATCTATTAAAAGGAGACCTTAAAAGCACCCAATTGATTTGGTTACATTAAATAGGGCACATCCATTTTTCACAGACTACAAAAATGGCAAGGTAACACAGTAATACACACACTGGAACCCATACACAAACATATTGGCAAAACAAGCTTAATAAAAATCCCCTCATATCATAGAAGACATTGTCCTTGATCTGCCCAATGCTACACTACCAGTCAAATGTTTTTACACACACTGAGATTTTCTACATTTGCATTTAACTCAAAATACACTGAAATATTCTTTGATAACACATCAATTTACTGTATATTCACTGTTTGAGTTCATTAGCCAGAAAATGTCAAATTTTTTATTCACCACTACTGACCTATAAAAAGCCACGAAATATAATAATAATTATAATTATAATGTGGATCATCAGACAATTGTTAGATATTTAATGAGCTACTAAGTGATAGCCAATGCGATGAAACCGTTAACGAGTGCATTTAAAGTTAAAGGACAGTCTAGAATTTGACTCTGCATCACCACACAAGAATTCAATTTTCCAAAGTTTGACAAGAATAAAAATGTGCAGTTCATGGAAGAAATGGTAAGTGGTAAAAACCTGTGATGTACAAAAACGTTTGACTGGTAGTGTAACTACTTGGTCAACAGAGTAACCATAACCATAACCATAACCATGATCTATCCAAGCCGGTATCGCCAAATTTCCAGTTAATGTACCATAATACAATTTTCTCAAAAAGCCATATGTGATAATGTTTCCCTGCTTTGTTATTTGAGTAATGGGGTGTAAAAATGTATGTAAGCATCTTGAAAAAGTATGCATTAATATTTGGTCCAATAAAGAAAGAAAGAAAGAAAGAAAAAAGAAAGAAATAAACAAAGAAAGAAAGAAAGAAAGAAAAAGAAATGTCCCAGGCTATCTTCAGATGTAAATATTGATTTAAAAGCTTGGTGTACTGCCTTTTTGTATACAGTGTATGTTTAACAAGTATTCTTTACTGCACCAAAATAACCGATTAAACGAGTAGGGGTGAAATATGAGATTTCATGGTTCACTAAATAATTTCCTAAAGAACTGCCACTGTTTTGAGGTCAGATATTTACACTCCTTGTCTGGGTCCTTGTGTGTAAATGGTAATGGTCTGCGACGTCCTCACAGTAAGAGCTACACACAAACACAGCCACAAAAAACACTCCCATGTAGCATCACTTCAGGCCATGTCAGTGTGTCTGTGAATCTGTTATCACAGAAGTGGGCTTTATGTAATAAAAGTCCAGTCCGAGGACTGCTGTCCATATCCATGAATGGGAAATGCTTTCTCTCTCTTTGAGAAAACGCATTTACTCAGGAACGAGGAGGGGGGACCTTTCTATTTCTTAAAACCTATTTCTTGTCAACAAGACCTGCCTGAATATTTCATGAGAATAAGGGTGTGTGTGTGTGTGTGTGTGTGTGTGTGTGTGTGTGTGTGTGTGTGTGTGTGTGTGTTCGTGTGAAGTAGAATGTGTAAGCATGTGCGTGTGGGGAGGATTCAGTGCAAAAGAGTGCACAGGGTTTGCTTGTT
>JBBPCZ010000001.1:26557252-26574517 GCA_037974445.1 Brycinus macrolepidotus
AGAGAGAGAGAGAGAGAGAGAGAGAGAGAGAGAGAGAGAGAGAGAGAGAGAGACAGACAGACAGACAGACAGAGAGAAAGAGAGAGACAAAGAAAGAGAAGGGGAGAGAGACAAATAGAGTGCATGCAGAGAGAGAGAGAGACAGAGAGAGAAAAAAGAGAGAGATAGAAACAAAGAGAGAGTTAAAGTGAAAAAGAGCATGCAGAGAGACAGACAGAGCGAGCATGCAGAAAGAGAGACAGAAAGAGAGAGGAAAGAGAGAGAGTGCAGGCAGAGAGAGAGAGACAGAGAGAGAACGAAACAAAGAAAGAGAGAGAGACAGAGATAAATAGGGAGAGACAGACAAGAGAGAGCGCATAGTAGAGAGAGAGAGAGAGAGAGAGAGAAAAGAGAAAGAGACAAAGAGAGAGAGTGCATGCAGAGAGAGCGAAAGCGAGCAAGAGTGCAATGAGGTGTGGTTGCAGCGCTATAAGAAAGCATGTGATCGGGTGACTAATGTGTCATATAACAGTCAGAAAAAGGCCTGGCCGAGCTACAGCACGCTGTGTCTGTAATCAATGGCTTTTGTTGCGAATGTTCTTTTCCTTTATGAGTGCTGAACAACACACCGCTCGAGCGCCATCCATCTGAAAGCTGCGGAGAGAAAATACCATTATGCTTGTATTTCTGGAAATGGAGGGAAGAATTGATCTGGGCTGCAAAGCCTCTTTCACCAAGCCTGCAGTACCTACCTCGTCTCCCTCCCCCCCCAACCCCACCCCCGTCCCAATGCACTCCTCAAACTCCAGCGAAGAACTCAAAGCACTAAATATCTTCCATTCAGCTGAGGGCCAGCCTCCGCCTCCAGGCCGCGATGGATGAGAGCTATCATTTGGCTTCATGCTGCAGCCCTTTACTATCAATTTCATGCTGAAAGCTGAAAAGATGATTTTGTGTTGTCTCGATGGCTGGGCTGCACCTAATCTGACGGGCGGCTCTGATACAGAACAGGGTTTAATTCAGTGCACAAATCTGGGAGCATCTGGGGTAAACGCAGTGTAATATAGCACGTCAAACAGTTTCGGGTTGTAAATAATACACAATATATTTCGAACAATATGCCTCCAGCGCTACATATCTATCCCAAAATAAATATTCATGAAATTACAAATATTCTCATTCAGTATGCGGCACAGTGAGTTGCTTCAGAACAGAATCTGCTTTGCTCTGAAAATGATCTAGTTTTAGGGGAAGTCACTCAAACAGTGTGTTGTTGGGGGTGATAGTATGTGCAATTCTTACAGGTTGGGGGCAAAAAAATATTTTGAAAATCAAAAATATGAGAATTACAATTAAATATGTTCAATTAAACATGTTCAAACTACTACAATGATAAAGCAATTTATTAAAAGAATGATCAGAATAAGCTGGCGGTCAAACATCATCTTAAGAATAAATTCTCAGTACTTTCCAGAAGAAAAAAGAATTGTTATTTTTCTTCATTGAACTGTCTGGATCTTTTCTCTGAGCAAATGACAAAATCCCTATCAGATACTAAAGAAGCAAAGAGAAAAAGTGCACTAAGGTAACACTAAGGATTCAAAATCCATTAAAGTACACTGGCTTGTTGTAATGGATTGAATCTTTCTAGGCGCGATTTTTGTATTCGATTTTTGTATTCAACAGGATACAGCCCTATTGCGGCTCACCTTACATCAGTATTCATAGCTCCTGAGCAACTGTATTAACTGGATCAGGTGTTTTACATTTGGCCAAGAACTAAATTGTGAAGGAATGAAGATGAGCGCTGCACTCTGGCAGATGCCGTTCTGAGAATGATGTTAGACAAAAGGCTATCCTTTTTTTTTTCAGCAACTTGTAAACCATTAAAATGCAGGACAGGCTCGAAATGAAAGAGTGAGTGATGATGTCAGAACTTGCAATAGCCTGGTACGGCACGAGAAACAAAGTCACAGACGTTGTAGAAACAACACTGAAATGCAGGAACATTATGAGCAATTTTTGCAATGCGTTCCTTGTAACTTCTGTAGACCATTAAGGTACTATAGCCATCGCCATCAACATCCATCTCCTTCTCCACATCCATATCAGTATCAATCTCCACATCCATATCCATATCCCAAGGGTGAAGAATTGAGTACAGATGGTAAGGATGGCCATGTACCTACCAATATCCAGTGACTACTGAACTGTCCCTAGCAATAATTAAAAAAAAAAAAAAAATCAAATAAAACTGCTGTTTTCCATCTCAGTTTCTCCACTGTGAGTCCTGCCTTCCAACCCAGTATTGTTTAATGATTGGCTTTGCTGTTTCTTGCTAACGTGTGATTGGCTGAAGCTCTGTCTGGCTTTAAGAAGCTCAAAGCTCAGTGCAGTAGTTTGTGTGGATGTAAGCGAGAAAGAGGACTAGCAATTCTGTGCTCGAAAATATAAAACATCGTGTTTGGTGTTGATTCAGTAAGAGGCTGGTGTTGCATGGTAAACCGCGATACCTCGTCCTTTAATTATGATGTGGATATAGGTAACAGTATTTTTTATGTCTAGATGGAAATACAAATTTCTAGGTAATTGGTTCAAAAAGGTAACAGTACCTGGATTAAAATGTACTTAACGGTTCCAGTCAGGTGAAAGTTAAAATAAAGAATTTCTTGTGTTCTATGATTACGGTACTTTGTTACTGGTTATGTGGATGACAGTACCAGTCTGTAGTTGCCCCCCATATGTCCTATGTACATGTACTTTGATATCAGTGTATGAAAGATGACTGTAGTGCATTGATGTGTTCTCATCAATGTCATAATCAATACCATATCCATAGCCGATAGCAGCTAGAATGTTGTAATCGCTCATTTGAAAACTGTTCAACCATAATTAAGCATCTTGTTAACGAGCTATTTTTCGATTGTCAGCCATGCAAGCATTGCTTTTTTGAATTTTTGATATGACAAATCCAAATTTGTGCAGGGTCTTACCTCTGGGGTTGGTGAGGGTGGCCTCCACTGCCTTTCCTCCATCCCCACAGCGAGTCTCATCATAGGGAAGACACTGGTCTCCTGTCCCTGCTACCAGCTCCAGGTTCTTCGCCACATCCTTCACCGTGTTCAGAGACTTCACCTTAAACACCTTCCTGCTGCTGGTGTCCGACAGGTATAGAGCACCTGACACTGGACTGGTGGCCAGGTAGTACTTGTGGGCAGGACTGTTACTACATGTGGAAAAGAAACAGAAGAATCTTAATGTAGATGTCCCAGAGTAGTGAAGGAGAGCAAACACCTGTTTTAGACTGTTTTAGACCATTTTTATTTGTTGAAATTTGATTTTACGAATACGCTCTGAGTTCTAAGGGTTATTTCACCCAATTGCAGGCTTTAAACTTGCAACAGTGATAGCTAACAGTGGTTATTATGACCATCTCTCAAGCAGGTTTATTTGCATTTATTCTAATGTTAACTTCGCTAACAGGAAGGCACATTATCACATGCTGAAATAAATGGCTTTAAACAATTTGCATAGGTGTCTAGAATGTTTGCACAGTACTGTAGCTCATGAAACATTTCACATTTATAAACAGCAACACCTAAAACCACAAACATCTGCATGGTCTGCACTCCATTCAACAAGTGCCAAACTATCAAACGCACGCAGGTCCTGTAGTGGGCAAAACCCCAGGCATCTAATGTGTGTTCAGGCAGGTGTTCTGCTGATGTCCCAGGGGGACAGAGATTCATGTAGTCTGGGGATGGTATCTCAAAACATTATGCATTCTCAAGCAGAAATGGCACGCTGCTTAGCAAATAGCGCATTATACAGCCGAGTCAGGCTGACACAGTCATCCCTCACATCCACACGGGGGGGGCACGGCAAAGTCAAGGCCTGACAAAATAACTCCAATCAGAGCTGAAGTGAGCGAGCCAGCTATCTGCTGCAACACAAACTCCAATCTGGAGCCTGCTTGCTGTTCTCCCCCTCCGCAAGCTAATCAAATAAAGCAGGCGAGGCACCTGCACTGCAATTTAAAGTTTCTGGAAATCACAAGTTGGATAATTGCGATGTGCTGCCGGGCACTTCAGTGGATATGGAGCTTGTTACTGCGGACCCACACACCTACCCCTAAGCTGACTTTTTTCCCATTTTTTTTTTTTTAGACAGTTGGTCCAGCTTTCAGCAATGAAAAAAAAAACATTCTCCAACATGAGCAGGCAGAGGTGGAAGAGTTTGTGGTTTTGTTTTCCTTAAAACTTGACCAATCATAGGCAATAGAAAGGCACAAATGAGACTGCCTTGCTCAGTTTAAATGTTAATCTCTTCCACTTATGAAGGAGAAAGCACACTTTAGGAAAAGTGTGCATGTGTGAAAAAACCCTCTCTCCACCCTCGCGAGGTGAGTCTTCTCATTGGGGCTTATCTTCATGTGAACAGAGTGAGAAAGGTCAAGGTAAGAGAGATGCTTGGAGAAAGAGTGAGGCGAAAAAGGTCACAAATCAGCACAGAGAATAAAAAAATCTGCTCTTTTCCAGGATCCTTGAGAATTGAAGGGCAGCGCCATAAAGACAGCTTCCAGTCACAAAGGAATCATACACTCAGTAGCAACTAAAGGTAACACTCCATCTGACCATACCTTTAATGTCAAACCAAACCCTGCAGTTACTGAGAATCAACAGAATTTCACTCATTTTTGTGCTTCTGAAGGTCGCATGTAGTGAACTGTCCAAATGAAAAGTGTACTTGTAAATGTTTATGATACATACATTTTTTCTGCATATTTTTAGTACTTAGTTCTAGCCTTTAATTTTTTCTCTGTTCAGGATCACATTTCACTACATGTTGTACTTATATAACTGTTTTTGTGACAAATAAACAATCTTGAATCTTGAATCTTGGGCCCTCAAAAACAGCCACCAACTCCCACAGCTCAACTAACATTCAATGTCAGGAAAGGAGAGATGCTTTAATAAAGAGAAAAGCAAAAGCTGCAGTGAATCGGCATGAAGAAAAAGAAGTCTGCTAATTTTTGGTATCTTTGTCGCAGCAAAGCAGAGGGCAGCACCCTAAAGACGGCTACAAGTCACAGGGCTTTGGTGCAGGGCTTCTCCTGCCACACCCCATCATCATTAACGCCCGGGTCAATTCCAGACCCATTTCTAACATGCCTTGCACCTCGCCCGAAAGGCCCCGAAAGGGTGAGAACAGCCATGCCAAAGTACAGGCCCTCCCGAGAGTACAGGGCAAAACTGAAGAACGGGTTTTTTACTCCTGCCAGCTCTGATCCGTTATGCGGGATGACAACTGACCTTCTGCTGAATGCTTGGAAACAGGCTGCTGCGGCCATCCTGGGGGCAGAACGTCATTTCGGAACGCTGCTGACCCACTGACTGATTACCGCCGTGTGGAGTGGAGGCAAAGTGGGTTTGTCTCCAAGTGTCTCGGTCCCTGACTTGAATAGAAGTGTGGAGGAAGTGTGGCACGGCAGGATTAGCTACTTTCTACCTTTCTCTGGTCTCCCTGCACGGTCCGGTGGTGCCTCAGTGGTATAGCACTGTGCTCAGTGCCGCACTGGTTTCCCATCACGCTCTCTGGCATGAGAAGTACATTCTGACCTTCGTGGACTCTATATACTATGGTTATGTTCCGTCACCATGGATGGTTGTGGAGAGATAATTGGATTTCGCAGTGGGTTGCCGTGACGGGGGAGGGTGCGGCTCTAGCAATAGGGGGAGCACTTTAGTAAGGGTCACTGCACATGGCAATGAGATCACAGACACACACACACACACACACACACACACACAAACACACACACAAAACCCACTCATGTACACATTAGCATTTGCGCCTGACACATACTGATACTGGTTATACTGGCATATAATTATATACACTAATCAGCCATAACATTAAAACAACCTGCCAAATACTGTGAAGACCTCGGACTGTGATTTTTGCACCTATACATTAGTCCTTTAAGTCCTGTAAACTGCAAGTCGGAGCCTCCATTGATCGGACTAGTTTGTCCAGCACATCCTACAGATGCTTGATCAGACTGAGATCTGGGAAATCCCGAGGCTAAGTGATCACCTTTGTCGTGTTTCTCAAACCATTCCAGCTTTTGAAGTTGCAGGACGCATTATCTTGCTAAAAGAAGCCACTGTCATTAGGGACTGATGTTGCCATGAAAGGGTGTACTTGGTCTACAACAATGTAGGTGGTACGTGTCAAAGTAACATCCAACATGAAAGTTTAACAGCAAAAGATTGCTCACAGCATCACGCTCACCAGTCTGCAAGCTGCGATGCACTGTGTGTTCTGACATCTTTCTATCATAGCCAGCATTACGTTTTTAAGACAAATAACAAATTGCAGAAGATCTTCTGTGGGATAGATGAGCAAGCCTTGAACTTTGGTCATTCATGATCACTCAGATTCTTACACTTACCTATTTTTCCTGCTTCCACCACATTAGTTTCAAGAACTGACTTATAGATCTAACATATAAAAATGTCTAATATATCCCACCCCTTGACAGGTGCCACTGCAACAAGATAATCAATATTATTCACTTCACCTGTCATCTATTTTAATATAAATTTTGAACAAGCCTCTTATACATAACCTTAACGTCACAACAGGTAAAAAAAACACAAGCTTTCACAGTGCTGAACTCTAAATCGAGAGCTTCCTGTGGTAATTCAAGATTCCTGTGGTTTTCTTGTATTCCAGTTACAGAGACTTTATCACTGCTTCACTGGCTGATACGAACAAATTAAAGCAAACTGTACAGCTAAAACGTATATATAACCAACAGTGCATCTCAGTGCTTAAAGGTTTGCAAAACCACATCTCCATAATTATAACTTTACAGAAGAAGACTAAAATATGTTCTTTACAGTACTTTAAGATAACAAACTTACAGAACACTAATGTAACAAGATTTTATTCCAAATTATTTTGGTTTATTTCTATAAGCTGATTTATCAGAGTGTGTGCACACAATATAAAAGGTCACCTGCTTTAGTCATGTATTTCTGAAAACAGAGATAAATGGCTTTGATATGATGTATGACAATATGCTACCCTGTGAGCACAGATCTATGGCTATGCTTAGCCATATACTGCAGTATTGCCAATATTGCTCCGATGGTCACATTAAGACAGATGGAATGTGTCACACCTGCCCTACAATTGAAACGTTTGCTGTGACCTGCAAACATAAAGATCAATCAATGGTGCTTCATGCTAGACAGGCTTTGTGCGAAGACTGCAAGCGCTGGTATTCCCCAGCCTACCCCTGCTCAGTCATGTCCTGTCAGTCAAACCCCAGTGCTGTTCTGCTCACTGACACACCAGATCGCTGCCCACAGAACACACACTCCACCACCAAGAGTAACATTCCTAAGTTCTCATGCAAAAAAGATGTATATTCCAGCCTTTCAACCTACTCCGAGCCTAACCTAACAAAGATGAAAATTCCTTAATTTGCATGTGTTGTTTATAAAAAGGCCTTATAAACAGAAATATACTTCAGACTCATTTAAATAGTTACTCTGATGAAGCAAATCTATGCACTGCAAAAATGGTCTCATCACAAGTAAATCTAGTAGATAGACCTAATTTTGCGATTGTTATAAGCTTATTTAACTTATGGCATTTCTGATTTGTTTTAATATATTTCTATTTCTTAAAACAAGCAGAAAGAGACCATTTCTAGATAAAATTACTTTAAAGAAGTAAAAAAGTTTAATATATTGAAAAAAAGATGACATATAACAAATTGTCTAGATTTATAATAAATTCACTTGCCAAGAAACCACTTTTGCAGTGTAAGCCCTTAGTGATCTGAATTTGTTCTAAATGTGCATACAACACTAAAGCATCATGTCTTTGAGGTAGTAATAGAAACTATGGCAGCACTGCAGGTCGAAGGCTCCAATTCCGCGTGCTGATACAGTTTACTGTGCCCAAGAAGGAAATGAACGAGCTGTAACTACTCTGGAGGTGGATTTTAATGACTTAGAAAGGCCAAAGCCAAACTCTCTGGACGTATCGGCCATGAGAGGTTAAGTTCAGGCTTTCCAATTGCCGTTCCGAGCATTTCTGATGATGGACTGCATTTCGTGACATCAAACGTCGTTAATGAACTGCACGTTCAGAAGCCGCTAAAAGCGATTGAGTCTGTAATTTGTCTTTGACTGAAATGTCAAGCTATGCTGTACGTGAGGCAGTCGGCTCCCCCTCCCCCCTCACTCTAGGGGAGGAGAAGGTGATTACGGTCTTTAGGGGAGCCGCGTCCCCTCAGGCCCAGAAATATTTAAAGCGCTGAAACGGATCTTATGCTAAGACCATGACTGCTGTTCCGTCTACCTGTCTGACATTTCAAATAATGGGGCTGGCACTCGGACTCTCTTCCACATACCCAGTGCCGCACTTTCCACAAATGTTTGCATTAGTGCGTGACCGTAACCCGAGGAGGGCAGCAACACACGCATCAAACTACCTTCTGTCCATCTCTATCAGCGTTCAAAACACGCTTTGGAAACACTGCCCTTTTCATCACTGTGGGAGAAGCATGCTTTTTGATGCATGGAGAGCCGGGCTTTGTCGAGATGATTGCACAACAAACAGACCGGTTCCACAGATCTCGGCCGTATTTTTGCGTGATGCTGTAAAGCCTTCTAGCATCAAGACATGCAGCACTACGATGATGCGGATGATGTTTGTGAGAAGAAACGATCCTTACAGAAATCTCTTACCTGTGTCTGAAATCTTTATTTCTGTGTCGTTAGATGGGAACAGCAAGAGAAAAAGAAGGAAGAGAACAGAAGAGGTTAGCAGGGATTAGTATAAATAAGCAAGTTAGTGTTTGATTAGTAATGATACTTTGATGGACAGGTTGTGAAAGAGACAGATGTGCAAAAGTTTTGAGCCAACACTCATTTCTTGATATTTTTGCTTTGAATTACCTTGTTGGAGCAAAAATGCTATTTTATGCCTTTCAAACTGTCTTATCTTTGGAATATTGAGTAGATTAACTGAAAGAAACAGTGACCTACGTATGAATCAAAGCCATCTACCTTAAGGCCTGAACCAGTGAAGAAACAGGTGCACATGATTCCAGATGATCAGACCGGTGCTGAGTGTACTGGTGGTTCTGAATGCTGAGTGTTTGGAACTTCTTTATCTAGGCACCTTGTATCTTAGGCACAGATGCTAAAGAGACATGGTGCCTAGTTGAAGTTGCTCCAACCACTCAGCATTCAGCACCACCAGTACACTCAGCACCGGTCTGATCATCTGGAATCATCTGCACCTGTTTCTTCACTGGTTCAGGCCTTAAGGTAGATGGCTTTGATTCATACGTAGGTCACTGTGTGGCTTAACAAAAAAAAAAGGTATTCCTCTGAAACTGGTCAGGTTCAGGGACTGGACTGAGAATTACAACTTTTGAAAGTCCTTCAGGAAGATCTGTTCCTCAAGACTACATTACAAGAAAGTCTAGCTCTTTGGAAGCAAAATATAAAGAAATGACTTTTGCACAGTACTGTAAATGTAAGGCCATGGCAACTTGTAAAGAGGAAACATATTGTTGGCACTAAATTTTCTCTATAGAAGTGTTCTTTAAAAGTGACCAGATTAGTCTGGCAGATTTTACTGCTTTGGCAAGTCAAGGTGCAGGCTAAAATAGCTGTCAGTGTTTTAAGAGAGGTTTTTTTATTCATCTCCACTTCGGCTCAACAGTAAGTAATACAGATTTGTTTTATTTAACTCCCCGGTTTTTAGGAACTGTTAAAAAAAAACACTTCCTCTGAATGGAGCCTGTTTCATAATACTCAGCTGCAGAAGTGAAGCTCATGTGTCTGTTTGGTTGAGTGCATATAAGCAGCCAGACTTACCTGAGCTCCAGAACGCTGGTGACATTCCCAGTGGTGAAGATTCGACGGATATAGTTGAAGTCACCCACAAATAAGCTTCCATCAGAGCCACAGGCCAAAGCCACTGGAGCTAAAAGCTTATTTCCATCAGCCAGGCCATTACAGCTCGGACAGGAGATACTGCGCCGCCGCCCGTTGCCCATGATACTACCGATGACCGGGGGCTGCTGGGAAATGAAGACGTTTTCGCCATTGCCCTTGTGAAGGATGCCTGTGGGAAGTGACAAGACGTGTTATGTTAGCACATCTCCGGACGCACAGTAATGAAAACAACACAGTAAACACAGAATCAGTAGCGTGGAATAAGCTGTTTTGCTTTTCCTTCATGCTTGAAGGGTAAGTTGTGAATTAAACAGCAGGGATATTTAAGTGGTTGTACTAATTCTGTGTGTTTATTCCAGCTTCTCTTCTTACTGGAGCTACAAGGGAGCTGCAGAGTGAGGGATACATGGGTTTTAATGCTGATTTAATTTGCTTCAGCTTTATTTAAAATGCCTTTCCCCTGTCATGGAGCAACAGCATGCCTGCTGTTCTATGAAAAGGGATTTCATATTATGATCAAACAGAACGGAGAAGGAGCAAAGTGAACCAGAACAAGGCATATTCACTTTTATTGGCCTGAGCTTTTTCATTCCCATAGCTGATTTGCCTCTGCAGCAATTATCTAAGCTAATATCTACTGTGGTCACTGTCCAAATCCATTCCATGACCACTAACACACTAAACTGTACTCAATGCGGAAAGGATTTGTGAACTGTGCACACTGTCTCAACTAGAGATATCATAACATTGGATTATATCATAATCAGATTACAACTACAATTACAATTTTAATTGCAATTAAAATGACCAGGATTGGGCAGATGTTTAGGTATGACTGATATTGCAAACTGATGCTTTTGTTAGGCATTTTAAAGGGCTACTACACTGAAATTGTATTCATTTTACTGGATTTGTTAAAAAAAATTCAAAATTAAGTTAATCCAGTTTGATTTGTTTGCTGATTTTCCTATTTTTCTCCCAAATTTAGTGATTGGGACAGCTTATCACACAGCTTAATTTATAAATGATACAAAACTGTACATGAAAAATTTGAAAAAGACCTGAACCAGTGAAGAAACAGGTGCAGCTGATTCCAGACAAGACAGTCTGACATAAAAGAGCATTTTTGCACCAACAAGGTGCAAAATATAAAGAAATGAGGGGTGGCTCAAGACTTTTGCACAATACTGTGCAGTATATGTGCAGGACTGCTAAGGACTGCATGTGCAGTCTATTGCTCTGCATGTACTCTCTACTGTCCTTCAAGTATGCATAAATATTATAAAGTGCATTTGGATAGCCTTTTGTATTTATCATATTTAAAATTTCTGTACTATTTTCACCCTATATGTTCACTGGTGTTCCACTGTAAACATAGCATTGTGGTTCTATATAACGTTGTGCACATGACTGTGGCTGAGAAGGAATGGCTTAACTTGCTTTCATTCAAATTAAATAAATACTTGTATTCAAACGAAGCAAATAAAAATAAGAACGTTTTCAGGTTACTGATCCATTTTGCAATAGAATTTGGTAATTGTGCTGTCTAACCACGTCCATTCTGGCAGCAGCACAGCATCACCAGTAGAGAAGTTCCACCTGAAGCAGCAGAGGCTTAAGTGCCTTGCCCAAGGGCACAACCAAGAGTACCCAGTCAGGGGCTCTCTTACCTCTAAGCAGCTGTCTACCCTGTTCCAAATCTCACACATACTTCAAATCAACCTTGGGTCCATTTGCATTTTTACACTGCAGTATCCAGAACTTTAGCCTCCAAGTGGGGCATAAATATAAACCTCAGTTTCTGGTCATTCCTGCACTGTTTCTCCACTGAGCACTGGCTGGCTGAAGCTGTGTCTGTGCAAAATGCAGAGTAGCATCAGCTTGCTAAGTCTCTCAGAGCACTGGAGGAGGGAGGAGAAGCCAATTAAGGGAGGGAGATTTGAAAAAAGCTGAAGCGCAAATGGGATACGGTTCTGCAGGGAGCGAGGGGATGATAGAGACGACGAACGAGCGAGACACTTGACGAGCAGACAAACAGAATCAACTTCGGTGGAAGTCCTCTGTCCAAGCGACTCGTCCTTCTGATGACTGGACCGCTTTCTGTGACAGATCGAAGTGCCACCTGCGCTCTGCACAGTCCTGCTGTAAGCATGCCTCATTTCCCGTGATGAGTGTGTGCGGGTGCGGGCAGGAGACCTCGCTTCTGACACAAAGTGGTGAGAGACGAGGCTTTGTGTGCCCACAGTTAGTTTCTTTCACAACTCAAGCGCAAGGACCAAAAATGGACCTCCCGCAAAAAAGGAAAAAGAACAGAAAAAAAGAAAAAAAGAAGAGAAATGCAATGAACATCCCACATCCCCCAAGTGTCAGCATGTCACAGAAGCCGAGACAGTCCACAGTGCTGAAACGACTGCAGGTGCCCGTTAGAGAAGTGCAACATAAGTAGTCGTAAAATGGAAGGGTGTGTGTGAGCCAGTACAGATTTTAGGAGTTTAGGGTAGTGCCGTGTGTGTGTGTGTGTGTGTGTGCGTGTGTGTGTGTATGATATGCACTGCCAGTCAAAAGTTTTTTGCACACTACAGGTTTTTTTTTTACCACTTATCCATTTATTTCATAAACTGCAGATTTTAATTCCTGTTTAGCACTGTAAAGCTGTTGAGTGACTATAAAACAAGTTTTCTTTTATAAGGTGCAAAGAATATGTAACAGTGCATGCCTGTCATCCTGTTAACTGGTTGTGTGGTGATGCAGAGTCAAATTCAATTGCACTAGTTAACTGTTTCATTGCATAAGCTGTTAGTTAATAGCTCATTCAATATCTAACCCTGGTGATCCACATTATATTTATACTGTAATTACAATAATAATTACATTAGGTGGCTTTTTGTAGGTCAGTAATGACGAATAAAAAACTACAACATTTTGTAGCTAATAAAGGTACTCAAATGGTGAATAACATGCAAATGTAGAAAATCTTAGTCTGTGCAAAAACCTGACTGGTAGTGTATCTGAATGACCCCATAAATGTGGCTGTATTATGCTTCACTGAAAAAAACAGTCTGGGCTGAAACACTCCTTATAACTTCACCAGGAATGGGTGGGGCTGAACTGCTGTAGGCTGAATGTGTGTGTGATCTCACCACTTTGTATGTTGAGTGCATGGTGTTTGTCTATGCTCCAGCCCCCCAGGGTGGATGCAGTGGTCTCATAGCCCTGCAGGATGGCAGTCCTCTTCTCCCACAGGATGAGATCAGGACACGACTCGTACTCAAAGCCCACAGACACTAGAACAGAGAAAACTGTAGTGAGACTCAGGCCTATGAACAGTATCATAATATCCACATGTAAGAGCACATCATGGGATTTACATATGTTCCCTTTACTCTAATTGTAGTAGGCAAAACATGTCTGGTGTCTGAATTTTGCTTTTGAGTTTTGCATTGCCAAGTACTGGACACTTCACTAATTAACTCAAGATCATGTAAACGAATGGCCTATATCATAACACACTTGCCATAAATCAACAGACTTGTTTATGTGGGTTCTGACACTGTATGCCACAGTTATCTATAAAATGGACAAAAGTGCAGATCAAATTCAGCCTTCACCATGGTTGACACAACTTTTTTTACCATGTGAAGTACAAAGCATCTAAACAGAAGAATGTGTCATGAACAATACTGTGCAAAAAGTCTTGAGCCTCCCCTTATTTCTTCAGATTTTGCTTCCAAAATCTCATTTTCAGTCCATCTAACTTGAACCAGTGAAGAAACAGGTACAGATGATTCCAGATTTTCAGGCCAGTGATTAATATACTGGTGGTGCTGAATGCTGAGTGGTTGGAACACCTTTATCTAGGCTCCTTGTATCTTTAGGCACTTTGCAGTCTGTCGCAGTAAAACATTTGTTCCCATTTCTTTCATTTAATCTCAATATGTCAAAGATAAGACAGTTTCACAGGCATAAAATAGTATTTTTTCACAAACAAGGTGATTCAAAGCAAAAAATAAAGAAATGAGGAGTGGCTCAAGCTTTTTGCACAGTACTGTAGTTATTTATAACACTGGAGGATACAACCTTCCATTTCTTGTTATATAAATTACCTACGGTGCAAAACTAATGAAGCAAACTTCAGACACGGAACATCTTTGCTGATTATCTCAGAAAAAAAAAATGAGTCGAACAGTCTAAATGGTCACCAAAGCACAAACTGATTTGAGTTCTTCCAGTCACACAGATAATCCACTCACCGAAAGCCTCTGACAGGCCGTGCACCTTCTGGCTGTAGACGTCGGTCTTGTCCCAGACAAAATCATAGGAGAGATTGGGGGCAGCTGAGAACCACTTTCTGAAGAGACGACCCTCTACTGCCACCATCAGGTGCACCTTCATCAGGTTAAAGGGAATGACCGCATGCGTCAGAGTGACCCTTAGAAGCGATTTGTAACCAGCAGTCCGGCTACTCAAATAGCCTAGGCGGAGCTCTGTGCCTGGCATCTGCACTTCTTCCTGTAGAGCCTGTGAGTCAGGGAGGAAAAAGGTTTAGCGACTTAGCTAAAGTCAACAGCGGATCCATATCCCACAGTTTTGTATATTATTTTTGTCCCTGAAGCCCACTTACAATATTTGTGTGTGCTTATATACTAAAAAGTCATAACTCATTTTTACAAGACCATTTTGTAACCTCTCTTTTCCCCCTTAGAATTAAACAGGCTGTAACTATGGATTTAAGATTTCCATATGTAAATGATCTCTGTCATGATTGGTTGCTCTGTACTTTGCTTCATACAAACAGCAGCTCAGGAAAAACTGTGCTTATTACTTGTCAATGAGTGGGCCTGAATTACGTTATCGGTGTCCAAAAAAAACAAGAATCTCAAAAATAGTAACTTGACCAGACAGAGCAAAAAAACCTTCTTTGCATTTAATGAAAGTATTTTTTTTATTCTAAGTCATTTTTAAGCATTTCTACTGGTATGCTCATCACGAAAGTTTCACTTAATGTGAAGAGCAGATGCTGGGTTCAAAGAATGAAGAAAACTATAAATAGGGATACAAAGTTTTCTTTGGACAGTGATGATATGCAGGCAAATGGATGTTTGTGACAAAAACAATGAATTCAAAATGTATTAATTATTAAAATACATGGGCAGTATGGACTAGGGAATGGTACATTACATCACACACTGCATCTGAAAAGCCACCAGCACTGTGGATGACCCCACACACTCCTCACACATCT
Organism: Brycinus macrolepidotus; assembly: GCA_037974445.1. Lineage (NCBI taxonomy): Eukaryota > Metazoa > Chordata > Actinopteri > Characiformes > Alestidae > Brycinus > Brycinus macrolepidotus. The sequence goes on from JBBPCZ010000001.1 coordinate 26,572,463, forward strand.
CCCTCCTCCCATCTGGCAAAAGGTTCTGTGACATACGGGCCTCCACTGCCACAACGGGGAACAGTTTCTTCCCTCGGGCCATCGGACTCCTCAATCAGAACTGAATAACAAACTGTACATCACACACACACACACACACACACACACACGCACGCACACTGTGCACACACCCCTGAACTGAACTTCTCCCTTCTCCTAACACAATTCATAACATACTAAACTGCTCTGCCTTAAACAAACAACTTATACTCCAACTTCCACTGTAAACACACTTTATTTATTAAATACTGCACATTCTCTCTCCTGCCATTATTTGCACACTATTATTTATTGCTGTCTTCCTCTATATTAACATTTTTGCACACCTAAAGACTTCTCTGCAAGAATAAAGTATTTGTCATCATACTGTATTCTTTCAAAGTAGTGATCTAGCTGCTTTTGTTAACCGCACTGTATGTTGTTTGGTCCTGTCATTTTGTTGCTCTTGCTCTCTTTGCACTCTGTGTAGACCTGTTCTGCACTTATGTAGTCTTGTGGTGTTTCTGTTTCTGTTCTTGTGTTGCCCCTGGTCCTGGAGGACCGTTGTTAGTCTCACTGTGTACTGTGTTTATGGCTGAAATGACAATAAACCTACTTGACTTGACTTGATTTTGAAACTTTAACAATGTTCTACATGCTGCATTAAACTCTTACGTTTTACTTTTTAAAAAATCTCACAATTACAGGATGAGGGCTCTTTGAAAGTGCTAACCAAGTTCTGGACAGAATAACCTTCAAGTATACAATGTTCTGAGAGCTTGTTTGGCACTGTGCATGTTTTTAAATGACTACATCAATGAGTGCAGATGTGTACGCTTGGAATGCAGATATGAAAATGTGTCAAGATCCGATAACATGACATCAATTAAAGCGTTTCATTTACAGAGCAATAACAAAAGTACTTCAGTACGAAATGAAATTGCAGCCCCATATCTGCATACGAGACACAGCCAATGGAAGGGCAATGCTGGGCCAACTGCAGAGAGGTGACTGGTTCAGAGATTTCCTCTCCCTGGAGTCCTTTAGACACACACCACGGCGCTCTCATTAAGTCAGTACATATATCCTTCTACTTTCCCAGTTGAGAGCAGAGCAATTAACACCACCAATGGCTCCTTCACAAATGCACAGATAAAAAGTTTAACAAAGACTATGCTAGCCTGTAAATCCTCGTAAATTAACAGTTGAAATGACCATGGATTGTAAAGGTATGTCTGAAATGTGGTCAAATGTGTGTGTGTCTTTGCTGACAGCCTTGTTAGGAAGTCTGGGATAATCAGTCTTTACCAACAAAACATTGTTTTTTTCAACTTGAGGTGGGTCTAAAAGTCTGGGACCACTGAAAATGCTTCTGTTTTGTATTTTTAAAATTTATAATAGTCTTTCAAGACAAATCATATTGTCAGAGTAACAAGCTGAAATTTTACAAGTGATATCATGAATCTGGGTATTTGGTATTTTGCAAAGTCTCCGACGAACAGATTAAAAAATACCTGAGGGTCATCGGTGCATGTGCTTCAACAGAAGGATAAGACAGAAAAATCTTACCATTTGGTGTAAAGGTATTAGTGTAATTATTACAGTCAGCATCACATACTTGCTTGGATCTAAATAGTGATGCATAAATAATGTCATTTTAAACATTTCTTCTTCAATTTACTTGTCATAGCTTGTCTGTGTTTTATTTTCTTAATTATGCAACATGCTGCTGTTTATTTCCAAGCTTTTTCAGTGTGTTCTCAGACATTTGGACCTCACTGTTTATGAGCAAAATTTGGGGGGTCACTGGTCAAATTACAGGTATCATTCAAGCTCTAAAATAGGTACTTTTAATGCTATTTTATTTTAATGACTGTTTATTTGCTGAATTCAACCTATTAAACAAAACCTAAAATGTGACCTGTATGTAAAATATGTAAAACTCAGCAAATAAATAGCAATAATGCACAAAAATGCAGAAAAATGGCATAATTAAGTTTTTTTCCATGTGTATGTGTGTGTGTGTGTGTGTGTGGG
>JBBPCZ010000001.1:26579006-26615340 GCA_037974445.1 Brycinus macrolepidotus
GTGCTCTTTATTTTATCTTGTTTTGTTGTATAGCTTTAATCTATTGTTTTGCTGCTCTTAACTTTTTTCTTTCTGCCATAACAATGCAAATTTCCCACTTGTGGGACTAATAAAGGTTTATCTTATCTCTCATCTTATCTTATCTTATACAATAATATCACTTTAAGTAATTATATATAATTCTACAACTAATCTTTTAATCTTTTACATTGTTAACCAAAATTTATTTAAATGGTGACTAATCACCAGCTAAGAGTTCATAAACACGACAAGCCTAGAACACCCCCCTCCCCCCCCCTGTTTTCACTGATTCTTGCTTCCAGGGTTTGTGAATTTGCATTGTTAAATTAACTTGGCGTGAAGCGAAATTAACCTGTTCCAGGAGTACCGTTTCTTTTTTCATGTTTCCACATTCTTTTCTTACTAAAGTCTTTTCTTATATCTTATTCTGTTAAATCAGAGCACGGCTCTAGCCAGTCTTTTTCTAAAAACCACACACGGTGTTTGGGAGTGAGAACTGTAGGGGGAATAATGTATAAGGGTACAATAGCACAGTGTGAATTCTCATAACAGACACAAATGAATCTGCACCCTTACCCACAAACAAGCACACGTTAATCTAGCTACACACCCCGCACACCTGCAACTGCTTTTCTTAACAAGCCATTAGCAGCAGGCGATGTTAGGGCCCTGGGGAGCATGTTGGGACAGTGTGTCCGTGCAGGCCGCAGGAGTTACAGAGTGAATCTGCAGCCAGTTCTCATGCTGGCTGGACATTAATTCAACTGCATGTCCCCGCAGACCCATTCTAATGCATAGCGCTCATTGGCCAAGTCTGTAAACAAACGTCTACTCTGCCCTTGCCGTGGTGCCCTTGCTAAAATGGGACTGTGTGTGAGTAAGTGGGGGAGCCACAACCAGGGCTGCACGATATTTCGCTTATTATTAATCACTGCAATACTAGTCTTCGCAATACTGAAACTGGAAGTGGTTATAATATGTAGACAAGTCCTCTAAAATATTGTTTTTTTTTTCAGGCACTGAGATTCTGACCAACCACCCAGGTGCTCTGAATGAATTTCTACTGGTGAAATAATGTTAAACAGCATACTGCAGGTCAGGTCACCAGTGGTTTTATCTCTTAGAATTCAATGTATTATGTTTCCCTTGTTAAACTCTTCAAACGTAATTATATGCTTATTGCATAGTGAATTACACAGTGAATTTACATTCCGTATATACAGGTTTGGAGATATACTTTCCATTTTTATTAACATTTTAATGGAAAAAAAAAAATTAAAAAACCCATATGGACATCAGGATACCAATTAACTTCACATCATAGTAAAAAACAATAAAATCCACATTTAGGAGAGAATTTGTGAGAATTTGTTCACTTGTTTCAATGAACTATGTGAGAGAAATGCAAAATTGCACCACGCTTTCGTTTCACGTTGAAACAGGCTTGACCTCCTGCACTATATTGCAGCAAGAATATGTAGTAGCATAACAGCAGTATGGTATATTTGTCTATATTGTGCAGCACTAATGGCAAAAGTGTGTTCTTTTATGTTCCTTCAGAGCCTGAAGCCATCAGCAGTCAGAGCCAGTCCCACACAAACACACGTACACACACACACACGCGCGCACACACACACACACACACACACACACACACACAAAGGCCAGTCAGGCACATGCACACAAATCGCACACCTACAGGCAGAGGCCGATCGATAAGGACCGTTATCAATCAAGAGAAACACCTCAGGCCTTGGTGACACACTCTATAATTCTCCACGGCCCCGCGCTCTGTACTTAGGATTTCACATGGACAGCAGAGCTGACCCAAAGGGGTTAACTGGATCTGTGGATTAGGCCAGTATGGGAATGATCGGCACAGCCTGGACCAGTCACAGCGCCTGCAGTGCGCTCACAGACACAGCCAGTGACTCATTACTTTCACGTCCCCATCAGGGGAATATCAGGGGATATACACATGACTCATGCATTTCAGAAATCAAAGGCTTTCTAAAGCACTGCGGAACTCGCCTGGAGCGAACAAAGTTACTAATGTCGGTTTGTTCTACTATTTACAAGTAATTACATAAGTAATTTTATAGTCAGTTATATAAGGGATTACATCTACCTTGAGACCCCCCAACGACTGTTTTCCTTATGATATACATTCAATGTATCATTTGTGTCTTATAATGAAACTGCTCAATTACTTAACAATGCAACTGACTACAATTATGTTGTGACAGGTTCAAATCAGCACTTTAGATATTTTAACGTATTCTTCATCCCATGGAAGACTAAGTACTGTAACGTAAACTCAAAATATTACTAAATTACGATGTTAAAAGATGTGCTTGTATTTTTTTATCGGCTGAAAAGTAAGAGCGGGAAATTAAACATTTCAGAAGGTGCCCACATTTTACAACCCTCAGTCCAAAGTGTAACCTGCTAGTGATGTCACACATTGCCTCGGTATAGTCAGAATGGTGACAAGGAGACAACAGTGAGCATACTGTGCATTTAGGGATGCATAAGGTTAGAAACGTTTGTTTATTTGAGCTTGAGTCTTAATTTAGTCACTTCTGTATTAATAGCTAATAAGCAAGATAGCTAATCTAAGCCATTTTAAGCTTGTACAATTCTAATAATATAATTGATATATGTATAAATATACTTTTTCTATAATTAATATATTAAACTGTTAATCACATTTATTTACACACTAACTAATAGTCAGTTAAGATTTCATAATCGTGGAAAGGCCATAATCATTTATTTGTTATTATGTAACTGCTATGCAACTGATTACAATTATTTCATGACAGGTTGAAATCTGCACATTTTTTTTAAGAAATAAAAAAGGGCAAAAATATTTCCACAAAATAAGACTGTAACACAAAACCCCTGAAATTGTCATACCTCCTAATCTGCACTTAAACACAAACGTGGGATTTAGCAGAAGGTTAGAATCTGTTCTTCCAGCAAGAATTTCAGTTTCTTTCAATGCACTATGAGTGAAAAATAAAACAGAAAACGGCAGCATGCTTTTACTGCTGCTAAAGCAATTACTAAAGGTTAAGTGGAATTTTCAGAGGCTTAACATAACAATTTAATCAATGTTAGCATTATTCTGTACCAGATTTACACGTTAGACTAATTGTTTCTTCACAATTGGTCAGTATGAGTCTATGCTGATGGTCGGGTGACGGATGAAGCTTTTCGGTTGTTGTGGAGGGGAGAGAGACAAGGGGGGTGGCAAAGCAGAGGTGCCGGTACAATAAAGAACACATCATAAAAACGAGTGCAGACAGCCTTCCCCTGTTTCTAAGTGGCTGAACAGGTGCGTTTGTGATTTCACGCCGCGCTGAGCATGTTTCGCCAGGGTTCAGTACAGAGCCGAGCGAGAGAGAGCGTGTTTACACCAAAGAGGGAGAGAGAGAGAGAGATAGAGAGAGAGAGAGTTAGAGAGAGGGAGAGAGAGAGAGAGTGAGAGAGAGAGAGAGGGAGACAAAGAGAGAGAGAGGTGGAGGTGGAGGGGGTTTTGGAAGTGTTTACTGAGTGAGTGATGGAGAAAAAAAAAAGAGTCGAATAAGAGTGAGTGAGTGGGAGAGGGAAAGACGAGTGTTTACACTCACAAAGGGTGGAGAAAAGATTCGAGAACAGTAGAGAGACCGAAAGAGAGAGAGAGAGAGAGAAAGAGGGAGAGTATGTGTGAGAGAGGGAGCGTGTGTATGAGAGAGAGAAAGAGAGAGAGTGAGAGAGAGAGAGTGAGAGAGAGAGAGTAAGATGGAGATAAAGAGGAGAGAAAATGTGTGGGATGCAAAGAGCAGCAGGGAGAAACGATCAGCTCAGGGCAGTGAGGGAGAGAGGGAAAGAGAGAGAAGAGCATTAGAGACCGAGTAGGATTCAGCGTTTGAAAAATATAGAACAAAGAAAGAAAGATCAGAGAAGGAGAAAGACTCTGAGCAACTCTAATCTCTAATCCAGAGTTATTACTGCTGCTTTGTTATAATACTATACTAATAATTAAAAAATATTATTTTCACAAACTTTACTAATAAAATACTATTACTACTGTAATTATCTCATTTCCTAATTTATTACAGAGGTACGCAATATCAACATTTGATTTATGTTATTAATAATAGATTTAGATAGTATATAGTGTTTATATACAAGAACAACTATAACAAAAGTAGAATAATATAAAAATGTCATTATGCTTGTTGCCGGTGTAAGGTTAAGAATTAAGAGGGGGCTTTTGCATAATTTGCATATCATTTGCTACATGATTTGCACATTACTTTGTCACGACTCCTCTTAAGTAGAGCAGCATACCTGCCGTCCTGTCTGGTGATGGTGTATCCATATACTGGGTTGTTAATGAAGCTGATGTTCACTCCAACCAGCGGCGTCCCATCAGACGTAACCACTTGTCCTCGGATGACGCAGGCGTGACTGGATAGGGAGACAGAGGGAGAGAGAGAGAGAGAGAGAGAGAGAGAGAGAGAGAGAGAGAGAGAGAGAGAAACTATTATTATTATTACTTTTTTATCTTCATTATTATTATTTATTATTTTTTTAGTCAGGTATCTACTTCATTAGAGCTTCATGCCAATCTGTAATTCACATCATAATTTATGTTTAAATTACTTTTTTACTAACTCTGTTTTTCTATAATCACCATTAGTTTCACCTAAAGTTCAGTTTTCAAACATTACTCTAAACACCACATTCTGCTTTGGCAACACTGTTCCTGAAACAGCCCTGCCAATAAAAGCTACTCTGAACTGAACTGAAAATTGAGAGAGCGATAGAGGAGAGAGAAAGAGAGAGAGAAAGACGGGATAACAAAGCCATTGAGTCAGCCCACAATTCTGCCATGTAATGCCACACATGCACACACACACACACACACACACATGAATCACACAGTGGCACAGTTCACCTCACGTGACCTCATTTCCAATTACTTAAATAATGAATTAAAAACGGCAGACAGCTCTGCAGAGACCGCGGCGGGGTTCCCTGCCTTAAAAGAAAAAAGATAATGAGAAGAAGAAGAAGTAAAAAAAGACTTCACAGAGAATTTTTTACACTTTCATCCTAATTAGAACAGGGAACTGCTCAAAGGAAAGGGAACAACAGCCAGGTGCGGCACTGGTGTTTTCGGCCTCTCCAGTCGAGTCGAAAATGATCTCACACTTTTAAGACGCTATTGGTTACCCCAGCAGAGTTGACACTTACAAATCAATATTAGTGAATCAATCACACAGAATTTCAAACTGTCCTCAACTCACAGCAAAGGGGATTAACAGCATGACACAAGACTTATGAAGCCCCTGTGCTACTGAAGTAGAGCTTACCAGTGACTTCGGTAGATGTTTAGGAGGTATACAATTTGTGAAGAGGCCTTTAAGCTATATTGGCACATCATGAGGCCTGTGGGGGCCTAATTTTTCTGATTCGGGTAAAACATGGTAGATTGGAAGACTAACAGTAGCAGTCAAGTTTGAATACATTTACACAGGGGGGTTACTTACTTTCACTATTTTACACATTTTAAAAGACTGAACACTATAAGTGTGGCTTATTCACACATGCAGACATTATCAGGACACATGGCAAGTAAACAGAATGGTATGCCCTTAAAAAATCAGTTATTTAATTTCTGAATAGTGTATAAAAATACAGTCTTGTGAAGTTTTTCTCTCTTAAACACATAAAACCTGTAAAAGTCTGTAAAAACACATTCTGCTTTGCTGGCCATGCTGCATCACTTTTGAACAGAAGCAACCATGCAGGGGGAGATTTTTGTTAGAATAATAACAAAATACACTCCCGCCAAGATTTCACAGATTAAGTAATAGATCGTCATCAAACTGACTAATTCTTATTTGTCTCAGAATTCAAAACATCTTTAAGATGCAAAACATTCATATAGTGAGCTGTCTCAAAATCTTTTACTGGTACTGTACATCCTCTATTATATCTAAAGCATATTATATCTAAAGCACTAAATCTTAGATGTACACTCTACAGTACACTCAGTGTCCTCTGTTTTTAGGAACTCGTACCTTACACTCACAAAACCCCAAAAAACTCTCAATTGTAAAAAAAAAAAAAAAAAAAAAGAGCCACAGAAATGTTTTTCTTTGCTGCCTGTAATCGAGACATCTTTGTGTGTCCCGGTAATGTATCAGATTCTGTTCACACATGAGCCGTCTCTGTAATCTCCTGGGTGCTGTACTGGGTCTCGTGAAGGTCAGCTTTACCAGGACTTTGACTCCGGCTTGCAGTTACGCTTAACCCCTTTCTGTTTAACTTCTGTCCAATTCCCAGGTAAAAGTGTGTGAAAGGGGCATTATACAACTAAAAGGGCCTCTCCTTCACTTTGAGGCAGCTTTACAGACTCTCGGCTTTCTCTAAAGCTGCTTCATGAAGTAGCAGCATATGACTGCTGAAACGACTTATTGGGGGGCATTTAAAAATGTTCCTTTTATTGTGTTGGAAATAAATTCACTTCTGACCTATAAAAAGCCACCTGATATGACTATAATTATAAATATAATGTGGATCAACAGACAACTGTTAGATATTTAAGTGACAGCCAATGGGATGAAATAGTAAGGTAGCACATTTAAAGTTAAAGGACAGCCTAGAATTCTCTCCATTTTATAAAGGAAATGTGATTTAATTGGCATATTTTCATATATAGTCAATCTACTCCTTTCCAATGCTTAACAAGAATAAAAATGTGTAGTTTATTAAATAAATAGATATGTGGTAAACTTGTGGTGAGCAAAAACTGGTGGTAGAAGAGATACTGTCTGTATACTAGGTATTATCATGCGATATTTGTTAGTCACTTTCTAGCCAGTTTCTGGCCACAGGACCACCGTTGACCAGATATTAACTGAGCAGTGACAATGACCTATTAGTAGTTTGTGTGTGGTACAAGTACCGGTGTGATGTTAGTGCTATTTTTATTTAATTTCACTGTAAGAATGAGAACAATCTGAAATATTGAGCCAAAAGCAGTTTTGTGGTCAGAAACTGACCACTGATGAAGGGCTACAAGACAGTAAACACACATGGCAACCAATATGCTATAGTCTTCAGCAAAGTAGAGGCATTTCCAATAAAGTGACCAGGAAGCATGTTTGTAATACATCATTCAAACAAAAAAGTGTGTAGCAAGCGTTTGAGCTCTTGCTAGAGAATAATTAGACAGCAGACCCGTTCTTATACGTTAGGTCTTAAACATTTGCCACATAGCGGAAACAATTAACACTGGAGTGTAAGTGGCTGCCCTCATCCTGTCCTTACTGCAGGCAAGATCATTCACCCAACAATATCCTGCTCCCATGGAGCCCTGTTTTATGCTAATTTAGGCTGCCTCTCTCCTTCAGCCGTCCTTGGCTTAGCTTCGCCTCTTCGTAAACAAAGTTAGCAGAGCCAGTGCACCAATGCAGAACCCTCCAACCTGCCCACCGAGGGCTACTGGTGCAATACTGTGTAAAAAAGAAAAGAATGGGGCCCGGCCCTGTTAGCCTGTGGCTGGTCACTGATGCTGGCAGTTTGTTTTAGCGAACTGTCATTAGAGTGTAACCGCCCTATTCCCCCACCCCATCTCTCTTTTTGGTGCAAAGCTGAAGATGAGCAGAAATGATAGAGTGCTGCCTTGGCGAACAATTTCAATACTGACATTAAATCGAATAGACAGAGACAATCACTGAGAGAAAAAGAAGGAGAGCAGCAGAAAACTCCCTGACCAGCAGAAATCTAGAAGGTTCATTTATGTAGAAGTAAACCAGTCCAGAAAGTGACTCGACCTCATGTATATCTGTATCTGTGCTCTGCACAAAAATGGAGATATTCTGGGCTTTTTTACTGGTGCTAATGAATAAAATAATGACATATTTCACAGTCCGCAGCTGAAGATCTCTGAAAGAACACGTGGGGCAATGAGCTGACAGTCTTGTTATTCCAAAGAGAATGAACCACACGCTAGATCTGCCTTGATCGAAAGCATGGCTTTTTGCCCACAGAGCTATAACCACGTCTTTCTTGCATTGTTAAATTTGTGTAACGTGATATTTGAAAACCTAGTTATGGAGTGGCGTCATTTCTGACCCAGATTTCAACACAGCTGAGATGTGAATGTCTGTCTTTCATTTTTAAGCACAAGCGTATCGAAAATATACTAAATACTTGATCCCAAGGCCACCTGAACTTCAGAGCTAAAGGAAAATCTCTTAAATCATAATGGAAGTGCAGATCTGTTTATACTAAAAAGGACTCTTTGCTAATACAACAGCACAACCAGAAATGAATTAAAGAGTCAATGCTGGTGTAATCATCTCTAGAAATTTTCGGAACAATCAGATTATCAGACTGCTACGTCTGAGTAGATGCGGAGCCGATGGTGGGTGATATGTTGTCAGTGACGATATTCTGGCATGTGTCACAAAGTATACTGATTTTTAGATTTAGCATTGATAGATATCAAGAAATGCTATAGTAATAGTAATGGTTATAGTAATATAGTAATAGTTCAATCAAAAAATCAAATTTTTCATATCAAATTTTCACTTACTTCAGATGTAGCCCATCAGCCAAGGCAAGTTTGGTGACTAAATGTTATTTTTAGTTAAGAACTGTATTTGCACGGCTAACATTGCTAATGAACACTAGAAGTTAATAGTCACCCAAATAATTTCTGTAAATGCATCCGCCAAATTTCTCTCAACCTACTTAAACTATTTCCAGCTCTTTATTAAGGTGGCACAGGCAAAACTCCAAAAGAATCAGGTTTTGTGACAATGACTGTCATGAATACAGAGGATTCAGATCCAAGATTAGTCTTTTTTACCACTGCTCTGTGAACACCAGCTATGCTGTTGTCTGAAATGGCTTTTATAGCTTATAATAAGTCATACTGAGTCCTAAACCATATCCACAAGTCTGCAACACTGTAAACATGAGCTAGATGAGCATGCTGGGAGAGTTTTTGGGGATTTACAATTTGGGTCACTATTGGCTTTTAGTGTTTGTAACTCCTGTGTTAAACTAAAGAAGCAAAACTTGGACACTGAACATGTCTCGGCTGATCGACCACATTTGGGGTAATTTTCTTTATGCAAATGTGCTTTATGTTGGCTTAACATTTACAGTGCTGAGTAAGGTTGCTTTCGGTGTAATTTTTAGAGAAGGAAAAAGAAAACAACACAAGCAGAACAAAACATATTGCTCCTGGGTTCAACTTTACTGATGCAAATTTAAATACCATCAAATACTGTGAAATATTTGGAAATGTTATATTTTATCAGTACCACCCAGCACTGTGCAAAGTTAAGGCAGCACACACGGGTGTGTTTATATGTGTGTGAGTACATGCAACATAAAACAAGTGGCCTAAAATACAAGAATAAAATGTCACACTTTTCCCCCATCCAGCTGGGTTATGATGTAGCCTGGTGTATTGGGTGTCCCATTAAAATCACGGTGGCTTTAACACACGGCACCTCAGCTGCTTTTTAGTGGTGGGACACGTCAGGAAAAAGCACTCTGACATGGACAAATGGGTGCAGGATCAATAGAGTGGGCCTGATCAGGTGACGGCCAGGGGGCTGTGTCCCGCTAGCGTGTCCCTGTGCCCCGAGTGCCCCATCTGGACCTCAGAGGCCCTGCCAAGCCCTCTCATATCTGTCAGTGGCTGGAGGAACGAATAGCGTTGATGAATAATATATAACAGCTGATATTTTTAGGTGAGCTGTGGGCTCGGGCTCTTGCGGCTCATAGCTGGTGTCTCAAGTTTGATTTATTTATGCTTTTTTTTTCCTTCCTTGGGAAAAAAAGATGGAGGATTGGTAGATCCCTTCTCAGAATAATGAAGTGGGGATTGTGAAACACTGAGGGAGTTCCTATTGAATGTCACAAAAATGTCACCTCTGGAAAATGTCACCTCGTGTGCAGTCCATGAGTGTCCACTGACACGTCCACAAAAGCCACTATCAGACCCCGTCTTCTTCTTCGTCTTCTTCATCTTCCTCTTCTTATTTAGAGCTGGAGCGCATGGAAGGTTATATGCATCAGACATCTTGACATTAGCGGGCCGAGGATGCGACGGCTTGTTAAAGTTCTTCATGGGGGAGGGAGGCTTAGCTGCGAAAGGCCGCAGAAGTTGGAGCGGCAGCCGTGGAGGGAGACCAGCGGCTCAGGCTTTGAAGTGATCAAAGCATCTTTAGGGATGGCGTGGATCAGAAAAGAGGACTGGATGAGCTGGAGGCGCCGAGGCACAAAGCAGAAGCCACTTGGCTTTAAGACTCTGCCTAGCGCAACAAACACGCGTTCCGAAGATGCTCCCTCAAATTACAACATGGAGGTCATACCATCCTACTATGATCCGAAGCCTCTCAAAACTTCACATTTCCGTTTCATGACTTTAGTGCAAAGCCTAAAAATATGACGTTCTGAATCCGAGGCCTCTCCGGCACAGCCTTAAGGATACAGGAATCAAAACGTCAGGCCATTAGAAGCATCCAGATAGATGCTCTTTTGATGCTTCCCCTTTGCATTTCCGGCTTTGACGTTTCTTCTGCTCTTTGATAAAAGTGAACTAGGAGCGTTGGCCTGTGTGTGTATGTTTGTGTGTGTGTGTGTGTGTGTGTGTCCATGAGATTTCAAAAAAGAAACTGCATTTCTTTTCTTATTTGTGTTTCTGCCTATTGTGCTGGTCTTAAATGAGCTTAGGGAAAGCGTGTGAGAAGAGAGGAGGGACGGAGAGCAAGCCAGATGCAAATTCAGCTCCAAAGAACCTCGCTAGAGTTCAAAAGATGAAAGGGGAATGAGACAATGGCAGGGAAAGTAGAAGAAGCCACACGGGATGCAGCGATAGCGATTGTCTCTTACCGATATGAAAGAACGTGGCTGGGACCTCGTGCCCTAGGTGCCTGTGGGAGTTAGACTCAAAGGCATTTTGACATGCCACTACTCACTGAATTCATGAATATGAGGAGCTTGTGATGCTGTTCCTGTGATCTGATGTTCAATTCCTCTGTTGATCAACCAAATGGCCTGTAAATAGCAGAACGCATTCATCTTCGCAGAGGAAAAATTCAGGATGTTGTGAGAGATGTGATACAACGGCTCTAGTGATAAAACGGCTCTAGTTGTACTGGTAGTTTGGTGAAAAATTTTCACCCAAACAGCTGATCAGCCAAGACATCTCTTGCACCTGATGTTTGCTTCTTTAGCACTGTGGCTACATGGCTAACGTATTAAACAAGTAATGGAAGCTTATGCCCTACTGATAAGCAACATGCAAACCACATACCAACATCACCACACACATATACAGTACTGCCTTAAACCATCCCTTATTTCCTTTTTGCTTTGAATCACCTTGTTGGTGCAAAAATATAATTTTTATCACCTGCCTGATCATCTGGAATCATCTGCACCTGTTTCTTCACTGGTTCAGGACTTAAGTTAGATGTGCTTTGATATGCCTGAATGATTCATATGAAGGTCATTGTGTGGCTTAACAAACAAAAACAGATAACTGCTCCGGTAAAGGGACTGGATTGAAAATGAGGTCAACTTTTAGAGTCCTTCAGGAAGCCTGGAGAACTGTTCCTCAAGACTACATTAAAATACAAGAAAGTCTGGCTCTTTGGAAGCAAAATATAAGAAATAAGGGGTACCGCACCTCAAAAAGTACTTTTAACAGACTGTATGACATACTGTTACCTATTAAAATAGCATTTTAATATATCACATAGCTAAAAAAAATAGTTGCCACCCCTTGAAGCCTGGATTTTGTCCCTACACTGGTCAGCTTCTCTTCAACTCAAAATAACATTTAAAAAGGTACATATGTCATTAAAACAATGCACATATATGCACTGAAATGGCATCAGTACAAGGCTAATCCACTCACCTGCCCTCAAAGGGGTTTGCCCCAGGGATAACGTGGGTGCTGTCTCGACCCACCAGGAAACGCACACGCTGGTAGAAGGACTGTAAGTTACTCGGGCTGGAAGAGATCTGCGTCTCCTGAATGATGTCCAGAGGGTCCGGAGAGCCCACACACAGAGAGGTTGTGTGGCACGAGGCCTGCAGGCAGCAGTCTGGGTCCATGCAGTCCATCAAACCATCTGACAACAACAGGAATGAAAAATTATTAAGACTGTCAGTGTTTTACATGTTCCTTTCGATTCTATAGAACAACAGGTTTACAGAAACTGCAGCGGCATTTATCATATGAGAACTTAAAAGGGTTCCTAAGTTGTTTAGAAGCTGGATGTGTTGCACTTCATTTAAACATGTGATCATTTGACAATAAAAATTGATTGGAAATGGGTTATTTGTATGGAAATGGTTTGTATGGTTTTTGTGGTAATTTTTTTTGCTTTCCAGAATGCACTGCTGTAAGACACAATTTCATTCAGCCCTGTAGAATAAGTGCAAAGCCTCAGATAGACAAGGTTTCTCTATATCTTTTTTTTTAAGGCTCTCCAGCAACCATGCTCTTTTCCACACCTCCTCTGGCAGCTTTCCTCCTCCTTCCTGTAATTCAGCTCAAATAATTCAAGACTCCCGGCCAGGAGAGGGGCACTTTAGAGCACTGAAGTGGGTCATCTCTCTCTCTGCCTCTCTCTCTTTCTCTCTCCCTCTTCCTCTCTCATTCTCAGATCTCAGGAACCTCTCTGGACAGATGGGCAGGCGGACAAAAATAACACGTCTCCTGGCAAACGTCACACCGCTGCCTCTATACGGCCTGTCTCTGCTGTCATAAGATGTCCAAATGACTGACCTATGCTCTGCCCACAAGCGTGTTCCTTTTGTGGCAATGGTTTTATAGAACACTGATTAGAAAATCCAATTAGCTAGTAAGAAATTGTTGTGTTATATAACATTGAGTTTCCAATTGCAAATGCGATGCCACCGAGATGGACTATCAATGTAGCTATTTGAAACTAGGCATCCTAATGGTAATTGCACACAATAAATAAATAGAGTGTAAGGTGTGAAATATACAGAATAAATATATAGCAATTTACAAAAGTCTTGAGCCACCCCCTCATTTCTTTATATTTTGCTTTGAATCAGTCTGTCAAATGGTCTGTCAAACGGCCTTATTTTTGGCACACTGAGTGGATAAAATAAAAGAAATGGGAACGAATGTTTAACTGTGACAGGCTGCAAAGTGCCTAAAGATACAAGGTGCCTAGATAAAGGTGTTCCAACCACTCAGCATTCAGCTCCACCAGTATACTGATCACCGGTCTGATTGGTGGAATCATCTTAAGTTAGATGCTTTGTTATGCGGAATGATTCATACATAGATCACTGTGTGGCTTAACAAACAAAAAACAGATAACTGGTCAGGCACAAGGACTGGACTGAGAGTCTCTGAAAGTCCTTCAGGAAGCCTTGAGAATTGTTCCTCAAGACTACAAAAGGACACACTTGTGGAAGGGAAATAAAATTTTGATGGAACAGCCTCTTCACAACTTTTTACTGCCACAGCTCTATGACTGCTTTTTGTTGCATTATCTTGATACTTATGTGAATTTGAATACCTTAATGAGGCGTTAGGCTCTATATTGCAGACAGTAAATGAGAAGCAGTGTAATTTCCACATTAGCTCACATACCCTGCTGTTCCAGCACAGCTCATCCTCCCAAAACATATGTCCAAGCATCATGTCTGAATGGCCAAGACCTTGCCAGGCAGACAAACAGCTTTTGAATAAATGGAAGTGTGCAGCTGCATAAAATGCCGCAGTCAGTGAGTGGTGAGGCACTAGAGAAAGAGCTCTCCAGAGGCAATGTGTTCTCTGGAGCCTGTGTGTTCTGGGCTCTTGCGGGGCTTTGTGACACTTGCAGGTTGAGGCTTATTTCAGGGCTTAGCGGGAGGCTGTCCCTGAAGCTGGTGCATGCTGGGATTTGGAGGCAGGGCTCAGCAGGGTTTGTATGCCTCCCATCTCGGCTTATGGAGAGCTCAGAGGCTCTAATTCTCACTTGGAGTGGCCCCACTATCCTACAGCATCTACAGACAGGTCCATACACATCCGCTGTTATTTAAAGAACTACCTGATTACTTCGTGGAGCAGGTGCTTAGAGTCAGGGATAGGTAAGCTTACGCAGGAAATAAAAAAGAGAAAATAGAAGGGTTCTATTTCAAGTACAAGGAAAACAGAGGTGAGAAGAGAAGAGAAGTGAAGAGGAAAGAGTTGAGAAGAGAAGAGAAGAGAAGAGAAGAATAGAGAAGAAATTAGAAGAGAAGAGGAGAGTAGAGAAGAGAAGACAAGAGAAGAAAACAAAAGAGAGGAGAAGAGAAGAGAAGGCAAGGGGACAAGAAAAGAGATTAGAAGTGATGAGAAAAGATGAAGAGAAGAAAAAAAAGGGAAGAACAGAAGAGAACAGAGGAGTAAAATAACGTAATCTTTGTGTAATATTTAAATGTGTCTTGCTCTCTGATTGAGAGACCATTGGAAACTCCACAGTCTCCTCTGTGCCTGTTACAATGGTGTGTTTTTTTGCACGTTTACCTCCGTCGTTGTCCTTGGCGTCACTGCATGCCGTCTCCATTGATGTGTCACAGCCTGTTCCTCTCCAGCCCAGCTGGCACACACAGTACCAGCCGTTATTACCCAGCGTGCACCTGCCATTGCCGTTACATAGACCAGGGCAACCCTCTGTGCACACACAAGCAGAACAGCCATTTCAGTGGAAGACAACACCTTCACCATTCAGGAAAACATGCTGAAGAAAGACAGATAGGAAGAAGGTGGGTATTTAGGACCACTCTTCTACATACAGTTTTATCTTAAAAGGCAGCAAAAACAGTTTCGGGGATAACAGGGACGAAAATAGTACATCAGAAATAATGGCATCTGGGTGATTAATTTGATACACCTTTTGTTAAGCTCCTCATATCCCTGTGAAGCGAGCACCCATTGCAGAGCTTCCCTAAATCAATAGACACTCATTAGTGCTGCAGAATGGATACAGCACTTAGGTGGACAGAGAAAGTGAGAAAGAAAGAGAGAGGACAGAGAGCAGGCAACAAGGATGCAGTACATGAACATGAATTCATAATTTAAGAATCGTCTGCTGTGATACGAATTGTACTAAGTCTGCCGTGATGTTCCACCAACTACCAGCATCACTGGTGACAGTGATGCTGGTAGTTGGTTTTAATCACAATTTAAAGCTTGTACACTAAGCACAAGTCCAAAGAAATTACATTGTTTGGTCTGTGTCCTATCACTGTACAGAAAGGTGGTCTCAAATGGAGGCCTGTAAGAAGGTGCATGAAGCTAGAAATTCACTGTGTGCAGCTGCATCTAGTTGAAAGGGAAAATCATCCTGTAGCTTCTCCTCTTCACTCCTCTCCAGCACTGGTTTCATACTGAATCTCAGATTTCAAAGAGATCAACGTGTTACACAATTCAGTCTCAAAATTTCACAATAAATGTCATGTTTGGGAATTATGAAAATACACTGAAGATGCAAATGTAACTGCAGAATCTATTAACACTGGGAGTATATAGAAAATAAATACATGAATGAAAACAATACACCAAAAAACAGCGCAGGCTCGATGCAAATATTATTTTTATGTAAATAATCAAACACGTAATTATTAATAATGCAAATAATAATTATTATTAACTGACTCTAAAATTCTAAAATTGCAGGTGAATCACCACCAATGAATCACTATGCAAACACCTTTTATGCCCAATTTAGTCATGTCCAATTCTAGATCTTCACTACTAAGCTAGATGAAAGCTAGCATGTGCATCTTGTATGCCACTTTTCGAACTGCCACAAAGTCACACACAATGGACAAACTCCCTGGACAAGACCAATGTGCTCAGAGAAGAACTCGAACTGCGAGTATGTTCATTAACAGATGCCCATGGGGGGAGGGAGAGGGCCATCCTACCCACCCAATACTCTCTTGGACTCCTGGCCATACAGGGCTGTGGCACTGCTGCGGACTGATACCTTCTACACATTTCGGTTGATTCGGTTACACTCCCTCAAAAGGAAAAACATGAAAAAAAAGAACATAAAGTCTGATGCTATCAAACCCAGAATTCTGACACGCTTAAGGCGAGAAAGCAGCTCGCCAACATCTCCAACCATGACCTGCTTTACTGGCGACAGTTACTTGTGCCACATATGAGGCAATGAGACAAAAAGAGAGAGGGGAAGAAATGAGGAGAGAGACACAGAGAGAAAGAGAGCATGATGGTGGGTGTTTTGTAAAGAAGAAGGAAGGTGGAGGTTGCCTGATAAGGACGAGATCCGAGATGGTTTCTGGCAGCCATAATGGGACAGAAAATGGATACATGTGGAGAAGCATGGAATGTGTTGATCTGAGCTTTGTGCAGCCGCTCTTGTGATAAGGCAGCGCTATATGTGTACGAGGGCCTCTGTGCTTCGCACACTATAATATGTAATATGTTTAGCACAATCGAAGCAAGAGGCGAAGACTCAAAGCCTGAGAAACACGATTAGGAGCTTTGCCTTCCATCTGGTCTTGATTGCTTCCAGGCATCTCATGTCTGAAAGCAGCTCAGCAGAATATGAAGCGCTTTGTCAGAGTGTTGCGTTGTGTTATATTTTTGTAGTGTCCTAAACAAGGGTGTAATTCATGAAAAAATTGGTTTTGCTTATAAATCTTTGGGGTGCATCATTGAAGCTGAAGCTGAATTTGATTCAGTTATTTTGGTGCATTTCAGAATTATTTAATAAATATTCAATGAGTACACAAATATACTTACAATAACATTTTATCACACTAGCGGCTTACAGTCAATAAAAATTAACACATTCCGATTACTAGTGCTAGAGGGAACTCTGGTCTAGATTAAAGGTTGGTGATTTTCCTGCTCAAATACATCCAGTTCAACAGTCAAGATTTTTTGCACATTTGCACGTTACCTAATATTTACTAAAAGTATACACAAAAATTTTTACCAACAAATGAATTTACAGCATGATCACCATTTGAGTACTTTTATTAGTCAGAACATGCCATAATTCAATAATCTACCAGTTATTATCATTCTAACATTAAAAACAGACTGAAATGACCAAAACATGCAAAGATGCAGTTGAATAACCACCTTCAGACACATTTTTACATCCCTAGTCAAGGCAATATATCTTCTGAAGGTTCGTCCCTGTGAGAGAGCATCTAGCTGCCTCTTCTCACACCCCAGCAGACAAGCAGCTCCATGTGGCTTTGCTCAGAGGAGGCAGCTGATTAGTTGTTTCTGAATGCGTATTACGGGATAAATAAATAAAGATAGGCTCTCCGCTGGCACCGGTTCAGTTTAATTGGCAGCCTTTTCAGAGAGAGGCCCCCGCGGAGCCGCAGCCAGTCAGACTGAAGCGGCCCTGGAGCTGAGCGGGCCTGCAAAATGCCATGTCCCATCCCCACCGCTACCTCTGACTACACAGGTGGTCCAGAGAGACAGAGACCCAGAGAAAGGAATAGAAACGAGAGAAAGAACACTGCAGACCAAGATCGTGTGAGCGAGGAAGAGAGAGGAAGAGTGAAAGAAAGCGGGAGGAAGGCCTGCTGCTGTGCTTCCATCTCCTGCTTGATCCTGAGCGCTCTTAAAGGAATACACAATACCACTCAAAAGTTTCTGCACACCACAGGTTTTTACCACTTACCCATTTATTGCATAAACTGCAGAATTTTATTCTTGTTAAGCACTGAAAAGTTGAGTGATCAACTATAAATGAAAATATGTCAAGTTTCCTTTATAAGATGGAAAGAATATGTAACTGCATGTCTGACATCCTATTAACTGGTTGTGTGGTGATGCAGAGTCAAATTCTAGACTGTCCTTTAACTTTAAATGCTCTAGTTAACTGTTTTATCATATCGGCTGTCACTTAACAGGCTCTAACACCCTGGTGATCCACATTATAATTATAATTATATTAGATGGATTATTATAGGTTAGTAGTAATTTATAAATATAATTATATTAGGTGGATTATTATAGGTTAGAAGTAATTAATAAAAATCATGACATTTTCTGGCTAAAAAGGCACTCAAGTGGTGAACATACTGTAAATTTAGAATATTGAGCATATTTTAAGTGAGTAACATGCAAATGTAGAAAATCTCAGTGTGTGCCAAAACTTTTGACTGGTAGTATAACTCAGCAGAAAACCAATTTTACCAAAATTTTCAAGTAGAACAATAAGGTCAATTGTAGAAAACAACGAATGCTTATACCTCACTAACTGTTTATCTAAACCATCTCAATCTTGCTTTAGGTCACTGAATAATTTCAAACAGACTCGCTTATGCACTTTCTGATGCTGCTATCATTAAAATGGACAACATTTAGGCTTCAAGATAGCTAATACTTCTTTAGTGATGAAACAAATCTATTTCAGACAACAGATGTTAGAAACCACATAAGGAAGTCTACCTGATGCAATTTGAGGCAAGTTAATGATGATTTATTCATCCTGTTTGTGCATTATGGTATATCAACAGCCACTCTAATACATTCCATACCAAAAATCTTAAATTTACTTCCAAATTTTACAATGCTATTAAGAAACAAGGGCACATTTTGCACAACATGAGCTGCTTTTAACATAAGTTACTTGTGGTTTAGGATTTCTATGGTTTAATGTTTCACACTCAGTAAATAGGCTATATTGTTATTATTATTATTGTTATTATTATTACTATTATTGTTGTTGTTGTTGTTGCTATTATTATTATTATTATTATTATTTATTCTGTAAACCATATATGCCTTAGTTAAGCGCCCAATTAAGTAGGAATAGTACTGAAAAGACACACACAGACAACAGTGCTCTCCTGGGGTATATTTCAGACACAAAAGCTCCCATTACAGGTAGGCTACATTGGTCTTGTAGCTCCTTGTAGTTTGACTGCAACTGGGGCAAGAAGAAAATCAGATTTTTTTTGTCAAATTATTCATTTAATTTGTGTGACTGCTGCACCTTCAGTTGCAACCATAACTGACCATTAGTAGCTAGAACCCTCCTCCCTCCCCAGTTCTGACACGGTCTTCATCCCTACTCGCTCCCCTCGTGTGAACGTGCTAAGTAGAAATGGTTTCACTGGGAATGTACAGAAAAGGACAGAGGGAGAGAAGTGAGCACAAGGAGGAGAAAGAGGAGGAGAAAGAGAAGGAGAAAGGAGGTTCGTCTGAACTGGACTGCGAACTGTGGATCTGCTGCATGAAAGGTTAGGCTGAGTGAGAAGAGGAGGTGCAATGACAGGATGGTGGGAAGAGAAAAGAAGTTGGACGAAGGAAGAAAGGAAGGAAAGGAAAGAAAGTAAAGAGTGGAAGGAGGGCAATAAGGAAGGAAGGAAGGAAGGAAGGAAGGAATGCCATACCTTTCACTACCTTATCCAGATAGTGAGCTTGGGAGATAAAAGACAAGGACATGTAAGGGGAGGATTTGAAAAGTGAGGCTTTCAGAGTGAGACACGGACCGGCAAGAGCTACAGCAGGCATGCCTTGTGCCCTTACAGAGAAAAGAAACCACAGCATGCACTACAAACACACAACACAGGCCACAACACACACACACAGCACAGATTGGGACATACGATCAGGGAGAAGGAGAGAGAGAGAGAGAGAGAGAGAGAGAGAGAGAGAGAGAGAGAGAGAGAGAGAGAATCTTTCGCTTACTTTATTACTAACTTTTTTTACATGATCACTATTAGTTTCACCTAATGTTCAGTTTTTAAACATTACTTTAAACACCACATTCTGCTTTGGCAACACTGTTCTTAAATCAGTCCTGCCAATAAAACTACTTTGAATTGAACTGAAAATTGAGAGAGCGAGAGAGAGATAGAGGAGAGAGAGAAAGAGAGCTCTCACATTTTTGCAGAATTACATGGAGAATATTAGGTTTGATTACATTTGACATTTTTACTTTAATCCTAATGGCGATTTGTGTCTATTACCTTGGTTCTGTAGTACCCTGAACATTTTGACGTCTTCCCTCCTGTCTTAACCTCAATCTGCCTGCATATTGTGTTAATGACAAAAAACTAATTGAATTGAGCTGAATTCTTTATAGAGAAGTTAGTTCATTACAATATAAAAATAAGTCCTTAAATATTAGGGAATCTTTTGGCAATACCAATAAATGGTATTGGTACCGGTATACTGGCAGATATAATCAGTAAGCCGTAATGTATAATCAGCAGCTGTATTCACTGCAAATTAAAAGGTATACAGTATAGACTACATTTTATATATTTTTTTATTAGGGCTCAACCAAGGTATTAGCCTGAATTCTTCTACGAACGAGTCTCCTTATGTAATAGTACGATTCTCAGTGTTTGGGGATGACATCTCACCATAGCACGCATTAAAAAAGGCGTATTAATATTGCATTCACATAATATTAAACTTTGAATGGCTTTGCCTGCACTGGAAGCCTGGTGAAAACCCTGCAGCTCTGTGTGCCTGAGATGCCATCGCGCTTTGAACAACTGCAGGATGCGAGAATCTAAATATAGTCAAAGCATTCCTCCGCTTATTTTTTTCCTCCTTTCTGAGCCGCGCAGGTTGGTAGAGCACTGTCTACGGCCCATTTCTTTTCCGGGGCCATTGACTGATAAACAGACGAAAATCAAGCACTGGAAATGGCACTGACAGCAGCAAAGAACTGTGTCACCCATTTCTAGTGAGCAGAGGTGGCAGGGACGTTTCTCGGGAAGAGAAGAGAGACGGAGACAGCGACAGAGAGATGGAGAGTGAAGGAAAAAGAGAGAGAGCAAGAAAGACAGAGAGAGAGAGAGAGAGAGAGAGAGAGAGAGAGAGAGAGAGAGAGAGTAAACAGAGGAGACAGAGGAGACAGGGAGACAGACACAATGGTGTTGAGACAGACACACTGGAAAAGGCAGTCTCCTAGAACGGGTCAGTCCACTGGCCCATTCAGGCTCTTTAAGGTCAGCTGAAAGAACTGGAATCCTCACAGCTAACACGAAGTGAACAGACCCCAGGCAGGACCAAAAAAAGAAAGAAAAAAAACCCCCAATCTTATAATGAAATAAATGTAATCAGCGTACATTTATTTCTTGTGGCACCATGTATTAATACATATAGGGTACAATGGGGTTAAAGGTTCCCCAAGGATATTTATCCACCAAAACACTCAATGGTACCAAATAGCCTTTCAACCCTTTCTCTGGGTGATCCATCCACAGAACAAGTTGAAAGCAATTCCATCAAAGCCATTCTGAGGTGAACTGGTCTTACATTTAATTATCATGCAAGCATTCTCCCAATGATATGATTCGACCCCTGAACTTAGAGTTTAGCTGCTAATAAAAGGGTCTTAAGACACTACCACTAACAAACTCATGCTAAATGAATAAAAATGAGGAAACATAGCGCAACATAAGTAATTGGTCACATAGTATATCGCAAATTCTAAATATGCTAACTCAGCAAGTTCTGCAAGCTAATTAAACATCCTAGCTCCATTGCAGGCCTAAGCCGCCGGCTACATCTACAACATCGAACTGTACTGGATGATTAAGGGGCTATTACTTTTCATTATATGCTGTTTATGAGGTTGAAAGGAAAATGAACACCAATGTACAGTAAAGAAAACTTTTCAAATTGAGACACAGTTAAGAATATGTCATTTCAGTTTAACAGAGTATATTCTACTGTACTAAAACTGCATTAGTTAGGGGTCTGTTTTTTGGATGAGATTTAAACCCAATACTATGGTTTTCCTTTCAATGGAGAATTTCAATTCAGAATGCAGCATTGTCCAGCACTAGGCTTAATTCCTCTCTGGGAAACTGACCCTCACTGGTTTAGGTAATATTTCTAAAATTTCATTGCCGTTTGGGTCCTGGAGGGCCGGTGTCCAACACAGTTGGGTGATTTCTCAGTTCAAACACACCTGGTTCAATTAATATGTTAATTGCCAGGTTTAGTGAGTGTGTTTGAGTAGGGGGGCTGCCAAACTGTGCTGGACTGGACTGGACTGGAGTGGTGCACCCTATTGGGTTGCCCTGAGCTGTGATATCATTTGGACAAATTGTTTTATGGCCAAGAAAGCGCGTGCATCTTATCTGTACAAAATGTTGCATTTTTTAGTTATGGTGTAATCCCCTACTGAACCTGACAAAGAGCTTAATTTCCAGGCAGGCTTAAATTATTAATACTGTGACTGAACTATAATTGAAAATGTAAGGCCTGTTTCTAAAACATCAGTAGTTTGCATTCGGGAAAAATGAATACTCTTCATTTTATTCTTAGCCTATTGCCACAGAGTGCTAAACTGAAGCTGTTTACCACAAGAGCTGTCACTGTTAGCCTCCTTGTTCTGAGGGGCCACTGCACCCAGATCAGGCTTTATCCTCTCAAGTTCTGTCTTTTGTGAGTGGGGTTGCATGCAAATTAGATTCACCCAATTACTGACTTAATTCACACAAGGTTAGACGTTTAAGTGTGCCGTCTTGAAACTTTTCCTAGGGCGTGTGTTGCTACAAATGCAGGTCTGCAGTAATCTGTTAAAAGCTTTCTCAAGCTGGTTCAGCCAGTCAATGCTGATAGTGACAATGAATGAAAGTCAGTAATGGCAGTAAGCGTTACGTCATGCTAACTGGCAGTGTGGCCTTTCATTCACTGTTAGTAGCGTTAGCATTGCTTGGTTGGACTGCTCGTTTAAACTGAGCTCAGCTTCTCGACAGCTCTGCTGCTCCCCATAAACCTGGGAATGTGCATCAGCATGCGGGGAGATGGACAGCCAGTGAAACCTGCCATCACAAATTTTATTGCCAACCTAGAAGTGATTGGGAGCATCGCAGTGGCATCAAGTTAAAGGAATCCAGACATAAAGGCACAGTTTCTCTCTTGACTGATGTTTGTTTTTGACCATTTTCTCTGTGTGTAAACTCTGAGGTAATCAAAAATAAAAAGCAATCAAAGCATGAGGCGAGGGAAAGAGTCGTGTCACTCACTTGGCTCCTCAGTCAACTGAATCTCTGGCATATGTAATCAAATTCCAAGGAAAGTTTGGAGGAAAAAAAGAAACTAATTTTGAATACTGAAGCTTTCCAAAGTAAAGGAAAAGCTTTTTTTCCTTTTGCGGTCAAGTGCCTCGCTAAAAAGAATGTCTTTCCAGTGACTGCGCTGCTCGAGACATTGCAAATGTTTGTATTTCACATCAACAAATCAAAAGGAAGGCGACGGCATGGGAGGGTAGAGGGAAAAAAAAAGAAAAAGAAAGCAGGATGAGGAAAAGGATGAGCGGAAATGAAAAGACACCTTAGCACATTCTCACATTAAAATGCATGAAGGCAAGCCTCAGATCCTTCAGCAAACCTCTTCATGCTATGCCGAGTTGCACAAATTCAATTACGCATGCTTCTCCCTTTTCTCACCCCAAAACTCCCCCCAAAACCCCCCATTGAACGACTCAACCCTCAGTCACTCGCTCACTCACTTACACTCACTCTCACGCACACACACCCTACCGATAGTGCAGTGTTCTCCATTCCAGCCTGGGCTGCATTCGCACTTGCCGTCCTTGCAGGTGCCGTGTTCGCTGCAGCGCGGGTGACACGCCCTCTGGTCACAACCGGCGCCCGTCCAGCCCTCCTCACAGCGGCAGCCGCCCGCCACGCAGACGCCATGACCGCCACAGTCCGCCGCACAAAGCTCTGTGGGAGAAAAGCAGGGAGGGGGACAGAGGACCACAGGGGGTAAAGAGAAGACAAATCCACAAGTTATTGTCGGAGATGGGCCGGACACGCTTCGCTAGCTGGTCCGATGGCTGCTGAAAAGAAATTCTCTACCCCAATAAGAAGGGGGGGGGGGGAGGGGGGGTTTGTGGGGGTTAGGATACCCTTCAGACAATACAAATTTAATCAGTCCATTACAAAGAGATGGGGGGGGGGGGGACGCATGGTGGTGGATTCACCCCTTTCGTGCCATGAGAAGGTGGCAAAAACTTTGACCTTCTATAGAAACGGCGACACATGTCAGCCCTCATTAACCGTTTAAACTGCAGACCTATTATTCAGTCATTAATCCTAACAGGTCCATATAATGGAAAATCTATTAAGCCTCACTGTGTCTGAAATAGGAGTCTGGTGCAGGATGTGAACATTGGTATACATTAAAGTTTCAAAACTCAACATTTAACCTCTAATCCATAAACTGAGTGGTTACTTGTATAGTTACATCACAAACTTTCTGCCAAAACAAGCATATTAAAAGATCAGCTATGTTGATGTAACATATTTTCTTAGCATCTCCTTCTTAGTGTAAAAATACTATTTTATGCCTGTCAAACTGTCTTATCTGTGACATACTGAGTGAATTAAATTAAAGAAATTAAACAAATATTTTACTGCAACAGGCTGCAAAGTGCCTAAAAATACAAGGTGCCTACATAAAGGTGTTCCATTCAGCACCACCAGTATACTGATCACCGGCCTGATCATCTGCACCTGTTTCTTCACTGGTTCAGGCCTTAAGTTAGATGTGCTTTGTTGTGCTTGAATGATTCATTCGTAAGTCACTGTGTAGCTTAACAAACAAAAACATTCCTCTGAAACTGGGAAACTGAAAATGAGAACATTTGAAAGTCCTTCAGGAAGCCTGGAGAACTGTTCCTCAAGACTACTTTAAAAATACAAGAAAGTCTGGATCTTTGGAATCAAAATATGAAGAAATGAAGGGTGGCTCAAGACTTTTGTGCAATTCTGTAAGTCATTGCAGTCTATAAAATGGAAAGCACTGCGATACAAATTTGAGCTCATATCACCTGCCCCTAGTTAGGACTAAACTCTCCAGGAGAATAAAGGTGGACAGTCCTGGTTTAAAGTCACTTTTTGCATTTTTTACAAAACTGTTTACTGAGCTTCAGACCACAGAAGGGACAAATTTTGGTGGCTTAATTAATTGCTATGAGTCTTTTTTTTAGTGCACAGCAGTTAGGCCCCACCCATTAACACTAATGTTGTAAGTTATAAGCATAGTTTCGGATCTGACTGCCTTTTGAATTAACTACAATAAAGGGCAGCTAATCAGCTTGTATTAAATGGCTTGTTTAATTTATAAAGACAGTTTGGGAAATAGTCATGTAAAGATAAATTATGTTTATGCTACTGAGAAAAAAAAAACACTGAGCCTCAGGGGAAAATAAAATGCAAGAAAAATGTAGTGTATCAACATATTCAATAACTGCTAAGACTTAACTGTTAAACTAATATGCAGGTTATGGGTGAGGAATAAACATGTTAAAACCTGGTTTGCCGTGCTGGTAATGAGGAGAAAAAAGAGGCTGATTACACGGCTGCTGTGTTGATAGAGAAGAGTGTCTACAGAAAAAAAGAAATGCTTCCTGATGAGTCAGTGGAGGAGAGCAGGGCCAGATGGGGGATGTTCAACAAGCCTTAACAGAAGCCTCAGAATGTGCCATCTGAGTGCTTACAGATTGAACGCCCTCTCCTGCTTCCCTGGGGCTCGGGGACCCTGAGCTATCCAGGTAGGGCGAAACAAGCGAGAGAAGCCAATACTGAAGTGCAACACTTCACAGCACTGCCACCGAGTTTGTAAACTTTCTCCAAACTCTGTTTGCCAACCACTTTGTTTGTAGCCTAGGGCTCATTCACAGTCAACTGGGTTTCAGAAACAAAAGCTCGAAAATTGCTCAGGAACACTGCAGTGGTCGAAAACAAGGCCACAACGTTAATCAGATCAAGAGGACTGCACTTCACTTCAGAGACTAGGCACGTAGAGGCTAGACATATTCCTGTCCGATTAGCCAGACGTATTCACCTATTTTCCACGGGAGAGCAGAGGGAAGGTACGGGCCATTAATGAGTCAATTATGTCCTGTGCAGCTCCCCGTTTCAGTCATTGTCATAAATTAAATTGAGTCAAGTTAGGTTTTTCAGCCACAGACCATAACATGGCATTATGGGCTTTAAAATCTTGAAAAAAAAAAAAAAAACTGCCTCTCACTAATTACAGAACTGGGCTTTTGTTAAATTATGTAAATGCCCTTAATTTCACATGCAATTTTTCAATTAGAGGCGTCCTAACAGCATTTCACCATTCGCTGCTTTGAGTTGTCTAGGAGATACAACCGACCCTCCCACCACACAGTGTGGCACTGTCTCCCTTCCTTTTAGTCTTTCTTTCCATTCTGTCCTATTCTCTCACCATCTCTCTCTCTCTCTCTCTCTCTCTCTCTCTCTCTCTCTCTCTCTCTCTCTCTCTCTCACACACACACACACACACAGAGAAAGAAGTCACTTCATTAATACTGAAAAGAACTTTTATACTAAAGTGTGAAATATCTACACATTAAACACCATTTTAGAGAAGACCAAGCATCTCTCTGATGCTTGGCTCAAGAAGACTCAAAATTGCAGGGCTTTATTTATAAATCAGGGAAAAATAATTGAATGACCTCCGTTCAGCCACTGTAATCAAGGGAAAGGTCTAAATGATCGCAACTGTTCACAGAGGCTCGTTTCTGACACGAAGGCAGAAGCGGCCACACGCTTAAGCTGAAAACTTTCTCCAGTTAGCAGAAGTGACGAGCAGAAAAAAAACCAGAAGTGAGAATCAAAGCTTTATTTTGGGACTTGGAGATCTTTCTCTCTCAACAGTAGATGCAATTAACCTCCAGATCAGCAGGGCCCTAGGCCTGGTTCATGTAGAGGACTTGTGGCCTTTTCACGAGGCTGTCTGCAGTGTTCCACAGCCTGTTTATCATCGTGACAGTCTCTGCCATGCAGCAGCAGCAACACACACACACACACACACACACACACACTGCAAAAAGAAATACAAGTCTAACAAATCACAAACTTGTGTGGGCAGGACTACGAGTTAAAGTGGCTTTTCCACGGCTGATTTTGCACAAATACAGTAGAGCCTGTAGCAGCTGATAGAACCAATTCAGTGAAGGTAATGCTGAAAGATGTTGGGGGAAAAAGTCATGTTGTATTGTCATGAATTTCTAGGATTTTGCAGTGAATGTGGTCATATTAAAAAAAGAAAAGAAGTAAAAAAATTACTCAGCACAAAAAAGTAAAACATTTACCTGGATAAAATACTTACTGATAACAGTTTGCCACCTGGATAGACCACTATAGATGCTTTGTAGATTCTTATTTTGCATTTAACTTATACTGGACTAAATATTCATTAATGTCCGTGTCATATCCCTGTTTCTTGACTGTGTATGTCTATGTTTACATTTGCCATGTGGCCATCTTCTATGTCAGTCTGCTGTTGTTTTGGTCCTAGCCCCGCCTTGGCCCGGCCCACCTGCTATCCTGTTCACCTGTATCTTGCTCTTGACTCCTCCCCTACCCAGGTGTTCCCATTGTCTAATTAGTATATATACCCCTGTGTTTCAGTCTGTGCTTTTGTCAACAGTCACTGTAACTTTGACCATAACCTCACCTCAAAACCTAAACCTAACCCTGGTCCTGATCTTAGCCCTAACACTATTGAGTTTATTCAGACGGTTTGTTAAATATTTGAACATTTGTAGATATATTTTAAGGTGCTATTCAAATAAATTGTATGTAATTAATATACTAGAAATGGAAATGTGTGTTTAGAGGGGAACCGAGGCAGTTCAGTATTCTTATTAGGGTGCACAAATGGACAAAATAGTACAGTGCAGTTACTGTAAATCATTCTATATTGAATTCGCAATTGATCCATCCACCTACAGAAGATCTTTGACTCGTCTGGATACTCACAGCACACAATAAAACATTCAGTGGTTAGTTAAAGACTTATCTGCATATTGCACACTTCAGTATTGGGGCCAATACTGCAAACATGGCACAGACTTAATGTGCAGTCAAGGAACTGAATATAATACTGACAACACTCTTCAGTTAAGTGGTCTTGAAAAGTTGTACCGGATCTTCATCAAGCATGTTAGAGGGACGGCAAAACTATCAATCGAGTGATTCACCAAACCCAAAACTAAGTCTGACTTCATCTGATCTAGGATTCATGTAAAATCAAGGTTCTTGGAAGATCTACGTTCAAGGAGACCAGAAATAGGTAGCGTATACAAATGACACATAACACAAACATAAGATTACAAACAACAAATAATTCCTTACTTCCAACCACAGCAATTCCTCTAAACAGTACTGTACAAAAGTCTAGAGCCACTTCTCATTTCTTTATTTTTTACTTTGAATCACCTTGTTGGTACAAAAATGAGGGGTGGCTCAAGACTTTTGTACAGTAGTGTATAATTAAACTTCACATTGGTGAGCATAAAAAAACAGCAGGAGTGAGAATGGAAAATGTAGAACATTGCACAGTCTGGCGCTGCTCGTTGCTTTGGATTAGCGTTTGAACTCGCCGGCCTGTGCTAGTCTTTCTCCCTCAGCAGACACTCCTTCATTTTAATGCCTTGTGAGCTCAGAAAGCAAGCAGGGCCAGGAGAGAGAAAGTGAAAGCTCATCATAATTTACGGCGCAGACTCCGCTTGAGAAGCCAGGCTTTAAAATGCCCATTTCCAAGCAAATCCCACGGATTACCTAATAGGTCAGCCTGTCTGCTTGGCATTAATGGGGAAATTCACAGTCACAGATAGCTGTGTTTTAAAACTCCAGAAAAGAAAAATGATTTTTACTTGGAGGATGTTCTTTAAGGCTGGTGGCCAATCAGTGGCATTTGCTACAGGCGAAAGGTCCATACAGAGCGAAAGATAGCAATAGGTTTTTGGTATCAGGACTCCTTTGAATAGAACCTTATTAATTCATACGAGAGATTCAGTTTGACTTTCTTTTTATGCCATGTAATCACACCGTCTCAGGCTAAAATAAATGAGAAAAAATGTCAGTGCAAATAAAATAAATAGAAAAATACCTGTATTACCAAAAGCCAAAAGGAGAGGCCTCAGTACTACCTGCTGTCAGTCTGTATTGTCTCGTTGGCAGACAGTTTTGCTTGCACAGGAATCGCGCCAGTTCAACAGGAACAGCATTAAAAAGGCAAAATGCCACAGCCCCAGAAGAGAAGTGCAAGGGAACCTGACTCTGCATTCTAGGGTCTGGTCTACACCGGTGAAGCAGTTATACTGTGTCACAAACTGCTGTGTGTCCTCTCTACTGGTGAGAGTTTATCAGCATGAAAAGCACTGTTTAAAAAAACTCTCAAAAAAGATCAATGAACAGCAGTGCAGACCAGTCATGGCATGACCGACATGGTAGCAAAGCCTAAAATCCACTTCCGGTGGTGAGAGGGCACAGAATATGACAATTTAAAAAAAGGAAAAGAGAACAAAACAAAACAAATAGCAAACGAAAAAAGAACAAGAAAAAATGAAACAGGTAATATGATACTGAAGGATGACATTCATAAGCCAGTCCTGACAACTGACATATCGTGCTTTTCCACTTTCAAAAGGAACCGTGCTGTACCGTGAATAAGTACAAGCAAGCCGTACCCAAGCAGGGCAAAAATCAGGCCTCGGCAGAATTGACTGTGTCACTGCTTTCTGATTGTCCAAAATGTGGTCATGACAACATATAGACTTGGAAAAAGGCCTTTTTTTTCAGTGTCCATGCAAAAAAAACCATCAACAGAGATACAAACTAACACCTGAGAAGTTGACGAAGTACAAGCACCACTATCTATTTTGGCTGAAGATAAATTTCAGTGGGAGTTTTTAACATTGTGAGAAACGCGAAGGTGTACCAGGACATTGCTCCATGAGGTTTTCATTGCAAAGCAGCTCTGACAGAAAAACCTTCTGCTGTTACAACTCCATGGATGTGGTTTTGGGACGACTGGCCAAAACGATGGTTTTACATTATAATTGCGCTGCCAACCGGTCAGACATGTCGTTACCGGGATAAGATACAATGAAAAATCTAAGCGTGCCATAAACTTCTGTGCCATCACAGTATGGTTTAGATACAGCACAGTTCCTATAGTCCCACGGAAAAGTGCCTATTCGCAACTAATGAACTAATTAACACGCCATTCCTGAGGGAAACTGGGTGAGAAAGCAGGGAGAACATTACAGTGGTCCTCCAGGCCCAGGACTGAGAATCAGTGAAATAAAGCTCGAAAATTCACATCTTAACAAATCCATACACTATAGCTCCCTCTCAGCAGCTGGCTGTCTTAACAAATAACCAGCAATTTCTGAAATCTAAAAAAAGGCTCCACACAAAACCTAAAAGCAGCTTTAGAGATTTCTCCCAGTGACGCAAAGAGTGAACTGCAAGACAAATTACCTCTAGTGTGCAATTATACTCTGACACCCCTGGAAAAGGAGGAGGTGACTGCTGCCATGGCAACAGGTAATAGGGTGAGATTAGCGGAGGACTGTTGCCTCTGGTTTCATTAGGCAGAGTTGTACCTTGACACAAGCGTACATAAACACCCATACAGGATTTAATGTTTATTAAGGGCATTAACAGAGCATCAGGACGAATTTAATTGACAAGCATTAATCAAGCACCGCTAAAAAAGGGCATCAAATGAGCATCACAAATACCCTGTTGCATATAGAGATTAAATTAAAGGAAAAGTTCAACATCAACACAAAATCGAAGTTACATCATTTTCCCTTTTGCAGTGAGTGTTTTGGGGATGTGGACAAAAGTATGGACAAAATTAAGGATTTAAGAGGGTTGCTGATACGGTTTTTAGCTATGTAAGCAATTTTTGAAGACAACTGAAGCTGCAGCATCAGAAATCATATAAGCATGTCTACAAAATCACTTAATTTGATGATCTCAGGGTGAATTAGGAATGTGCAAAGCTTAGTTACGGGCTTCTTACAAAAGACAAAACCAAAAAACCTTTAGAAACTAAGCACTTGAGGAAGGGGAAAATGTGCAAATCTGATTTTTTTAATGCACTTTTCCTTAACAAGAGTACGTGCTGCTCTTTAAACTGTCTGTTAACCCATAAAACACAAGTGGCATGGATCCATGGTGAATTGTCATACGGCAAAACAGCTTTTTATATGGAAGTTCCCCTGATGTATGTTGGTGCTCAAGATGTCAGATATCATGCAGGGCTTTGTTTGGTGTTCCTATGTCACACAGAAGCAAAGTTATTGTCATTTAAAAAACATATAATAATAATAACCGCTACTGGGGTTTTAAAAATGGTACCAAACGCAAATGCCCACAAAAAAATCATTTATTTTAGGTCTTAGAAACAAAAGGAAAAAAGATAAGGTCTTTGAACCTGGGAGAACTTTCAAGATAGCTTCTGCCCACAAGTGGGTGGGGAAACCCCACAGAGGGAGGGGGCCCAGAGAGCGGCCGAGCGGCGGCGTCCTGAGCGAAAGAGCAACAAACAGCGAGCGTGTAGGAGACTGTTTTACAGCGTTTTTATTTATTGAAATCAGATTTTACTTAGGGTTAATATGTTTAAAGCAGGTAGTACAGCTAATTCATGTATGCATGATGACAGTACTGACCTGTGGAGCAGTCGTGGCCAGTCCAGTTGGGGTCACAGCTGCAGGTGCCGGTGTCAGCCAGGAAGGCTCCATGGCCCGAGCACTGGTCCATGCAGGAGGCCCGCGGGCTCTCGCACCCAGGACCCCCCCAGCCGACGAAACAGTGGCACTCACCACGAACACACACACCCCGCCCTGAGCAAGTCGGGTCTAGGCAGTCCACTAAGGAAAGAAAAACCACATGCTATAGCTAAAAGAAAACATCAAATACAGAACAAATGATGAGAGCAGGAGAGAGAGAAAAGCTTGCTGTTCTGTTCTTATAGTCACCTCTTACTTCAGTTCTTAAAACTCACAATGTATCTCAATATATCAGCAACTGATATATCAATCACCCATAAATGAGAGAATTTATTTATGGGTATTGATCTGATATTGGAATTACAGTCTGTAATTATTACCAATGACATTTTGGCTTGTTTTACTGATGCAGGCTATGAAAGAAAACATCAGCAAGGATCTGTGGACAGGATTTACATCCGCAGCAAATACACAGTAAAACACACTAAAGACATCCTATTAGTAACGCAACAAAAAATAATGGGCTGCAAAGCAAAACAAAACCATAATTCAGAAGACCCTGGACGGTAAATTGTGACCAGTAACCTGAAAAAAAGCTGATAATAAATAACAGCTAACATAGAACAAACTTGCTGAAATGATCACAGTAAGTCGGATACAGTCCTAAAATCCAGCATCATTTACAACAGAGAACAATCCTTCAACCAAGGGAAGGGATTCATTTATTTTATAGGATATGCTTTGCACTCTGGCATTGCTGTTTGTGAATTTAATTTTAAAAACTGTGGCACCAGCTGGTGTTAGGGTGCAGGCAGGTGTTTTCTGTTTGTGGTGTTTTACCGTATTCTGCATTTTTGAGCAGTTTTTAAGCTCCCTGAATATGTATCTCATCTTAATTCTACAATATATTTCACTGTTTATCTGCTGCTCAGATTGTTTGAATGCATCTGTAGTGGCAGGAGAGAAAAGGAAAAAACATTTTTAAACACTATGCATCATTTTCAGTTTTGATATTTGATATTTTTTCATTTTCCTTTTTTTTAACCATTTTCCTCTTTGATCCAGCCATGAAAGTGCCATTTTCAAAATGTCAAAATTTAATTTTCATTGTCAAAAAGTTGATGCATTCCTACTTACTGTACAAATAATCTAATTAGTCATAAAAACTCACAATTCCAGTGCTCTATATAGCCTAAATACTATGCAGCAGCAAGCATTAGAAAGAGCTCATTAAGCTCATTAGTGTAAATGAGTTTTAAAATGTAAACAGGTGAAATGGTCAGCTTTTGGAAGCAGAATCAACCACAACTAGATGCTAATTGATGGTTTTTGTGGTTGGACCCTGGGGCTACTTAAAACTGTGTAAGCCGTGGTTTGGGAATACAGTACTTCATATAGGTATGCCAATAAATAGAGGGTCTCTAAAAGGACTGAGTCTAGGGCTCTCTTGTAAACAGGCAGTTTCCACGTTTCCGGCCAATAGTTTCTAAAGCTGGGCAGAAAGGGATTTATAAACGGGCAAATTAAACAGCCCACCCAACAGCCATGCAACACACAGCCAGGTGGAGGAGAGTTCTCCCTCTGTCTCCCTCCCTCTCACTCCCACTCTCTGTTGGTAATGAGATTTCCTCCCAATGCCAGGAAGGTACGCCGCAGCCAGCGCATGCTGGGCTAAATTGAAAAGCGGCACTGGACGTGCTCCCCCGCTCACTCTCCGCCGAACCCAGAAACCCAGAGAGCTGGACAGAATGCAAACGAGGCTTCTGCCATACACTCAGGCCTGGCGGGTGAAAAACAGCCTTCCTTTCACACACACACACACACACACACACACACACACACACACACTGCTCTTTATTCAACCATATCCCCCTTTAGAACTTAGCCTGACTTATGACTGCTGATCCTTCCATCACTCAACCTCTGGCAAGAAGCAAAAAAAAAAAAGAAAAAAAGAAAAAAGCAGAAAGTCTGTTCAGTCCCATGCTAACGCTAATGATGGTTAATGGTTGTTTAATGAAAACAGAGACTTGGAGAAAAGCTGGCGGATGTTGCCTCGGTTAACGAGAGGACACGAGCTGCGAGAAAAAGGTCCTCAATTACAAAATAATAACAACCAACATGAAGAAATTGTATCCCACAGATGGAAAACGAGCATCCGGGTGGAGGCAGAGGGGTTGCGGAGACGTGAGGGGGCACGGTCACCCTCCCTTTACTGCAACATAAACGCGTATAAAGGCCTCGCCTATAGACAAACAGGAGCTGTGGCCTCTTAGCAGATGGCTTGGGCACAAGGCTCAGAGATCATAGGCTAACTGACAAGAGCTGCTCTCCTGGCAATTAATCATCACCGCCTGAAGGTCGCAGGGAAGAAAGGTAGAAGCCTTAAAGGGCAAGCGGCCCCATTCTCTCTCTCTCTCCGCCTGTCTGCGGTGCGACCCAAAATAGAATATTGGGGGGGAGAGGGGGGATCAGAGGTGTCAGAATCCCCATTTATCAAAATCAGCTGCTCTATTTTTCATCTTGAAATGAGCGCCTTCAAGAGCTGCCAAACACAATGGCGAGTTCAATCTTATCTCGTGGCGCCTTGGCCCAAGGCCCTCTGGGACGCCATTAAGAGATTAAAGTGAGACTGTCCGATCCTGCTGGAGATCTACCTACCGACAGTTCATTTCCAACAATGATTTAACACACCTTCACCAGCGTCTAATAATGATGTGGATCACGTGTGTTTGATTAGGGCCAGAATTAAGGTATGGAATGTTCGGGTCGGGAAAGTCGGTATGTTGTTGTCCCGTGATATCATGGATACTGTGATAACTTTATGAAGGAGAATATGTTTTCCTTTTTGATGCTTTTTTTTATAATCATATGCTGTTATTATTGTTATGAATAATTACTACAATGTGCAAAAGTCTTGAGCCACCCCTCATTTCTTTATAATTTGCTTTGAACCACCTTGGTGGTGCAAAAATACTGTTTTACACCTGTCAAACTATCTTTTGCACATTGAGTAGATTAAATGAAAAGAAATGGGAAAAAAATGTTTTGCTGTGAGAGACTCAAAAGTACCTAAAGACACAAGGTGCCTAGATAAAGGTGTTCCAACCACTCAGCATACAGCTGATCACCAGCCTGGTCATCTGGAATCATCTGTAACTGTTTCTTCACTGGTTCAGGCTTAGATGTCCTTTGTTATGTTTGAATGATTCATACATAGGTCACTGTGTGGCTTAGCAAACAAAAACATTCCCCTGAAACTGGGAAACTGTAAATGAGTCTTTGAAAGCCCTTCAGGAAGCCTGGAGAACTGTTCATGAAGACTACATTAAAAAATACAAGAAAGTGTCTTAGGAAACAAAATATGAAGAAATGAGGGGTGGCTCAAGACTTTTGTGCAATACTGTATATCATTATAGTCTATAAAATCGAAAGTACTGTGATACAAATTTGAGCTGTTATCAACTGATGTCACTTTTTGCACTTTTACAAAACCGTTTACTGAGTTTCAGACAACAGAAGGGACAAATTTTGGTGGCTTAAGGAATTGCTATGAGCCGCTCTGAAACATTCATAATGTATTGGGATGAGAGGATCTTCACCGGCTTAACAGGGGAAGATCAGATGCTTTTGGGCTCGACTCCAAAAACTGCAGGCTCTAAAATATTCAAGAACTGGGTGCGGACCGGCCCTGAAAAAAGTCCCATAAGCGCAGGGGATGAAATGGTGTTTTCATTCTAATACATCTAAATTACGGCTCATCTCTCGGGTTTGGCACTATGCAAATGTTGGATCTCTCTATAGTGGAAAACCAGAAACATGAACACTTTGCCTAACCACAGTGCATCACTAGGCAGGCTGCTGCAATCACGGAGGCCTCACGCTGTGTGTGCAGAGTGAGGGGGAGATTTGGCTGAAAGCTGGCAGGTGAACGACAGGAGAATGATTGATCGTTGCAAACGCGTGCGTATATATTTTGGAGCTGCCATTCAGTTGTCTCTGGCACCTTCAACAGCTTTTTCCACCGAAATCCCTTTTCACCTTCAATAGCAAACAGACCTTGAGCCTTTGCCTGTGATCTTCATTAAGAGAGCAGCTTAGTGATGTCATGCAAAATCCCAAATCCAAAAAAAAAACAAGATGTTGAAAAAAAAGTTAATAGTTTATATTCTGCCTTTCTCCAACAGCACACAGCACTTTCCAGTACTCAGTCTATTCTGTACATCTGCACACTTCAGATCTTGTTTATTTGAATATTTTTCTACATATTTTTTTATTACTTAGTTCTAGCCTTTAATTTTCTCTTCAACTTATTTCCCTACATGTTGTATTTGTATAACCGTGTATGTGGCATATAAAAAATATTGAATTTTGAACATCAGATCAAACTTATGATCTTCAGGATGACATTTACCTTCCTCACAGTTTTCTCCCTTGTAGCCAGGGTTGCATATGCAGGTTCCCACTATGCATGTTCCGTGTCCACTGCAGGTCACGTCGATGCACTGGTTTGTAGGAACATCACATTCTGACCCTTTCCAGCCACTGTGGCACATGCAGCGGCCTTTCAGATACTGACCATTCCCGCTGCAAAGCACTGGACAGGAAGCTGTGGTAGAGCAAACACACACATGTACACACACACACACACACACACACACACACACACACACACACACACACACACACACACACATATTCATTTGAATGAGGTATGTCAAGCTCAGGTTTAAAACAATGCC
>JBBPCZ010000001.1:26624694-26648077 GCA_037974445.1 Brycinus macrolepidotus
ACACACACACACACACACACACACACACACACACACACACACACACACACACACACACACACATATATATATATAAATCACATCATTGCATTTTAGAAGATTTTACTAAATTGACAATGTTTTGGATGAGGCTGTCCTGTTTGTATTCACTACTACATGGGCTGCCTCTGTGAACTAGATATACACATCTGTATCAGATCCATTCAATTAGTTTGTGGCATTTTCAAATGCTGTTAAAAAGAGAAAATCTAATCAAGCTTAATCACGTTTTGCCCCTTGATCCCCATAACACTGGACAGTCAGTCACAGTCCCATCTAAAATTTGTAATTTTGCTCCTAATGCAGCCACAGAGGGCTAGCAAAGCCAATTCAGTTTAGGAAGGACATGCTAGACTAATACCATAAAATAACCTTATAAGACAAATCAGTTTTATGACAAAACCGAAATGAACTTACTACTAGGTGGACAATGTTGCACTGATGTGACAGGATTTTGTACTTCTGAGAGTAGGATGCCCAAAAATATTAAATTGTATATAGAATAAGTGAGAGTGTGTAGGCAATCAAGCTGTTCAGAGAAGACAGAAATTTCTTCAGACTTGAGAATGGGGAAAAAATATATAAACCTATTCAGTTATGTACTTGGGTACATTTTATATTACAGCCTTAAGATTTGACCAAAACTGACAATGAGTCTTTTCTGTTTGTGCTCACCACTACTTAAAATGGGCTGCCTTTGCCGAATGGATGTGGGTTATTCATTGGAAAGTACAGCCAGGCTTTCTGTTTACAGACATTCTGAGTTGGTCTACAGACGTGCCAGTAAATATGTCAACACTCAAAAGTAATCCAAAAACTGACAGTCATTCCACAGAACCTATGTGACTATGGTCAATGGTACTCACCAATAGCTGTGGTTAGAAAGGACACTTGCTCCATCTCCTTCCCATCATTGTACACTGCCAGGTGCCAGATACCTGAGTCCATGTACTGAATGAAGCCTGTGTCATGGCTGCTGAGGGGCATGAGGCTCCGCGGCTGGGTCAGCGCCGGTGGTCCCTCTAGACCCTGAACCCCCTGAGCCAGGAGTCGCCGACCATCCAGCAGCTCCACAAAGTCAAACTGGAGATCAGAGACAGGCATTAGGATGACATAAGAGCCAAATGCGGTGGTCAGTGAAGGATTTACTGTCAACTCCAGAGGTTTTAAGATGCGCAAAAATGAAAAGCTGTAATAATGCTGATAACATTTTTATCAACCTTGCAGGATAAATGGCACGTGCAGGGAAATGCCCCCCCCCCAAAAAAAAGGCTGTCCATCACTGATACAGTGCTGAAAGAATAGCAGTTTCAACGGCCTCATGTTAAAGGTAAAGATATGTAATTTTCTTTTTTTTAGTAACTAAATTTATTAAAACGCTTCAGTTGGCCTGACATCCCAAACAAAAATGGACATAAACTATGCATTTGCTTACCATGAGTAATTGGAGTAAGATAATGAGCAATTATCACATTCTAATATTTAGTGTTTAGAATGTAATCATCCCCAAAACACAATATCCTTTCTATATTGCAATATATTGTAATATTGATCTGGGCCTTGGAGAAATTTCTGGTAATATAATAACATGGCTCCTATGATACAAATCAATAAAGCGAGGTTGAGAAGCTCAGCGTTCGATATAAAAATTAGGTGTCTGTTTGTATCAAACTCTTTAGTCTTTGTCTGGGGATAATGGTCTAGGCCACAAAATACAATGGAATCCAGTGAACACCGGCATACACTGCAGGCATAGCCTTTCGTCTGCTTATTTCTTCATATATATAAATAGACAATTAACAATCATTGATTTGCATGTACATAAAAAGACAAACATATCAAGTAGTACATTAATCAAAAAGTTTGGGCCTAAATTAAGCCTGTGCAATTGGTTTTAGGCAATATTCAATCTGGATTAGCTATAACTGTGATTTTAATTCAGTATAGATCTGTTTAAAGGTGGACAGTAATAAATTCAGTGCTAATTGCCTTCAGTTATTGGCTGAACTTGGCACTCAGTAAAAGTAGTTGTTTACCTGGTAATAAAGGTAAACAACTACTTTTAGCAGGTAAAACAAAACCTGCTAATAAACACAGCCATGCATCGTGTTTTGTTTTAAAAGCCCACCTGTGTGTGTGAAGGAGGAAGTCCTCTTCTTCCATAGATCCCCACCAAGGCATCTTTACTAAGGGACACGTTGAACTTGAGGTACATTGGGTGGTCGATGAAGACCTGCAACCTCCAGAAGATTCCAGGCGGTATCTGCTGCGAGACCTTGCGACCCACGTCAATCTCGCCCATGTCTATGAAGCTGTCATCCGGGAACAGGCCATCCAATTTGCCTGGGTTGCAAAGAAAGAAAAATCCTTTGGCATGGTGACCCATTATTTGCCACTGTCATTTTGCCAGTTTGCCCAACTTTGTCCAACTGTTGCTACAAAAGAAGGCATTTGTGGTCAGAGCATGAATAGCAATATTCAGTAATGGAATCACAGTTTAATACATTGCCTATATTGTTCAGCCCTGAGGTCGAGCAGTGGAGCGACGCCCGCTGGACTTTCAATCATGCTGGTCACATGCAAGAAATATAATCCCACCGACCATAAAGCTGTGCTCAGCTAATAAAGTGCGAGGTCGGTCTCATTTTCGAGGAACAGCCCATTACATACAGGTAGAAAGCCTGCTGGAGCCACAGCACACAATTCTTCATCAGACCCCATGGAAATGGCAACATCTGCTCGCCTGTGTACACGGGCCAATTTCCGCAGTGATGGCGACGAAAACAGACATCCCTGCAAACAGAGCCCCGAGGACTTTCAGGCAGTCAGAATCATGGGCGGCTCTGCACACCACGGCAGATGGTGGTCCCTCAAAAAAGTCCATCATTTGCAATGTGTTAGATCT
The DNA here is from genome assembly GCA_037974445.1 of Brycinus macrolepidotus. Classification (NCBI taxonomy): domain Eukaryota; kingdom Metazoa; phylum Chordata; class Actinopteri; order Characiformes; family Alestidae; genus Brycinus; species Brycinus macrolepidotus. The sequence goes on from JBBPCZ010000001.1 coordinate 26,627,639, forward strand.
GGAGAGACAAGGCACGCTCTCCTGCCTTCCAATTTACCGCCTTAGATAACGCGTCAACACATCAGCCCCAATTACATGTCGAATGATATTTCGCTGGGCGGCTCAACATTCATTTTAAGCCAGACGGTCTCAAAAGTACAGTAGTGACAAAATGTCCCATTTTTTTGTTTGTTTCGCTTACCTACATCACATTGCCTGTGTGATCGTTCTGCAAAACATCCCATTATTGGAATAATAGGGGTCTGGATGCAGCAAACATTCACACCTCGTACGGTCACTGAGATCAAATGAGATGAGCGTTTCTTCTGAAAGTAAGTAAGTATGCATAGCACTGGGATGACACTAGATGTATTGGCTGTGTTTCTAGTGACAACCGTGCTCTGTGAGGCAGAATTAAAAACCCCAGTCTATTGATTTCCCTTCAGCAACAGCTGTCACTCAGTCAGGGACAGGCTAGCAGTGGCTGGGTTGGTGTCGCTCTCTCTCTGCTGTCTGCTAAATGAAAAAGGATGACTCTGTGACTCATCTATATGGTAATAGCTGCGATCTCCCACCTTCCTTCAAAGGCCTGATGGCAAATCAAATAGCTAAATCTGAACTCTGTTTTGTTTCGAGAGCTGGGGAGAGCAAACTTTCCCTACAGCACAGCTCATCGCCGCTACCACGGGGGATAACGTACGCTGCCAAGAAAACTCCAGACTCGTTTGGGAGATGAAAGGAAGGCATGCCTTCCTTGGATGGAGCACAAGTTCTAATCCTCCTCGAGCCCCTGGATACCCACTCCCTAAAGCTGTACCATCCCTTCCTCCAGGAACAAATAATGCCCTTCCACTTCCCCAGCAACTTTCATTGGATTACAATGCAGATCTCCCAGCAAGCCGCCAAGACTGGTCCCAGCATGAAGCTGGATGACAAATAATCCTGGATCTGGTTAAGTCTTTGAAAAATCAAAACTAAGACGTTATAACATTGGCCAGTGATGAGCCGTCTCAGTGGGAATCCACGAAAAAAAAAACAGTTTTGGAATGTGCGACCAGATTTAGGCCCACTGAAGGACAGTTCAAAGGGCTGTGAAGAAAGTTTTGGGTGGGAGGTTAAGTACTTCTTCTTCAAACTTTCCAGTCTTTGCAAGTCTTTGAATGCAGACTGTTTCAAAAGATGATTTTTTACAGAAAAGATCACTAATGACATGTAAGTAGGTTAAATAAGAAATGACAAATAATGATACACCTATGATCAGTCATTTATCTAGAGATCAAAAGTGCCCCTTACCTTACTTTACTTTAAAATGTTTCTAATATTTCATCTTTGGATAAGAGAACCTGCCACAAATCTGTCTAAACTTAAAGATTTATACAGTTAACCCCCTTTCAGCCTAATATGACACTACTTAAACATATAGCAAACATAAAGCAATTTTGATGCATTGATTTAAGCTACATTTAGGATAGTGTGACATCTAGTAATAGTTCTTTGTTTTTGAGAACGAGTGTTTTTAGAGATCTTTTAGAATTGAATGGAATAGAAAAGAACAAGGTTGCACAAAGGGTATGCACAAAGTATGATGCTTTGCACCAGTCAGTCAAATGAAATATATTAATCATTACACAACTAGGCTTAAAAACATCCTGAGCTCTATCAACCCTGGAAGGCACTTAGCGGTGATATTGATCGAATAAATTAAAAACAAGGCCTAAGTCCCAAGGTAAAATGAGCACTTATGTCGAAGATGTACAGTTTATCTTTTATCTTATCTCATCCTTGAACAGTGAATGAGTCATATGATTCAGTCAACTGTATTGCCAACTTTTTTGCAATATTATTTATAATATTGTTTATTTCTTGAAACCCATAATCTATTACTAGTACATAATAATTGTGCATACCATCATCTTTGCCCCTCCGGTCTGGAAGCTCCAGGCCAGTGTTGCCTAGTGGGGGAAGGCCCAGGTCTGTAGGTATGGACAGGCCACTGGTGTTGTCCTCTGCCAGCTGGTACATCTGTCTCTGCATGGGCTGCAAGTGCCAGTTCAACCCAAACAGGTGCATGGCTGCAAAAGAAGAAGACACCTATGGGTAAGCAACAACTGGAAACATCAAGGATTTGTTAACCCTTTGAATGCAAGCAGCATGGCTCCGTGCCGGAAGCGCAACAAAATGGTAAATCGTCGTTATACGGCCAAAGAACTCCTTATATGGAAGTTACACTGGTTTGTGTTGATGCTCAGTGTGTCAGACATCATGCTGAGCTTTGTTTGGTGTACCTATATCACAAAGAACCAAAGTTATTGTAGTTCAAAAAAACATGTAATAATAATAACTGCTACTGGGGTTTTAAAAGTGCTGTCAGACGCAAATGCCCAAAAGAACAACAATGCACAAATTTATTTTATTTTAGTTCTGTGATACTAGTAAAAAAAAAAAAAACACAAGATCTTTGAATCCAGGAGAACTTTCAGGATTCGGGTGGGGAAAACCCGCAGAGAGTGGGGGTCCTGAGACCGCCCGAGCTAAAGGGCAGCAAAGTGTATAGGAGAGCAAACACTGGTTTTAGACTGTTTTAGACCGTTTTCATTTGTTGAAATCAGATTTTACTTATAGTTCTAAGGGTTAAAGGGATAGCTGAACCACATAATGCTGTGCCAAACAATGAGTGAAAGATGCTGATGCCACTTAGCATCACATCATTACGAACATAATTAGCTTTCACTCTTTGTTAGCCACGATAGCACCGTCGCTCGTTTAGGTAAGTGTGAATCCTGTGCAATGACCATGAACTCATTCAGCTCTGCTACACACATTAGATTGAAAGTGAGCACCACTGCATCTTTATGGCACACAGTAATGATACAGATGTGCACAAACCCGTGACGTATTTGAATGACTACACCATGGACTACATTCACCATAACGATGCTATTGTCTTCTGCACATTGTTATGTTTTTGCAGTGATATTTATGCACTGTGTGTGTGTGTAAATATGCGTTGTCGCTAACAAAACACAAGCACGTATTTCCCAAATGGTAGAAGAAGGAAAACTATTTTTAATGTAATGAGATTTTTATTCAAAGTAATTGATCCAGTAGTTATGAAATTTTCACCTAGACAAGGACAGCTCATGTTTCCAAATGATGCAAAAAATACTGCTCTAATAAAAAAATTGTAATTTATCTACTCTATCAATGAAGTTCTGCTTCATTATTATATAATATAATAAGATTGGATCCTGCTAACATTGCTGAGTATCTCTGATGGTCTGTTTTTCAGGCTTTGCAAGTTAAATCTTCCTGTAAGAGGATGAAGTCTTTGAGTACCAAGCAAAACGAGGAGTGAATTTCACAAACTTTAAAAGAAAAAAAAACAAAGAAGTTTAATGGTTAATAGAGTTTACATGCTGACAGAGCACTGGAAGAAAGTCAAAAGAGCTGTAAACCCCCACAACCCTCCGGGGCAAAAAAGTGTTGTTACTACTAGCAGGCAGAAGAGCCAAAGCCCCTGGGGTGGCTCTATTCTTCTCATCCCAATTACCTTACTAATAACCCCCCTCCACACCCGCCCTGAAGCGGCAGAGACAAGGAAACGATCAAGTCAGCAGGAAGAGAACACAGGCATGGATGAATGTGTGCGTGCAACCAGAAGCCATGCCGATATTTCACAAGGTCAACAAAAGGAGCAACCTTTGGGACGAACAGCAAAGGAGCTCGAGACTGAGGAGGAGGGGCCCACCATGATGGATCACCAGAAAGAGAATAGACACAGCCAGCTTAGCCGGGCAAAAGCCCTTCCCAGAACCCTTTGGTCAGCAACAAAAAACAAGGCAAGAAAAAGCATTAGGGTCTTTCTTATTGGATTCTGTTGGCACCTCTAAGCTCTTGGTTTAAATAACCATTATAAAGTGTGAAATTAGAAGCCGGTTTGGAAGAACAGCTAAGAGTGTGAGCTTATGGCTAGTATCTGGATTGAGTCAACACATGTCCTTGTGCTTTCCTTTACCCAGCTCACATTTCATCATTCTGATTTTCATTCATCAGTGCACAATTGGCTTCAAGTTATCCGGGCACCTTCCTCGACTGCACCCTCTTGACAACCTGTAGTGACAATTCTGAGGCAAAATTAGTTTTCCGCTCCACTCAGTTTCACAGCAAAGAGAGAATGTATTTGTTTTGCTCAGCGGCAAATATCTTGTCTTGACAAAGGTGCAAGAGGGTCTAAACGAATGATTTATTCCGGTGCCACAGCATTTGGGGGGAAAGAAAGGGTAGACCTGCTATAATTCTGAAATACCGAAATCAATCTCGATTTGCATGTGACAGGGCACTCAAACGATTAAGTTCTGCGTTTTTTAAGATGAAAGACCTCAGGGAACAAAAAAGGCAGTGAAAAGAGTACATGCCTACGGCAAAGGGCTTCAAGGGCAAAAGAAAATGTTTGAAGTGCTTAGTTTTGAGGCACGAGGCTCATAATATACATGGTTGTTTAAACAGCATACAAAAATTGTATGTAAAAATGTTTACAAACTGCAGGCACTGATGGAAATTAGTTAGAATGGTATTCTGTGTAGAGATATGGATCTATTTCAGGAAGGTCATCATTCTAAATTCTGATCCATAGTACTATAATTTGGAACCAACTACTCAGTGCATTCCTTTTCGCAGCGTAAAGATGAAACACCATGCAACTGCATAAATAATGACTATAAAAGCCAACAGAATCCAACTAGAGCAGTACACATATAGGAGAATCTTTCAGGCAATCTTTCTTTAGTCTTCCATTAATGTGCAGAAGGCAGGCAGGGGCTGGTAGTAACATAGTGTCATTAATAATGAATCCAAATGAAAGATGCTTCACTGAGCTGAGACTGATTGGTCGGCCACGTTGTTTACTGAAGGGGAACTTTCCCACAGTTCCCTTTCATCGGCAAAGAAAAACAAAGAATTTGTGTAATTCGCCTCATCGAGCCCTTGCTATCATATCCACTCGTCCTTTCTTTAGATGCTGTAAAATCAATGATCCCTAAGACTGTGCAGAGATGTGCTTGCCTTGGCGTCAGCATTAGCCTCAAATTGGCAGTTTAAATGGGCCTAACGCTGAGCTGACAGACTGCAGATCAAACTAGTGGTGATAAATGGAAAAGCACAGCTTCGCTCCCCAGTGCACACTCGTCCATTAATTACAGTCATATTAGATAGCTACACCCTGCTTTAATTCTCCCCCATTCAGAAGCTGCTAGAAAATCTGGCCCAAAAAATGATGAGGCCTTTGATAGAGGTTGCCATAGAGGCTGGAAGTGCTCCGCTCTGGATTACTGAATCAATAGCTATTTGGGAAATTGTTCAGTGCATTTTGCTGATTGCATTCCACCAGATTTGGGCACTCCTGGCTGCAGAGCGTGGATGTCTGTGCTGTTTTTTTTTTCTTTTTTTGTAAGAAAGTAAATATGGGGTAAAGAGAAAAAAGTCAAGACCGACTTGCGAGACGATACAAATGCAAACGATCAGGTCGCTCCACACAACTGGAGCTGACTATGGCAGAGCATTCTGAGGCAGATGGCAAGATTTGTCAAGCTTGGGTAGTGCATGCCTCCACTCAGTCTCTCTCTCCCTTTTTCCCTTTCTCTCTCTCACTCCTGTTCCTCCTCTTTCTCTCCAGTTCTCATTCTCTATCCCATTGATTTGTGGCTCTCTGTCAATAGGCAAAAGTTGAGTGCAGAGTAAGGCACAGTAGGATGGGGTGGGACAGCCACATCAAAAGGCATCAGGGGGGTGTGTGTCATTCCAAACGTCAGAGTAATCACTCCTCTGGCCAGCTGCACCATCTCTCCCCACTTACCGTTGATGGAAAATGACTTACCAGGCCACTATTACCCCATGCCTTCTCAGCATAACACATCCACGTTATCATTTCTGCCCGTGGTATCTGCACTATGCAGAATGCTTAGGGAGACTCCATGAAAATGGCTTTTGAAAAGTGGCTCCTCTTTCAGTTTCCTGAACTGACCGTGCTCCAGACTCCTCTGCTGGTATACAGGCTCTCTGAAAGGGCTCAAAGAATGGCTAGGTGAGAGAAACCTAAGCTAGTTAAGCTAGGTGGCTTTTTAATGAGGCTGCTCCTGGCACAGACTAGACGCGCCGGTGCTGTGGAGGCATGCGGTGACCTGCTGGAGCGACACAGCAGCCATTTTTAAGCTGCAGGTTGGACCCAGCCATTCTGCTTTCTGCTCCTTGTCTTGGCAAGGCATGCAGCAGAGCGGCACGCGCCAATTAGCAAGTGGAACATTGGAGCAACTGCTCCTGTAGTCCGGAGAGAGAGCAGGAGCCATTACCACACTGTCTGTGCCAGCAGTCCTGTATTCCAGCCCTCTGTTCTCTCCCGACAGGAATGCCCAGGACCAAACATCACTGATGCATCACTGATGACGGAATGAAACATGCTCCAAATCAAAGTAAGAGAGTTCATATGAGATATGGATTACAACATATTTTACTTATTATGTCTGCTGCTACCATTGGGAACATATAAGGTAAGATAACCCTACTAAATGATGATGGATGCAGAGAGCAGCTAACTTCAACACCATTACCCCTAACATAAACCTGAGAAAATAATCAAATAAAACAATATGAAATAGTTTTACTATTCATTATTTACTACAGTCAACTTGCCTACAATTACTACAGGACAAAGGGAATGTTTTGAGCATCAAAGTATTTCAGCAGCTTAGTGGTGGATGCTTTTGGGGTATTTTTGAGGTAGTTTTGTTTGTATTTCTCTTGCATTTCCCAACAAAATTGCTTTTATCTATTATGTATAGTGTGCTTTATGTATTAAATATTTCCAAAGCACATTTGGCTTTGTGTTTAGCATAATAACTTCCATTGCTTCTGCTGTTGCCATACTTCATGACTAAAATTGGGCACTGGCCCTGATTAGTCAACTGCTCCCAGTGCCAACTAGTGGATAAACTGATTCTCAGGATAAATCTAGCTGTAACCAGAAAGAAGTACTGAATAACAAAACTATGACATGAAAAAGGAAATTTGGAAACAATGGTCTGCAGCTGTTAATGTCTTTCAGCATCACTGCCTTCAACAGGCTAGATAAACTTCAGAGTCAAAAGAGGTTCTTCAAAAGAGGTGTTATGCTATAAAAAACTACTTTTGGTTCCCTTCAATATATAAGATATGTGAGTGTGAAAAGCCTTTTTAACAACTAAATAACCTCAGTATAATGCATATGTTGAGGGAATCTAGGAAGGAAGAATCTAAACTTGGTCTAGAACCTTACTATTACTATTCTTTGAAACTTTCAAAAGTTTTTCTCTCTTTTTCAAACATGGTTCTTTATTGAAGTCAATATAGGGCGTTGCTCAAAGAACCTTTGAGCAATGCCACAGAAGAACCATTCTGGTTCCCTTCAATATATAAGATATGTGAGTGTGAAAAGCTTTTTTAACATTTAAATAACATCAGTATAATTCTTATGTTGAAGAAATCTAGGAAGAAAGATCCTTAACTTGGTAAATATCAAAGTAAATATCAAAATATCAAAGTTCTTTGAAAAGTTCTTTAAAGGTCCTTTAAAAGGTTCTTCACACTCACAAATCTCTTTTTCAAACATGGTTCTTTAGTGAAGCCAAAATAAAGGATTGCTCAAAGAACCTTTTTGAGATTTGTGGCCCAAGGCTGAAAACTACATGTCCGAAAGGTTCTCGCAAACTGTGATAATGTCATGGCATTGTGGTTCTACAAATGAATAATATGGAGCTGGACGACCAGAATATGCCCCTAAATATGAGACAAGAGGTGCTCCCAAGACAGGAACGGAACTGGTGTGAGGCAACACCAGTGATCGGCTATCCATCAGACAATGGACAGTGTTCACGTTAGTAAGCATATGGCTAATTAATTCCTTTTAGACACTTGAATGGTTGATGTGCTGAATGCAGGCGGTTCTCTGTCCTCTCATTAGCTCTCTAATTACTCTGACACCTCTCTCGCAGGGGGGAGAGGCCGGCGCTCAAAGCCTGTGCCACGCTTCCGTGGAGCCTTTTCAGATCGGACCAGATTGCCATCAACACAATGGCGGCTGATATGAAAGAGAAAAGAGCCACGGAAATGTGCCGAGACCGTAAGGCATTTGTTTGTTCCATAAGCTGATTGAAAACTAGAAGAAGACAGCATGGTCAAGGGATGGCCACGCTCTTCCAGATAGCCAATGGTGAGGTAGCCCTCAGTGGGTAATTAAATCCACTGAGTGGCTTGTGAAAAGATTTTCCCCTTTCATTAATTCATTGATTGCTAATGATAATGAGATTTGTAGAATCACACACACACACACACACAGACACTTGCATCGACACCTACAGACAAAATAGGCCAGCGAGAAACGGGACAATGGCTGTGTGGCAGTTGGCTCTGTACTGATTTTCAGACCTCATATTGTCATTTTTCCTTGTTTGGTCTCGACTACAGTACACAGAGTCCTTCATCAATTCTTAGTCTGTGAATTAAAAACGGTAAAAAAGCATTTCCTTAGCAAGTATACTGGTCACTATATCAAAAAGTCTTGAGCAAGCTTTCTCTTTCCGACTGAAGCTGAGAGGTATCTGTCAAGAGTGAATCATTTCTCCATGCTTTTTTTCTTCCTTCTCATTTTGTGTGTGTGTGTGTCTGTGTGGCTGACCACTAAAGTGCAATCTCACTCTATTATTTGATTAAATGCCCATGTTTCTGTAGCCTGCCACTGTCTAATCCAGTGCTATGAAACCAACCCATGTTTTACAAACATTTTTATAATGCAATTTACAATACAATTTCAAGCCTAGTCAAGAACACTAAAGGCTTACCAATCACAAATTCCAAAATTTACTCCATAACAAGTAAATGGTGTGCTGATCTGATCTTCAGTATCAGTTTCTGTCTGATACGGGCCAAAATCACCGGATTGAATATTGGAAAAAGCCTGAACGATCATGTAAACGCTGAACTAAACTCCTTATGAGCAATGAGCCATAAAGAGAGACACACCAATGAGGACACGAGTAACACAGATGAGCACCAAGGTTGTGTCCCAAACGGCTCACTGCTCTCAACATAGTGCACTTAAAATACAGACTCCGGCACCCAAACAGTGTATAATATGTCTAACAAAGAGCCACTGGCAATTCAGCCATGCCTGCCATTTTGCCTACTATTTGAGAGTATTTTGAATAATATTTCAGTTTTATGGATCTGAAATGTAGCACTGTTACAATAAAACAGTTTATTTTGTTTAGTAACACATCTACCTTCTAACTTTAGCTACAACATAGTTCAGCAGTGCAGCATTTTAAACCGGAAAAGTTATTGCGATTGATGCAATTTCTCATTAGATTGAACGGGATTTTTGCCAACATCCTGCAAACCTCACAATGGCTGTTAAAAGAATACATTTGTTCAGGCGACGCTTTTTTAAATGCACAGAGCGCTACATCTCATTTGCATTTGACTGACAAGTAGGTCAACCAGAGATAGCAAATTGGTAGAGTGAGAAAAAAGCCTGATAAACGTTTTTAACTGACACATATAATACTAAATGAAAACTATTTTTCATATTCAGACTGTGGTAATCTTAGTTGTACTGGGAGTTCAAAAACAGTCAGTGACTAGGGAGAGAGCATCTTTAATTCTAATTGGTCAACTGTGCTATTTTGTGGGCGTTCAGCAAAAAAGCTGATGGTTTTCCAACTTAAATTTGTAGTTTGAAAATGAAGAGTGCATGGCTCAGACTGAAGAAGTGGTTTTCAGTCGTGGTCTGTGTTTTTTCATAGACAGAAAAAAGAAGTGGGTTTTTATTAAGGCAAGGCTTCCGTTCTCTGGTCAAGACTCACTGTATTAAAAAGTTTTTGCCGAAACAGGTAGATGGAAGAACTGGAGACTGAAAGGCGACGGTGATAAACAGGGAGTTCAGCGGCAACAGCTGAAATGTGAATTTGAGTGTGTGGGAGTGCAATCTGAAGGAGGGTTCGGGTCGGGCAGTAAGACGAGGGCCCAGCATGAGCAGAAATGAACACAGAGGGATGCTGATGACCTTCAGATGCGGAGGACATAACGACCTTCTTAATGAGAATGCCACCATGGAGAAAATGGCACACTCCTCTTAAACGAACCGTTTCATGTGAACCGCGGCACAAAAAAAGGGCTGGAAAAACACACTCGCGTACACACACTAGTGAGTCAAAACATCTGTCAGGAGGTTTAATTGGGTTCATTAGACAACACAGCTAGAGTTTCCAATTACAGGCCTCCATAATTAATTGCACTTGAAATTAACTATATTTTCTCATCAACTTTTAATTAAACATGGCCCCTTGTTCTTGATTGGAATTTCTTGATTCTCAGGGCGAGCTAAGGTTTCCTACATGTTTACTCGAGGGTGCGTGGGGAGATGGTCTTGATTTTTTGGGTTGAGTAATTACATGCAGTAATTAAGCCCCATCAGCCTGGTGGGCTTTGGCGAGCTCCTGGTGAGGTCAGAACTGAAGTCAGATGCAGACACTCAACTTTAAGCACAGCTTCAGCCCAGCACTTCTCATCGAATCCATCTTTTCCACCATGTAATCTGCCTGTCATCTTCGGTGTCTGAGGCTTACAGGCGATTTTAATTTGGATTTTGAGCTCCAAATCACGAGGAGGAAAAAAATAAATATATAAACGAAATACACATATTTGCAGCCAAAAAAGAAATGAATAATAATACTTTGGCACCATTTAGCCAGAGGGGGGAATTGAAATTATGTTTTTTTCCAGCATCAAGTCACTATGATGCATATTTATTTTCAGTGACAACAGCAGAAGCTATTTATCTCTCGGCTGATGGAAACTGTTGTGGAAGATATGCTGCCATGTTCTCATGGATGCGCCTTCACACTTGTTTTCCCCCATTTGTTCAGCTTCACAAAATCTTATTTCACTTCAGACCCCCTTTTCCAACATAATAGTGCGACCATTTATATGCTAAATAGGTCCATCATAATGCAAACCATATGATGAACTTCTTCATTGGAGAACCTATGGAGTGGACCTGATTCTGGTTGGTAAAAAATCTGCATTCGCACCATGTTTGGCACCAAGGCGCAGATTGTCGGATTTTCATCTGACACTTTTTTCCCTTTAAAGCATCACAAGGGAGAATGTGCAAAACATGTCACACTGCATAACAGGTGAGGGAGTCTGACTGTGACAAGGAAAGGCTTAGGTAAGATCACAAGCATTACCTATCCAAGCAGGATCCACAAACAGTGTACCTGAGCGCTTATTAGTTCTTTGAAAAGTCACTACCAATTAAAGACAAAATGCCTTAAGGCTAAGGAATACATTTGAAACGTCTGAGCAAGGAAATGCTTGAGAGATAACAATAAGGCTTTAACAGAACTGCTTTACTAAAACAAAATATGTTCTGTATGAAGTTTTCTGGTGTTCGAGAAATATTTAATGGTGGGCGCTTCTCATGTTAGCATCTTGTCTTAACAGCCTGGAGCTATTGGTGCTGCTTTATGACACATTTGATTTATGTTTTTCACTCTTTTGCAAAAGTTCTGGCTATATCCAATGACCAACCGAAAATATGTGCATGCTAAAATGTGACTGTTGCCCACCATCAACAACATGACTTCTGCAGAACAGCATAGGGAGTGTAGAATGGATCCTAATTACAAAGCTAAAAGTTAGCAGCACTGCTGTCCATTTGCATTAGGCTAACTCGGCTAAACTTTGACTATGCTTGCTGCACACTGTCTATCTAGGGCATATGATCATGAAATATCAACACCACAAATAAGGCTAGCTTGTTTGTGAAAGCAGAACCTTATTGTGAGTGATAACCGTGTTCAGGAGTGTATTTTGAACATTCTCATAAAAGACACTTGGAGCGTAAACACATGCTGTGCTCTGGGCCTTGTGGTGCCAACAAGAAGGCGAAATAAACAGAAATGTGTTGCACGTGTCTCTACATTGCAGATTTGTTTTAGGTATATGCTCTATTTTATAGGAAGACAAACTAACAGACATATTTTGATGAATGTGTAGAACTGACTTTTGCATCAGCATTTCTCCAATGGTGGAACTTGAGAAAGGCTTAAATTAAATTATAGTAATTACATTATATAGTTAGTTACACAGTTAGTTGCACTCATAGTTGCACAGTTGAACATTTTTTCATTTCTTTTTTGTCAAAACATGACAAAAGCATGGCAGAAAAGTAGTTTGTCTTCATGGTACACACCACAATAGCCGACATCTCCTCTTAATATAAACACAAATGTGATGTGGATTCACATTTAGGATCTAGACTTCTAACAGAATATCTCTGCTTGTTGATAAAAGAATAATAATGGAGCATATTATATATACTTTTACCCACTTCTAAGGGTTAATACCCTGGTTTCTGGATTAATAGCCCTCTCTGATGTATGATTGGATGTAGACTCACCGATAAAGTAGGCCAGCAAGAACACCAGGGTGACGGAGATGAGGATGGCACTGAGGGCAGCACATTTCCAGTTGCAGTGCTTGTAGGGCTTTTTCAGGCTGAAGGCGGGCCGGGAGAAGGTGGTGCGGGGCAGCGGGCGCGGAGGAGGCGAATACACCGTGCTGGAGGTCAAAGGGTAACCGGGCGTTGTTGTGCAGTAAAGCGGTGATGTCCCTCCAGGCTTGAACAGAAAATGTCTGCGAAATCGCATTGAAACCACATTGCACAGAGCCCAACATCAACAGCCAATAAGTGCAGTGTGTTGAGATTAAGTGTTTTCCCCTCTCTGCGTTAAACAGTGCTTGTAGAACGAGAAGGGCTCAAGGCCCTTGCACCCGGTCAGCAAAGCTGTCGCTAAGCATTTTCAGCAAGTCGTTGCCATAGCCACCTCTGAGCCCCTGGTGATGGGGGGGGGCAGGTAAAAACATTCCTGCCATCAGGGTTTGTTCTATTGAAATTGTGAATCGATACAGAATTTAATTTACAGCACGAATGACCACAGCGGATCCTTGTTAATATGGGCCTGCGTGGTGACTTCTAATTCACCTCGAGAGGGTGTGTGTCAGGAGTGCCGAGAGGCTGTTGGATATATATAGTTGGATGAGTGTGGAAAGGGCAGCTTATTTGCCCTTGAAGAACAAGACATGCTCTTTTTTCAAGGATCTGTAAGCTAAAGCAGGTACCTCTAGGTCCTGGACAGACTGCTTTACTGACCATGTAAAGGATGCTCAGGGAGTTGATATGCGAATGCGTGTGTGTGTGAGTGCGTTTAGTGGAAGTGTGTGCAACCTCTTGTTATCATATACAGTAAAGAACAGCCTAATGTGCTGAAAAAAATCAATGATCATTTTACTTGCTGAGGTTAGTTCTGATGAAGATGCAAGGTTGTGCAAAATGTGATTCAACTCAGCCTTCCGTGCTCCGCCGACAAATGAGTTCTTTCATAAAAACTTGAGTTTGGACAAACTTTGCCACCATTCTGCCAACATTGCATTAGTTTGTAGTTCAGATTCACTACACAGTCTGGAGTTTCCAAACTTTTTTCACACACTTCTACAGTCTAAGAATGTCACTGTAAATGAGAAACTGTTCTTAATGCCTTGCTGGTAAAATAAAGGGTATGAATGAATGAATGAATAACTGCACTGTAGTTCATGTAGTGACTGAATAATAAACGTTGGATGTAAAAAGCCTGGGATTTTAGGCGGGTTAGAATGCCGTGTTACCAAACTGGTGCTGATGTAGCTAATCAATAGTAATTTCCCATCGCTCAGTCACACGAAACGTAGATGCTTTAGAAATTAATGGTTCACTCTAAACGTAGGTGTTTTGACAAATGTGCACTATAATTACTCATTAAGTTGAATGGAATTTTGTCATTATTCTGTAAAGCTTGTCCAACCTTGTCCACAGTTGCTATGAAGGAACGCACTTGTGGGAACACAGACATGCAACACATATTTGTACTGAAACTGAAGGTGTTGACTTTAGTTTCACATTTACACATAAACTAATGGAATGGAAAAAAAAAAAACATCAGTAGACAAAGGTACCACTATGCAGCATGGCAAAGCAGATCCTACTAGTCAGGGCGGCTGCAGTCAGAGCATGCAACATACCCGTCAGTGTAAGCATCGTCGCGGCGAGCTGCGGCCAGTATGTCCATCTCTATTAGGTTGTCCTGTAAAGTCTCTAGGAATGTCTGCTTTGCTATGTTTCTACACACAGGTGGAGAAATGGATAGATGGAGTGAGAGTGAGAGACATGCGTGCAAGAAGGAAACACAGACGTGACCACCCAGCGACTTTACAGGCAGACGAAACTGACAGACATAGAAAAATGAAGGAAAAACGAAATCAAGCTCCCTATGGAACTATACTATTTGCTGAAGGGGTTTCAGCGTCCCAGTGAAAAGCCTCCCCCTTCGTTTTTGATTTAAAAAAAAAGTGGCTTCCCCCGACACGAGTGTGTACCTTGTATTGTACGACCCTTGCCCTTCTCTGCAAGAGTCCTGCTCCTCTCTGATAAACATTAGAGTATTCTGGCTCCTTTGTGGTCATGGTTAGAAGAAAACAAGGTGTCACATTACCATCCAGCCCTTACACAGTCCTTTTCTCTGTTCTTTTTATTGTGCTTTTGTATGTAAGAGCCTGCTATGGTTAACACAGTACATTTTTCATTAAATTAATAAAAAAAAAAACACAAACACATATAATGCTGACAAAATCCCCAATAGGCAAAACGGTGTCCTATTTTGAGATTGCATTTTTGAAATAATAAATAGTCTCATAAAGCAGAGGGTTATTAACATTCAGGAGAAAAACTCTCTACTAGACAGCCAGTGTGCACTCTCTCTTTCTCTCTCACTCTCTCTGGCTGAAGCACATGCATTCTATCTGCCGGAGCTCCGCGCCCCCATGAGACTGCTGTTCCATAAGGGAAGGCTGAGATAATGCAATGGAGAAATGAACCATAGGCATGCAAAAGGACAGGCTCCGCACCTTTCATTCAACAAGAGAAAAGACTTGTTTTCCTCCCTTTCGCCCTCTGTTCCAGGCTACTGACTCGCTTCTCATTGTCTCTCCCCTGGCCTGTGTTCATTCGGTCATTTGTTTGGGCGGCGGGAGACGAATTAAACTTTTAATGAAGAGGAGGCAGGCCAGGAAGAGGCTGGGCAAAAACGGGTGAAGGAGGCGAGGAAGAAAGAAAAAGAAGGGAATGAAGGGGGGAAAAAAGACCAGCAAAAAAGGGGACCAGGCTAAACTACAGCATCCTGAAAGTGTGTGTGCCCCCTTCCAATCCATTCAACTAAAGCCAGCAGAGGGGACCATTATAAGGCCATTAACTAAAGCCCCAACAACCGGCCACGTTTTCCAAGTCCTTGTGGACTTTTCCTAATGGTGCCAATTCCTGTTGGAGGACCTCCGATAATTGATAGCTCTTTCCCAGATAGAAGGGAGAAGGGAGGGGTTGATATTGCTGATTTATTCGCTTTCCGACACTTCCTCTTCTCACGCTGGCTGGCGTGGCCATCTGTTCGCTTCTCCTCGGGGAATACCTGGTCCAGATTAAACTTTGGGAAAATCCATGGCACTTAATCAGTCATTATGTTGCTAAGTGTCCCTCCACAAACTGAAATTAACGGTCATTTTCCTGTTGAGTGGACCGCCACACAGCAGCGATCATGTCGAAAATGAAGAAGAGTGAAGAACTGCATAAAAAGGCATTCAGCATTCTACACTATAGTGCTAGTGAATGTGATTCGTCAGACCTACTAAGACACACACTGACAGAACAGAATATCTGTTAGTGGTTAGCCTGACGGTAATTTTGTTATAATTCCAAAAAAATTCCAAATGGTAGTATCAGTAAATATTATTTAATTGTTCATTTTGTACTTTAATAGGTTAGTCAAACACTGCTTTACTGACTGTGACAGTCACTTGTTAACAGTAATTTGTCAAAAATCTGTCAGTTCTCAATTGTTCATTCACATCATTTGGTAGATGGTTTTATCCAAAGCAACTTACAACTTTTTGCATATCACAGATATAGGTTAATGTAGTTTAGGAGTCTTGCCCAAGGGCTTTTACTGTAGTGTGATGTGTTGTGTCACCCAGGGTAGGAATCAAACCTTAAAAAGCAGCGATGTTATCCACTATACCAACCAACCACACAAGAGCCACATTTCTTAAATGTTTCATAGGAGCTTCCATACTTCACAGATTTCTTCAAGAGTTCTTTGAGGTTTCGTTAATTATCTCATCAGCTCTGTTAACTGAAGAAGGGGTTTTGTGTAATAATATGCCATCTAAATGCTCAACGTTAGGTTTGTGTATACTGCACATGTTTCAAAATTATTTAACCAAAACGTGTTGTCATGATTTGTGTCATTTACTAGGTCAGCACATCTAACTATAATAGTGATTGGCATGCAAGGAAGAAACTGTTGACATGTTTTGTCATGTCAGAAGCCCTGCCAAATATAAGACTAGCAGCTTATTATCTGTAATTCATCAGCAAGAACTACCAACAAATAGCAATATCGGCTGATAAAATCAGCCAATTGATATATCGGTTGGTATCAAATGGCAATCCCTGGCTTCATAAAAATGCAGAGCTTTTATATCACTTTTATAAAAATATGATCTGGATGGATACCTCAATCAGTTGAAAAGATCTAGTAGAAACCAGTTAGCATGATTTCATTTACATAATGAGATCTGGCCTCCAGTAATGTCTATTCATTATTAGCAACACTGCCACTTTTGGACTGCAGTCCTCCTTTAAGCATGTTTCATTTTCTAGGGATCTTTTTTTCATGTGGAGCTAAAATGAATAGTAGATAGGGCTTCTGGGAAGAGATGGGATTCACCAGTGTGAGAGAGAGTAATCTGAACATCAGTATGTATCAGTTCTCTTCAAGCTCGGCCTGACAGCCCTGATCTCCCTTCCACCATGCATGAGGAGCGGCCAGAACAACGCAAACAGACATCTGCTTGCAGGGCGCTTGACTGATCTCCTTCATATAAAAGCCTCCCAAAGAGGCAAGCTTGAGCGTGGGCTGATGGGAGATAAATAAGGACCTGAGGCTGGAATCGGGAAGAGATAAAGCAGCCATACAAGTTCTTGAGTGCAATTACCTATATATTATGATTCTGTTCTATATAAGAACACTATCTTAAGAACATCAAGCTGTGTAACTCGCTTTGAGGAGAGTGAAAGAAAACAGTGCTTTTCTCTTGTTTCATAGAAATGGTTTGAAAGCATGATGGTCCTTAGACAGCCCTTTGAGCAAAAAGTCATTCTGCAGTAGCAACAGTCAGGGGTGCTAAAACTTTTGCATTAGAAGACAGTATAGATGCACAAGGAAACATGTGTAAGATCAATATAATCGCTTTTATTTTGCAAAATGCCACTTAATACAGGCTACAACAAAAGCCAGAGCAGTTGACTAAACCGAGTCACCTATTAGCCCAATATCAGCAATGACTGTTATTACTTGACTCGTCACAACAGATTGACCAATATAAGGGTCGAAAATGTTTCTGTTTGAAAATATGTAGATATAAAAGAAATATGTTGCCTTGTGAATCCATACCTCAGTACTAACTTATTCATACACCCCTATGTTGCACTGTCTCAGTTCTGGGCACTGTATCAAGCACAACATTATGCATCATGTAACAGACCTAGAGAGCATAAATGAACAAATATCTCAGAATAAAAGCACTGATCAAACATCAGACCCTCACTCCCATATGCATTCAGAAGTGTGGAATCACCATTCAGAAAATATATAATAAAATATAATATAATATAAAATAATATAATATAGTTTCAGATAATGCATAAAATGAATTGGATATGTTTGTCCTTCGAAACTGCACAGCTTTGAAATAAGATTCTGAAAGATTCTGAAATGTTAGATGTCTCTGAAAGGCTCTTTTAAGACCATCTTCAGCTCAGTTTCTTCATTGTGGACACATCTAACATTTTGGAATAATCCTATAAACTATTTAAAACATGTTGCAGAAGTCCAACATGTTCAAATGTTTTCAAAGATTCATTTTCAAGTTAACTGGTTTTTAGAAACTTCCGAAATGTTAGATGTGCTCAGCTATTTCAGCACCATTAACAGTGCAGTTCATCACTCTGGACACATCTAACTTTTCAGAAAAAAAATCTGAAGCAATGTTAAAACTACTTCAGTTACAAAAAATGCATCAAATTAATCTATTCTGTTGATCCTGCACAACCGCCGTACAGCATTTAGAATGAATTTAACTCCTAAAATTACCATCTACTTTTGCATTTTAAAAGAGGTGGTTGAATCTCGGCTAACTAACCTAGACAGATATTTGTAATATATTCTTAATCAACTTCCCACTGTTCACAGAACACTTTAAATGTTTAAAATGCCTTTGACTCATTTATAATATTTAAATCAGTGTAAATGTTACTGGATATAAAATAACAAAAAAAATATATATGGCAAGTGGTTGCAAACTTCTGAAGGTTGTGTATTTGTGTTCACAATGATATAAAAGACAAATCCTGATGAAGGGTGATGACTCTTGCTCAGACATAAGACTTAGGCTGGCTGTGCAGTTCACAGCATAGCATAGTTTGCCTCATGAAAGCTTATTATAAAAGTCACCCATGACATATCAGTCTTATTCTACTGTTAATTATTATGAATAGACTAAATGTCTTAGCCCTACCTGGTCTCCAGGGGAATATTGCTGTTCAGGAGCCAGTTGTCTTGGCCACTGGCGGAGTCCTGGGCACTGGAGGGCCCCTCTGGAGCGGCTGTGCTGTCGGTGGGGGCAGGACTGGCGTTGCTGCGTGGGGTGTAGTTACTCCGGCTCAGGGAGCCCATGGAGGCCGCATGGTGCTGACTTGGAGAGTGTGAGTGGGACAGAGGGAGAGGAGGGGTCCGCAGCCGAGAATGGTTCTGGAAGGAACCGTCTAAAATGAGTCCAAGAGAGAGGCAGAAATACAAGAACAGGAAAGGTTACATTTAAATACAATATAAACTGCCTCTGACCTCATTATAGCTCATTTTTAATGTTTCTTAGGAACTGATACATCACTGCATCATATTCCTTAAAAATACAGTCAGATTATTTTGGTACGAATCAAAAAAATGCTTATTTCAATAGTGGAATATAGAGAATACACAAACAACACAGACACGGTGATACACAATGATTCAAATAAACAGTTAAAGTGATTAAATATCAACTGCAGACAAAACATTTTTACACTTCTAACAACAGATTAAAGTCATTTTTGTAAAACATTAATCAGTGCATGCACTTCTTAACCTTGCCCTGGCGATTACATTAAGTCTGCTTACATGCTTAAAAATGAGGGTGCCAAAATTTTTGCACAATGCCACAGAAGAACCATTTCAATGAAGGATTCGGAGAACCGTTTGGCAAATGAAATGTGTGAGTGTGAAGATTCATTTTAAAGTTTTAACAACTTCTGTATAATATAAAAGTTGTAGAAGGGACGGTTAAATTGTTAAAGAACCTTTATGTCATTTGATGTGCAAAAAGCTAATTTTCAAACACGGTAGGGAAGCACAAGGTTCTTCCATAGCATTGCTCAAAAATCCTTCTGTGGCACCTTTAGAGCTGATTATTCATAAGGTTTGGATTCCTGAGCAGACTGTTTTGCAGTTTTGTATTTTTACTTTTGTCCTTCAAAAACTGTTAAAAGTTGCAAAAGAAAAATCAGCGTCCTCTGTTTTGCACAATAGAAAGCTACAATTCTTCATCACAAGCTCAATGTTTGCTGTTGTAGCATATACACGCATGCAAACACACACACACACACACACACACGTGCACACACGCACGCACACACACACACACACACACACACACACACACACACACACAAACACACACACACATCATTTCTGGCAGCTGGAACCTGGCGTACAGCCTTAGCTACCCGCACCGCTGACAACTTATCATTATCAAGCAGGCTGAATTACCAGTGTCAACCTGTTTGAAATTCGTTTCTATTATGAAGAGCTGTTCAGGCTGGACTCAGCGGGTGGCTCCTCAGAGCCTGCAACATTTGCCTTCGCTTCCTGCTGTCACTTCATGTCACGGGATTTGAGGGCTATCAGACATTAGATAGCGTAGATCAGACTAGAGCTGGCAGTTCCCTGCTGCATCTGATACTCCAGGCCCAAGCGAGATAAAAAGCGGGTGTCCTCGTGTACTCCACTCCACAGCCATTCATTTCCATATCTAAGCCATTAGTCATCAAAGGGCTTCTACCTCTAAAGCACTCCACATACATACTTTTGCAAAGTAATGTATATATATATAGATATATTAGGGCTGTCAGTAGATTAAAATATTTAATCGTGATTAATCGCATGTTTGCCATAGTTAACTCGCGATTAA
>JBBPCZ010000001.1:26650302-26667758 GCA_037974445.1 Brycinus macrolepidotus
TATATATAATCCTCATTTCATGAAGTACAATCAATGTAGTATGCAAACAATGTTTCAAAACAATTTACTTCCCACTCCATACGGTCCATCATTGGAAATATAGTTTCAAAACCTCCCCATTTTGAATTCAGTGTTCAGTATGTAACACATATTACATACATCGGCCAGTTCAGTCTAGAACATATTGCTTTTTACATGTGATCCAACTGACCTGGGTAATTAACTAACAACCTACCTACCTACCTACCTATCTAACTACCTATTTAACTAACTCATGTACTCACTCACATTCACCAAGGTAAAGCATTTCCACAAGGGAGTGCTATTACAACTCAAGTAGCTTTTAGTGCTTCATAAAAGTGGTATATCAGTGACACTTGGATAACATACAAAACAAAAAATCAGAAAAGGAGTAATTTACATTTTTAATCTTAGAGGCATAGTAACAAAAACAGTCTGTTTAGAAAATTTTCTTTTTGTTTTCGGTAAATAAATGTCAACAGAAACATCATAAGTGGACCACAGGAGAAACAGCAGAACACAGCAAAAATGTTTTAAGGATCACCTATGCAAGTTGAAATAAAACTAGAAATACAATTATTAATACTGTATTAGTCCTGCATTGCTAGTCATGCTTTCAGACCACGTTTGCCCTTGAACAAGGCTCTGCATCCCTTAAAACACCAAATGAGAACAGCTGATGCAGCATCCAAGGATAGGAGCTTTATTTTTATTGAAAAGTACACAAAGGTAAGGCACACTGGAGTCCTTGATACAATGAACATCGCAACAACAGAAGCAATGATTCAGCAGGATTGATTCACCCATGGTCCAAAAGCAGTTAAAAATGTGGAACAGGCCCCAATTAATCTACTTTGCACAACATCTAAGAACCTGTAGAGAAGAGCCCACATTGAACTTCAAAATAGCATTCATGAAAAAAGCAACACATTTCCTCCACTCACTCCTGTTTGCTAAAAAATCCCTTCCCTTTAGGAATAGAGGTAGAGGAAAAAAATTCTCTCGAGACGTAATGTAATTTCCACCTAATTATCCAAGTTGACATTTTGTAAGTTATCAAATTGTTTCATAATTACGGGACAGCAAATGTGTCAAACAGCTATTATAGAAAGAGACAGGAGACCCACAGGAAAAAAAAAGATATTTCAGTTTCAGAAAGTTTCATAACTTATTTGAAAACAACTTTAAAAAGACCAAAAAAAGAATAAAAACCATAAAGTTATGGTAAAGTTTGCAGTGTGTTCTGGGTACTTTTCTCCTCCAATCACTGATTGGTTATGCAGCAGGAAAAAAATCAGAGACTCCTCTCCCTGCTCAATATTTGCAGGCGTCAAAGACCCATTAAAGTTGTCTGAAGTCAATCTCCAAGGAAAATCAGGTTGCTTCAATAGGCAGTGTTAGTTAACCATTGGCTGACACCAACCCATCAAAACTGCTGCAGAATTGATTTGTGGATATGAATAATTGATGAGAAGTGAGGTCAAGCCTTCAAATGTATCTTCTTTGATTATCCAAGCCAATAGAACTTTGATGGTAGAGAAGAGCATCAACAGTTTTCTAATTCTGCTCCATCATGCTAGTAAATGACATACATATTCCACATCTTGCGCCTTTAATTAACCGTTAAATGTAGAAAAGGAAGCATGAACACTCTGCTACAAATAATGTGTATCAACTCAAAGCTCAAAGATAACAACCTACACCAGTGATGGTCACACCTGACAAGAAAAAGTGACACAATGTGCCCCGGCCACCAGATCAAACTGCTGAGCTGGGAGAGATTGATACAGAATTAATCAAAAGACCATCACAAGCCAGACAGATCATTAAAAGCCATCCAATGCTGCAGCCCCCGCAGCTAAGAACACAGGCAACAACCAGGAACATGCAGCTCAATATTGTTTGTCTACCCAAACCGTGTTGATGGAGGGGGCCCTTTAATATTCATTAGATGTGTAATTTGACCATTGGTTGGGAGGTGAGCGAGGGGGGTGGGGGGTGGTTCCTTAAACTTGTCATTAAAGCATAATAACATTTTAGAATTGGGTTCTGTTGGTTCTGCCTTACGTTTTTTGACAAAATGTTGGACAAAAAATATCTCAGATTTTAGTTTATATAATATTTATTATAAATTTCGGAGATACAAAGTTTTGTTACGAGACACATTTCACTTCATTAAAAAATCTTTGGAATCATAGTTATCAATAAAATAATGTTTCCTGCTGTAGGTACATTTATAAAATTACTACTACCTTAGAACTCAATTGTAGGAAACTGATAAACACGGATATTTTAGATGTATCCAGAATGACAAGAGCTGTAGATGATTCAGAATGCAGTATGACTTTGAGAATGAAGTTTTAACAGCATTAACATCCAGAGTGCCTGACATTTGAAACACAGTGGCGGGTAACTTATCAGACAATTACTACAAATAGCTAATTACAGTGGATTATTTATGATATGAAAAAAAAACTCAAAAAAAAAAACTATTTTATTTCAGTCTTAACTATATTACTGATATTACTGAATAAAACAAATCAACAATTACTAATATGACAAGCAATTTCAAACTTTAGAACATCCAAACTTCAGAATGTCAGGGTACCCTGTTTCTCATTTAGCAATTTAAAATTGTAAACTCATGAAAGTAATAAACAGCCCTATATCATGTATTGTTAAAAAGGCTCACGAGGGCTAATACAGGATTTGCATTTAAGACATGAGTTCTACAGAAATACACAAAGAAAACTAAGACCCTTGAGCCTGATTCACTATCTGGGGAATCCTGCCTTCAGCACCAGTGTTCTAAGCACTGTTCACTAGTGAAGGTATTGTTCTTCACTATTATAGGGAAGAGAGAAAGAGAAATGAGGGGAAAACAGATTTCACTGGGCTCATTTGAAAGCTAACATGCCCAGGCAACAGCACAGGATCTGTGGCCCTTTTGCCAATTTGCTACAACACCAAAACACAAGAATAACAAGAAGTAGCGAGGGAGAGGTATCTGCATCTGTACACACTTTGAGATTATATTAAAAATATGCCATGCAGTAGTGCAGAAAAACTGGATTTTTTCATTTAACAAGTCATTCATTGTATATCATCAACAACACAATGACTGCTCAGCATTTTACACAGAATACAGAGGCCTGAAAAAATAACCCTCTCTATTAATATGCATGCCATAGTTCATGTATCCTCCGAGGTCCTGAAGATATATTTGACACTGCAATGCACAGATGGCTTTGATAAGCTCTTTTGTTATCTCCATGGTAACCTCAGAAAGGATCGTCTAAATAAAGCGGCAATGCACTGGCGCCCAAAATGCACTCACCAAAGGTGACAATGCATTAGAGAAACAGCTGTCAGAATGCAATCAGAATTATGGACAGCTGCTCTGGTGCTGCTGCTCATGTTGCTCAGAAGCTCCCGTGAGCTCATGAGAGAGTGAAATCCCAGGTGAAGGTCGTCGCCAATGGAATGGCAACTAGAAAAAAATAACAACTGGAAAAAAAAAAAAAACTTTTTCCAAATCCACATGGACATAAGATTCCTCCACAGTGATGCTCATTAACTTGCTATTTCGCTTTCCATGTTTAAATCTCTAAGCATTCTCCGCTGGAAACCCATTCCAGAGTGACCTCTTTAAACCTCATTTGCTCCCTTCATGCTGGCAGGTGGGAGAGGGGCTTGTGATTAAGCAAGTTCCAACGAAGCTCAGCTCATCTAAATGCAGACACGCAGGACGACCCGGCGGCTTGGTTTCCAAACCGCCTATTCCTACCCAGTCAGCTGCAAAGGCATGTTTTCTAGCCTTTTACAGAGGAGGACCGCACTCAATTAGCAGCCCACTGTGGCCGAGCCCCATGCTCCTCCGTGGTAAAAGATGCTAAGACGAGAGTTGCGGGGGTGTTCTGTGCTCGAGAACAGGAGCCCAGCGGGGTGTCTCCGGACCCCAATAGCTATCTCTCCAGGAAGAGGCCCCTGAGAGAAAGCTAGGGGCCATGGTGCAACACATGCTCAATAAAGGAGCTCAAGCTTCAGTGAGCATGCCTCATTGCCCTAATGGAGGTTAGCGGGCATTGAGAGAAGTTTTCTTTTCTCTCTCCCTCTCTCTCTCTCTCTCTCTCTCTCTCTTTCTTTCTTTCTCTCTGTTTTCTAACACTGGGACTCCAGAGCCAAAGGCGTACGCTCAGGACATCTCCGAGAGGGACTTGCTGTGGATGAGCGAAATGCAAAATGAAGCCGCGAGCACTTTGTTCTGAAAAATGCAACAAATGCTGTTTTTTTCTTTTTCTTTTTTTTTTCAGACGCTGCAGCTTCTCACTGGCAGAAAGTTAAATCACTGCAGTCGTGCCTGATGAATGCAAGAAGGTGCCAGAGAACCAGGCATGCGAACAGGCTGCTGTGGTGCAAACCCTTTGTTTCGAAGGTGCCGCCATTAGCCCGAACTGTTCACTGCGCTCAGCGCTGGGCAGGAATATTTAAGAAATGTAATTTGGCACTGCTTTACAAATGACACGCCAGAAATGTATTCAGTAAAGTAATCTTTTAGGCTCTGTTCATGCTGCAGAGCAAATCAGATTTGTCCCTTAAATCAGATTCTTCTGCCTGAGTGTTCCGATTTTTTCAAGCTACAAGTGACCAAATCTGATTTGTATAGTTAGACATTTGCTCGCATATTCAAATTGTTGGAAATACTAAAAATACTGAATATGCGGCAGGCGAAACTTAGTGAACAAGCCACATTTTTTGAGCTTAGATCTCGATGTGTATAGTAACTATAACCTGCCGAATGATATTGGTGCTATATTTCACAACACTGTTGATCAGCATCTAGAGCATGAACAAAATGTGACATGAGCAGGATAATCTAAACAGCAGATCACGTTAGGTAAAAGGCTAATTGGTCTTATGAATAATATTCATAGGCAGGCTTCAGATCTTCAGATCTTTACTGATAGTCCCTATAAAAACTACAGTAATACAAAATAAAAATCTAGCTTAATTGGCTCTTAAAAGCTTCAATTCTCCATGTCTGAGCTAAATACGTGATGTACAGCACTGAATTTTATGACGCAAATTCCAACATGAAGAACCACTGACCACAAAGACAAAAAATCCGTATGAAATCTGACTGGTCAGCATGAGTCACAAGTCTAGAGACCTGATTTAAATTAGATTTGAAATTGTGGCTCAAATCTGATTGGAAAAGGTCAGATTTCATGTGGCTTTTTTGCCATTCTGACTACAGAAAAGCTGTCCAGATATGCTGGACAATCAGATTTTAAGTCACTTTCTAAACAAGGCCTTGAAGTACTTTAAAAGCATAATTTAATCTAATCAATCACATTTCTGATCTGACTGCCTTATTTGGTTTCAAAATTGGTAAACTGGTTTCAAGTTCAAACCATCTGAAAAAAATCCCCTGTAACTTAAAACCGCACGTAACTATTTTTAATAGTCATAGTTATAGTTATACAGTTTATAGGCACTTATTTACTATGACTTCAGAAACAGCAGCAGATACTAGATCAGCACTCCAGTCCTGAGAAGCTTTGTGAAAACAGGCCCCGATCACATAAGCCAGATTACATGTAGTCCATTACTACACAACACTGGCTCTGATGTTTGGGAGCAACGTGAGGAAGACTATTTTAACGGGAAAGCACCTCATTTTCAACATCAGTTAGCTTTGCAGCTCCAGTCCTCTTTCATTGTCAGACTTTTGGATTATCTTTGCCATGTCCTTATGTGTAATTCTCTCTCTCAGTCGCCTGAGAGGCATACCAAATTCCTCTGAAAACACGCTCAGTATTCAGAGGCACAGCCCGAAACCCTGAGTTAAGCCTTTTTAGCCTACATCTCAGCACCAGATCGCATTTCCGTAACTACATAATAGTGCAGATTTCTAACAACACACACAAAATCACATTTATGCCAGCAACTCAGATCTGACTCTAACCCCTCTCATCACTTTTCACGAGATGTGAGAATCTGGACTCATGCATGTTTCCACCCACCCCGTCTCTTTTTTTTCTCTCTCTTTTGGTCACATTAGAAATGCTAAATTGAGGAGAACTCTGTCACAACATAGTCATTTATGCTCTGATGTACTTTAATGTCTTGACACACCGAGAACAGGAAAGGAAAGGGATCAATGGGTTATGAAGACTACACAGATAACGCCAGCCTACATAAAGGCCTTTCAGGGCTTTCAGTATAATAAAAAAAACATGTTAAAAAAATATAACAAATAACATATACCTTTCAGAACATCCCTTTAATCTTCATCAGTCATGGCAAATACAACATAAGTGGAACGGCATGTGGCCACAAATCTACCGTGTTAACTCAAAGCATGTTATCTTAAGCTATATTTTATACTATCCGTGCTATAAAGACACATTCATTAAAATGAAGGACAAGGACAGGGCACTCCTCATGGTCTCGCATCACTGCAAAAATGCACCAACAAATATGCTAAAGATAAAGGAATGCAAAGTAATGAGCTGTTTTTTTTTCTCTCTCCAGGTCTGAGCAACACGCTGCAGGTAATGTGGCTAAAATTGACTTCAACGGCTCATTAGGTGGTGTAAGTGAATAAATAGAAGCATCTCCCCTTTCTTATTGTAATTGGGTTCTTGTTCTGTCAAAGACTTGGCAAATATAGTAGCCAAACAATGAAAAATGACAAATTAGGAAGCTCTCTAAAAGAGCTATTTGCATAATTTACCACTTATTTACACCTCGCAATTACAATGCAAGGTGATAGGTTCTTAAAGTGGAATAGAGCAGTTATGTGGGAGATGCCTGGACTACTGAATGATATACATGTCAAAACAAAAAAAAAAGGCAAAAACTGTACCAGCCCTGCTACTGTATAAACAGCAGGTCAGTGCATTAGAATGTCAGGCAGGAACCCCTCGGTTACTTTACACTTGCCTCCTTCAGCTCATAAAGCTGCTATTGCATGCCACTGCGTTATGCTCTTTTGTCTCAGTCAAACAGAGCCTTATGGTGCCTCACATAGCCCGGAGGCAAAGAGGCCGATTCCTTTGGTGTGTGTGCTACCCCTTACCGTTAGCCTCAGGGTAACCTATATAAACCAATGCAAATCGCAGCCTTTTGTCGAACAGAGAAATCCCCTTTTCAGCACTGGCGAGTCACCACTAGGCGATCACAAGTTGTTCATGGAGAAAATAGATGCTTCTCTAAGGTTGCAGAAAAGGCCTAAAAAAGCTTGTGTGGTGGCAGATGCCTAGAACACTGTAGAGCCTGATGTGTGCGGCAGCCTTTCGTTAACTTATAAAGGCTGGTCTATTATTCAGAGCATTTTTTGTTTTGCTGTGTCAATGGGCCTTGGGGAAAAACCAAGCTCTGCCAGTGATGACAAGCATTTACACGCCGACTTCTCCAAACATTCAAGTTCTCCACATTGTTCCAGTCAAAGCCAGGCCTCTGCTCAAGTCACAGTTTAGTATCTTGAATTGCTTTTCTACAGTGTGAAACCTCTGCAAAGGCCTTTCAATGAATCATTTCTTTATTTCTTTCCTGATAAGCTAGCGCCAATTTCAGTAAAGAAAGAAAAGGATGAGAAAATGTAAGCGCTGCTTCTGCAAAGCTTTAACGTTCTTACAAAAAGACAAAGTGTGGAACAAAGCAAAAATGATTTCAATTGTGTCAAAAAAGGGATTTGTTGAAACTGTTTCTTTCTGTTATTGTTGTTTTTTAATGAAGAAGAAGAAGGAACACATCTCAATCATTGGCCATTCCACTATGACTGAATGTGTGTGACTTCAAAGTAGAGTAAATTGTTTCCTATAGAGTGTCAGTACCATCACAACACCAGTAAACACCCTCTTTCCATCCATGATTGTCTTTTTGATAAACAGCTCATTAGTAGATTAGTGAAATGTCACATTGATTCATTACAGCTACACCCAGCCAGATCTGGGGCAAACAGTACATAGTGCTTTGCTTTTTATGAGCAGGTCACTAGAGAACCCTGTCTCTAAAAATGCTAGAATTACCAAAAATGAATAAAATACAGCTATTTCAATTAGCTACTGAGATCATGCTAACTGAAGGTTTTTTTGTTAGCCACAGAAAAAAGTTTTGACAAAATTTTGTTTTTCTTCACAACAAAGTTGAAATTTCTCCACTTCTGTAAAATGTGTAGGAGCACTTTTCAAAATATACGTTACCCCCCCAAAAAAATCTGACAAATTTAAAAAAACAAACACTAAATGCAAATGATGCCAAACAAGGAGGAAAGGTGTTACTGCCAATTAGCATCATATTATATAATAAAAATACAGGTTTCATGTATACTAGAACAAGGACAGGTGAATAAGGCTCCCACTTTCATTGTTTTAAAAGTTTGGCTACAGTATTTTGACCATAGTCAGCCCATTGTGCTTAGTTCTCAGCAAATTCTACTAAAGACGTCTAAAATCAGAGGCACTTGTAAATTGCTAGATTTCAACCGTGAAGCAGTTGTGGGCCACTTCAACAGTCGTGACATGGGGTGAAATCTGCCATGACGGGGCAATGGAGGGAGACCTGCCAAGGTCTACACTAAACAGGAGAAGGCCCAACAATGAGAGAGGGGAAGCGTGCAATTTTTCGGCATGTCAGGAACAATCGTAGGAATAAGCCATTTGCTGAATTAAATTTTGGAAGACATCTCCAGTTAATGAAGTTCTCAAAAGAGATTTAATATCCAGGCATGAAAAGAGCAAAAGTAACCCCATGGATGTCAAAATACAATGAATTACTGTAACTGGTGGGAGCAGCAATGGGAGCAGTGCGTCCTCTGCTCCATTTTATGATAATGACTCTCCATTGTAATGGTAATTCATATCGTGGCCTGCCTATGGTTTTGGATCATAAAAGGAATCTCTCCACAGTGCACAGCCATCTACACACTGGAAGAGCATAAAAAAAAACTACCACATGTTTCAGACATTTAAATGAATGCTTAGTTATATGCTGAGTCACAGAACTTTATATAACTCCAGTGTTAAAGATGTTTCTTTTATGTTTTCGCTTACTATGAAGCATCTCTGGCCTTTCTTCGTGGTGCACATCTACTCCGGTAAAGGTCTGTCAGCTCTTTGAATGTGGACTATAGCCCCCTGTAGGCCTTGGTAAAAACCCCAGGCAAAAAACCCCAACGTTTTGCTTCCATCTCAAGCTACTCTTTTAAAAAAGACACAGAGTTTTGCCCATGGCTAACTCCACAAGCTACAAAGCGTGACCAGCAGGGGCTGCCGGGGCCTCTCTAGCGAGTAGCAATAGTTTTTGAAGCACTCACCGTCAGCAGTTGCAGCGGCTGGAGCATAGACGTTGCCTGAGCCAGTTTTAACTAAGAATGAACTGGGGCCAAACTCATCTTCTGACTCAGAATCCTGGCCAGGCTGAGCCCCACTGTTACCTAGCAACCTTCCCTGGCTCTCATTGGCTGCATGGGAAGGGGGAGGGTATGGGGACTCGACAGGGGAGGAGGAGGAGGCAGATGAGCAATGTAGAGGAGGACCTGTGGACCACAAACAGAGACAACACATGGATAGAACATAAAACAACACACTTCCAGACAACAGCACAACACCCCCAAAATGAAAAAAAGACAGAAACATGCAAAGGCTTCGATCAGCCAAAATAAACACAATAGAAATGGCATGAATAAAAAGCTATCTGTCTTCCCCCCTCCCTCCTCCTCAAGCCCCCTTCTGAGAGGGAGCCTTTGAACGACTGCTGTGATTCACAGCTGGAAATCCATCTAGTCGTTTTGACAAGAAGCCACAATGAGGGAGGGATCGTTTTCTTCCAAAGACAGATAGACTTTACAGGCAATGCAAACTTTAAAAAGCAATTATGAGAAACATTTAGAAATGACGACTGGAAGCAATTAACAGTAAAAACTAACAGGAAACACACCTTACATGAGAAAAATAAAACACATAAAAATCAAATCACGTCTAGTATCACTTTTGTTCATTTTCCTGCAAGAAAAAAGAAACAGAAAAAGAAAGAAAAAAAAACATTTTTTTTTCTTTTTCGGTTTGTTACAAAAACTGGATTGATAATTTTATTTTGTAGTTTTTCCATTTTTTAAACATGTTTTTTACACATTTGTAAAGAATGATCAAAGGAGCTACATGGAAGATTATTTATATGTATTTATTTACTAATGTACTTGATTTGCTCCATATATAACAACTCAATTTTGTGTCCCATACATTAAATAAGCATCAATTACAAGTACTCTCCTAAAAACTCAGTCCCTAGAGTGTTTGCCAGCGTCAGCGACAGACTCTGTAAGCAAAAGACCCATTAGTCTGCCTGTTTAATCTTACATGTAGCTCCTTTAGAAGATGTAGCGTGGTCGCAAAAAGATTAACAGCGTCACACTCTCATGCAACACAACAGAGGGACAAAAATGGAAAGTAATTTATAGTAGGACGAACTCTAAAGCGAGTGCACAATTACCACACTCCTAAAAATACATTAAAGGGAAGGGAGGGTGGAATCCTAATCTGTCCTCTCCGCGTAGTGCTTCTGCTTGGGTCAGAAGAGGATTCTTCCACTGCCTTTCAGTTCCTCCCCATTTAAAGCTCATAGTCTTCACACTTCATCTTGTCATGGGGAGTTGAATCCCGGCAGTGGCTCTAATAAAGTGTGATTAACATTCAATGTCATTTTCCCACATGCTGGAAAAACGAGGGCTTAAGAAACACCACTGAAACAAGCTCAGGCCTCAGTCCACACCCATTCTCTCATCTGGCCATATTAAAACCACTAAAAAAGCCCAATACAATCAGAATCTGACAGGGAAATAGAGCTGCTTTGCTATCCGTGGATCAAAAGTGTGTAATTATCGCAGCAGTGTGTTGATGTACGGCTCACTGACTCGAAGACGATTAAGAAACAATTAGTGAAATTAGCATTAGTCGTGAGGAAAGCATCCGACTAGCCAATCTAGCTGTCATCACTCAGACACTCCACGCCCTAAACTCACCACTTTTTATTCACAAAAAGCCCTAGGAATCACTCTTAAGTGCAACGATC
Organism: Brycinus macrolepidotus; assembly: GCA_037974445.1. Taxonomy (NCBI): domain Eukaryota; kingdom Metazoa; phylum Chordata; class Actinopteri; order Characiformes; family Alestidae; genus Brycinus; species Brycinus macrolepidotus. The sequence goes on from JBBPCZ010000001.1 coordinate 26,661,400, forward strand.
GCATAAAAACCAAGCATAACCAAATAAAGACAGGAAAGATGATGTATAATCAAAACAAATAGCACCACAGTCTCGCCAAAAACGCTCTCAACGAGAAGAGAAACCAATTAGGCCAACCTTTTCCTGGATATTAATTTCTCCCATTATTCATAGTCATTATCCTAACTTGTTATACCTTTCTCTTTCAACTGTGCCAAAATGTGAATGCGTTTTCCTCCAGCGCAGAACTGCAGCTTAAAGTCCTCTAAGAAAGTCCTGAAAGTCGCAGGCTGTTGAGATTGCTCTGCATTTACATACCTGCATGCAGCTATGCAAAGAGAGAGCGTTTGTCTTGCGGTCAAAGGCTTGGCTCTGGCTGACTGTGTTTAATTACGTTAACCCAGAGTAATTCATTCTCATTGCATCCACTTATGGGGGAACCAGGAGCAAAGTTGGTGGCAAGAACATGAAAACTTTCCTTATGGAGAGCACCTGGTCTATTTATTATTATTATTATTATTATTATTATTATTATTATTATTATTATTATTATTATTATTATTGCAGGTCAAATTACTTTCACATGACTATCATTGTAAAACTCCAGATCTGCCCTACACAGATATTCCCGGTATGAATTTATTCTTCTCCCCCATTGTGCTGGGGGAAAACATAGATGCTCAGTATTATCCGTAGGCCTACTGGGTCTACCTCTACAATCAATGCAGTAAAACTGGACTTTACTTGACCTTGGTTTCCTAATAATTGACTGAATTAATGCCAAACCAATTCTCCGCAAGAAGTGACAAACTTTCCTTAAAATCAGTGATTCTGAGAGTATGTTAAATGCATTTAGGCCTAAGTGGGTGGCCAGTGAATTTGGGTATGGGCGACGTGGGCAGTGGCCTTGGGTGGCATTTTGCCAGCGGTGTCACAGGGCACCCGAACAATAAAAACTGAATGGTGACATTTGTGTGAGCAGCTTTCTGTCACTCACTGGCATATCACGTTAATGATATCATGATACAACGTAGGTAAACTGAAGTTGTGACATGGGGTGAAATCTTTGCGAGCTAAGTGTGCCTGGGAAGGTCTCCCACTCAAAAGTATGAAATGAGGAATTTGTTAAATAGCACACCTCTAACTTTGTATAGTAATAATGCAATTAGTAAAAATCAGTCAGTCACACTATGAAATGCTACCAAATAAACCACAATTCATTTATAATACTGTGAACATATAGTTTCACAGACAAATGGTTATTTTTTTATTTGTGCGAAATCATGAAGAAAAATATGAAACCAGTCTGCACACCACCAAGGTGGATTGGTTTATTCTTGACTTTTTGCTAACAATAGGTAATCGTTAGATTCTTTTTAATTTGTATTCATATGCTACAAGTTCTTTCTATTTGTCTTTGCTACTTCTTTTTAACACTACTCTTACTCTGTACAAATATATATATATATATATATATATATATATATATACTTACTTTATTGTTCACCACTGAGCATTAAAACTTTGATACAACATGCAAGTCTTTGGTCCTATTGTCCGGGCTCACTCAAGAAAATTACAGGTCTACTATGTGCTCTGGGGTTGGCAACCCCTAAGGACTGTCATCTTAAGGGCCTGGCTGAGGATTCCTGAAATTATAAAGATTAAATTGTTCGATTCGGTTTAAAAATAGGAATAAGATGGGATTGAAATGTATTATAAAAAAACCCAGAATAATAACCTTCGTTATTGCCATTCTAAGTGGTCAAAATATTCTATGCTTTCCAAGTCAGAGAAAAATATCTGGCTAACTAGCTAACTACTTTACAGAATCACAAAGGAAAAGCAAAGGAGGAGCTCCCCATAAAATGATCTTTTCAGATTTAAAGAAAATCGCAAGATGAATAGTTACGCATTAAGTGAAAAAAAGTGCTGTCAGATGGAGCTGGCAACCCTGCTTCATTTTTTTGTCCTCTAGACTCATAGCCAGATTCCAGCAAGGGCTCTGATCGCACCCACTTTGTTCTGAGCCTCAGCGCAGGAGCACAGCTTCAACACACTCTCACACTTCTTCTACAGACAGCATCTCACCTGGGGCTCGCCCTTTCAGCCTGAGCAGGACTGTAATTCCCCGAGAGCCCCAACTTGGCAGACCACCCACGACAACACAAGACTCTCTCTACTCAGAAATCATCAAATTAAGTGTCATGCCGAACAAACAGGAGCCGCCGATTTGCAGGTTGACTGAGATCCTGCTGTCACCACGGCAACCCCACTGTATCTCACCCTCTCCCAAGAGGTCTGGCCAAACACATGAAGTCAAATGTGAGGGCAATTGGTATAAACAGCAGAGGCCAGCTTTCCCTCTGCTTCTCTCTGACCCAGTGGTCATGTTAAAAAGCCATGTACACGCCTTCTTCACACACGCAGCTTCAACATCGTCAAGCACAGCATCCAACAAGGATCATGACGTGATAAATAGAGTCTCTGTCAATGATGATTTCAAGCAGCAATGCACACCCATGTGCTTTTCAGTCTCATGGAGGACTCTGTAAATGATGTCATGAAAATCAGTAAGCCTGCATGATATAGATGATACAGAGAGGTTCATATAATTACCACATGATAAATGAAAGGGTAAAATGGTTTAATGTAAGTGCTGCACAGATTTCAGGGATACACAAACATGCATAAGTAATTTCAATGATATATATTACCACAAGGAGAAAACACACTTAAAGAGCCCCTTCAATTTCGTCATATACATAAAAAAAATAAAACTTCTTAATTTTTTTAAATAAGAGTTGACAACAAAAATAGTTTGCGTAGGAATTAAAGGCTTGAAAATGAATTAGGATTGTTTTTGTTGCATAAATCACAGAAAAGTGGAGCTCAGTGGAGATATGTAGCATGTGGGTGCTTTAATTAAGGCTCCTATACTGCCAAAACTGTCGTGCATGCCCAAAGAGTTTTGACAGTCAAGGAAGAAAAGGCATAATTGAGCCAAAAGGGTCACTGGATATTGTGCAGTTATGTGTAAAATGTCACCTGGCAAGCATTTGTATGTTCGTTGGCCAACGTGGAGTCTGGGTGCTCCACTTACTGTGTGAAGAATGCCTCGCCTTCAGCAGACTTGACTCTGAAGAATGCATGTTGCATATGCATGAAAGCAGAGTTCAGTGCTTCAGAGCAAAAAAGCAGTTTCTCCACCTAGAGGGCACTGAAAAGGCATGAGAAAATACAGAAAATACACCCCCAATCACAGCCGGCTAGAAAGGAAATTTGATCTTAGCAAAATACTGAGCACTGAAATTAGTACCATCATTTTATGGTGATTATTACAATGAGTAATTAAGGCCTACCTAAAATGCAGTTCAAATTTCCGGATCTCTTTTGCCCAGCCATAAATGCTAGCTGGTAATATCTTATATTCGCAGCTCTGCTCAAGTTCTGCATATGAAAACTTGCAGACATGCTCCAGCACTTGTCTTATCATCTGTATAAACAAAAGGCAAGGTATTTATTTTAGATTTCGGTGCAGGCTGAAAATATACAGCTTTACAAATGCAAGCGGCTTGGGTGAGCTACCGTAGATGCGTGACTTCCTGTTGAAGAGGAGCATTATCTGTTTGTTCAAGGATGAAGCCCAAGGTGTGATCTATAAAAAGGCGCTTACTGCAGCAGATAGGGGAAGCAGGGGGAGAAGCTCACCTCAGAGGTGGCAAAGACATTAGATGTACAACTGCAGACGCAGTACAGATAAATAACAACCATGTAGGATCATTCCGACTGCGAGTTAGCACTTCACAAGGGCCTTCCTGTTGGCTTCGGAACTTCAAAATAAGTTGTGTAACCAAGACCTCGTTTGGCTCACACCTACAGAGACTGGCCCAACACAACTACAGAGACTTGTGTTCCTGTACTGAGTCATAAATGATGGAGTTCAGTCTGTAGTTAACCTCACACTGCAGCAGCTTTTACACCAGACCTGCCCTTTACGGTGCAGCCGTAACACCTCTCAAATGCAAAATAAAGAGACAATAGGGCAAAATTACTATTCCAGCAGGCGTAGCCTTAAACTGTTGAATATTATAACACACAACATCACGTGCGCTCATATGAAGATGGCTTAAAAACATTTAGAGTATGAGAGAAATGTCAAATTATTCAAGTCAGAGACCAAATTTCCTTGCAGTTTTGCACAATGAAAGTGCCGGTGTTAATTAACTAAGTGCTCACCTGACCCTCTTCCGCCCAGAGAGGTCCACAATGAACTCTGGAGCTCTTAATGGCTAACACATTAACACAATTCTAATTACGGACGTCTATGACTAATCACAACTTTTGGACACTTCTAATAGCTACTCGAGCAGTTGAGCTGTGAATGAATAATTATATAGTCAGATATTCGAGGTCAGTCCTAATGGCCTAATCTGTAAAATTAAACCCACAGATGCAGAATTTCCAACTCGAAAAGTGCACAAAGGCCTAAAATCTTCAGAAGCTCCAATCATTGCGCGATACACTGTGCACAAATCAGACATGAGTTGGAAGTTTTTTGGTAGTCATGTCAGCATCTGAGACCATGAAAGCTACTGCGGGCACTGGAGCTTTCAAACTGGCTTTTCCCCCACTAGACTTGCTCAGTGGCAGCAGTGCTATGTGAGATTAAATGTGGCGCACCCCTCTCCATCACCGCCTTTGGCTTGGATTTACCATCACAGGGTCGCGCCATGAAAGTGCTAAAATGTCCTCGGTGACAACAGCATCTGTCTCCCAGAGCAGCCCCTGATAGCTCAGCAGTAGCAAAGCTCCGCTCAGCTCATGGAGGGAAACGATGTGGCAAAATATACTGTCCTTATACATGTGATTCACTGTTACGTCGTGTGGCTTTAGGTCCATCAGATAATTCTGCTTAAAGGGCCCATGTCATGTAAAACCAAATTTTCTTACTTTTTTACATAAAAGAGTTAGTTCACTATCACTTGTCACTACCTTTCACTATCCAGGTGATACAGTCCATATTTCTAAACAGGCTGTTTAAAATATAATGTGATGTCACAAAAGCTAATATAATATTATACATTAGCATATTTAGCAAACAGCAGATTAGCTCTGCTCATGTACAGCAAAGTTATAAAGAAAGTTTAAGCTCAGATTGCTTTATGAACAGTGCACAAAACATGGCCGCAAATCACAACAGAGATCATTTATATACAATAAGTCAAGCAAAAACAGTTTAAACTATTACATATTTGCATATTCTATTAAATACTACCTCACATATTCAAATCAGAAAATCTCAACATATTTTCTCTTTAATGATTGAATGAAAAGAAATAAAACCAGGTTTTATTTATTACTATTATTAATTTGCTTAATATTAATAAGTTAACAACATATTTGTTTTTATTTGTGGTTTGGAATAAACATTTAAACAATATTGTTTGTCAGTAATTAAATAAATTACTCAAAAACAGGTATTTTCACAGAAGGTAGCATAAAATCTGGAGAATCCAGGTAGAAGTGTCAGTTACTACAAAGGCTTTATAATTTTTCATACATTTATGATCTAATTTATTGAATTGCATACTTTATTTGTTGCAGCTCTATCCTCTAAACAGACTTAAGTCACTAAGACTTAAGTCACTTTGCTCAAACAGTGTTTACAAACTCAAACCCCAGAAACTGCGGGCCTCAGCACCTCTGGCTGGAAGTGGATCCTGGACAAAAGAGACGATTGTTGACTTCAGATGGGGATGTGGTGATCATTCACTGCTGAACACTAATGGCTCCTCTGTGGAGACCATACAGAGCACCAAGTTCCTTGGTGTTCACATTAAGCAGAACTACATGTGGACCCTCAACACCTGCTTTACTGCCCAGCAGCATCTCTACTTCCAGCCCCACCATCTCTGCTTCCAGCCGCACCACATTCTACAGAGAGCATTCTGAGTAGCTGCATCAAAGATTGGTATGAGAATTGCAGGACCTTGGACAACAAATCCCTGCGGCGGGGAAGTAAGGACAACTGAAAAGACCATCAGGGGCTCTCCTCTCTGTCACAGACATTTACACCACTCACTTGATCTGCAAAGACACCAGCATTGTGGACAACCCCACTCAACCCTTCCACACCCTCTTCTCCCTTCTTTCATCTGGCAAAAGGTGGCGTACAGGCCTGCATAGCCAGGTTGGGAAACAGTTCCTTCCCCCTAAACCAGAACTAAATCAGAACTGTACCTCACACGCAAACACACTCCTGAACTGAGCTGCTTCTCTCTCCTAACGGAACAGCACTAAGCACACATAAACACACACACACACACACACACACACACACACACACACACACACACACACACACACACACACACACA